>JAKFQP010000491.1:139963-198124 GCA_023375905.1 Nycticorax nycticorax | reverse complement strand
GCCGCGCCGCTCCTTCCGCCGGCGCCGGCGGCGGCTCCAGCCCGCGCCCGCCGGCGGGGGTGGGCGTCCGGCCGCGGCGGGCCCCGGCTGCCCGCCCGGCCCCGGGCCGCGGGCGGCTTCCCCGCGCTGCGGCGGGCGGCCGGGCGCGGGCGGCGGGCTGCGGTGCCGGCGGGCGCGGCGGCCCGGGCGCGGGCGGGGACGCCGTGGCGAGGGGCGAGGCGCTGCGTGCCGAGTGCTCCTTTCTCCGCCGGAGCCTGAATAATCATTTGGAGAAACAGGATCGTTCACTTTCCTCCGAGCGCGGAGCCAGGCGCTGCCCTGTCAAAATAAAAGCCCCGCGCGCCGATCCGCCGCTTCCTGGTGGCGGGCGCTCCTCCCCAGCACCGCGCTGCCCCGCTTTCTGGCCCAAAACGCCAGCCCGCTCCGCGCCACCGCCGCCTCCGAGCCGCTGGGGAGATCCCGCAGCCGGGGCCCCTCTCTGCCGCGTCTCCTGGGCCCTACGCAGGAGAGCTGGCCCCGGCCCCGGCCCCGGGAAGGGCAGCACGTTGCCGCCTTGACCAACAAGTGCTCCACACGCTAACCGCCCTCCTCCCATGAGCAACAGCCTCTTGCACCCAGGGAATCGGAAGCCTCCCCTCCAGACCAGTCGAGGGCCAAGAGAGAGCCGTCTGCGACCGTGACGCCAACCGTCCCTGGGAAGAAGTGGGACTGGCCACCCAGAAGCTCCTGACACATTCTACCTCTGCGGGACACGGAGGATACTGGAATACGGGGCCAGAAGGATCGGCCTTGTCCTGTCGTGCTTCTACGGATGAGGATGTCTGGAGCACCTGGGAGCTGGGTCCCAAGCCACCTCCAGGGCTCTGGGACTCCTTCGTTCCCGTCGCCTCTCCGGAACGCCAGCCCCAAGCTCAGACCTTCTCAAGACCTGTGGGCAAGGCCCTCATTACACTTATGAATATGATTAACTGTACTGGAACCAACGATGTGACTCACAGCCACACCAGGCTGGGGGCAACAGGAGCGGAGAGAGGCAGAAGAGACCCAGGGAGCAGAGGGAGGAAGGAGACAAGGAGGCTGGGGATAGCCGGGTGCAGGCTCAGGTGGCAGCAACATCCACCCCAAATCCACCATTTGCTTTGGCCGGGCAGCCCTCTGCCGACCCAGGGGCACGGGGTGCAGCTGAGCGAGGACACAGCTGGCTCGCTGGCTGCCTGCGCTCTGCGCCCGCTCCCTCTCTCCTCGCAGGCAGAAGGGAGCCACGCAAGTGCACGCGCGCATCAGGCTATTAAGCCAGTCCACCCGCTCCTGGAGGATGCCAGCAGCATCCTAACCAGGATGTGTCACCTTCCTGTCTGCAGTGAACTAACCGCTCGGGGGTGGGCTGGGAAGAGAGGGCTGGAGGCAGGGACCACTTGGCAGCAGCTCCGAGCATTGCAGAGCTAAAGGGGATCCAGGGACAAGCGATCCATCTCCGCTGACGGGAAGCAGCAGCCCCGACTGAAAATGAAAACACACCTTACCCCCCCTGCTCTGCCGGCGTGCACATCCGCAGCCGCCAACCAGGGCCAGACGCCCGGTGGCTCGCCCTCCCCCAGCTCGGAGCGAGGAAGCCAGCCCGCCCCTGGGAAGCAGAGGCAGGAGAGGAGGTGGTGGGACCCCCCCCAAACCTGGGGTGCCATGGCGGGAGCACGGGCATTGCCTTACACCGGCCACCCAACCATACCCTGAGGTACTCCTCCCAGGGACCAGGGAGCAGCGAGGCCATACGGCTCCCTGCCTCTCCGGTGAGCTCCCAAGCGCCTCATCAGCAAAGCGGTGACATATTTTCACGCTTTCATCCTTCCCAGCAGCAGCACCGGGCTCGCGTCCCTGCAGACGGCACGCACAGGCGCAGTGGGTTAAAGACAGTGCCCAACCACGGCTGCCTGGCACAACAGCTCCCTGCCAGGGCCAGACCGGCAGCTCCTTCCCTCCAGCTACGCCTGGTGCAGAGGGGACGTGCGGAGCCACCTGTCCTCCAGGCCCTCTGGCTGCCTCTCCCTCCCGCTCCTTCCCTTCCCCGCAGCCTCCCGGGCTTTCTACACCACGGCCCCTCGCATCTCTCCCAGCCTGCGCACATGAAAGTGGCAGAGCGAGACTGGGAAAGGTCAGCGGGAGGACCAGCTGCCGCCGGCTCAGCGCTGAACCTCTGTCTTTAATTAACATCTGCCGGGCTAGCTGCCCTCCCTACACTTGACTCCGACTCCCAGTTTCCCCTTCCCTCCTCTATCATTACGCCCACGCTAGGAGAGACAGGGAGGGGGAGGAGACGGGGAAACAGAGTCCTCGGAGCTCCTCAAAGCCTCCCTCTGCCAACACCGCTGCTACCACCACGGCAGCACCTCATCCCAGGAGCTGTGTGGTACCTCGGCGCATTAGCGAGCCCCCGGCTGACGTGCCCAGGCTGGCTGTTACCTTCCCCTCCATTGCGTGGAGATTTCCTGACTTTGGGCCGCAAAACACACACCCAGGGAATCGGGAGCCTCCCCTCCAGACCAGTCGAGGGCCAAGAGAGAGCCGTCTGCGACCGTGACACCAACCGTCCCCGGGAAGAAGTGGGACCGGCCACCCAGAAGCTCCTGACACATTCTACCTCTGTGGGACACGGAGGATATTGGGAAACCAGGCCGGGAAGGATCGGCCTTGTCCTGTCATGCTTCTATGGATGAGGACATCTGGAGCACCTGGGAGCCGGGTCCCAGGGCTCTGGGACTCCTTCGTTCCTGTCGCCTCTCCGGAACGCCAGCCCCAAGCTCAGACCTTCTCAAGACCCCTGTGGGCAAGGCCCTCATTACACTTATGAATATGATTAACTAGGCCCTATTAACTGTACTGGAATTAATGATGTGACTCACAGTTAGCTGGAGCCGCCTCCTTGCAAAGCGTTTCCCCAGTGGCTCGCTCCAGTCCCAGAGCAACCCCCAGCAAGGGCCCCAGAGATGGGAGAGCACAGATGAACTGGGATGAAGACAACGGTCCTGGGGCAGCCCTCCGTTTTGCTGGTACAGAGCAGGGAGCTGGTGGCAGCTCAGTCATTAAATCCACAGACCTGGCACATGGACTCATCCCATGTTCCTCCAGAAAGACAAAGATCTAGCAAGAAGGTGGAAGAGGCTACGTTACTGCTGCAGAGGTAGACTCTGCCTGAAAAAGGTCTTTTCAGCTCTCCCCACGCTACCCCCGGTCCTACCCGTCCCTAGACGACAGACTCCTGACCGCAGTGCCCTTTCTCCTCTCAGACACGGGCACGGATCCTGTCCCACAGCCTTATAAGTCCCTGCTGTGCCTCCATCTCTCTCGGGCTGCATCGCAAGGTCTCAATTCTGCTTCTGTTTTGATGGTACTACAAAGCCATTGCTCAGGGAAAGGGGAAAAAAGCCAGCCCAGGAGAGGCCCCAGGTCTGTGCCCAGCCCTGTGGCCAGCCGGGGAAGAATGGGCTCCCTCATTCCGTGCTCGCCGGAGTTTGAGCAGGGCAGCCGCCAGCAGCAGGAGGCTGCAAGGAGCCTGCGCAACCTCCGCCACCTCCGCATCTGCCCAGGCAGCCTGTGCCCTTGGCTAGACGGACCTGGACAGAACCCGGAGCGCCCAGCTTGGCTTCTCTGCTGCTTTCAAATGGGATCCCAGCCCGTTCCATGTGCACTGAATATTAACCATCACATCTCCAGCAGGCCAAGGCCGTTCACCCACCGCAGCCAAAGAAACTGGGAAGCACAAAGACAACGTGGGAAGCGACGCGGCCAGCCAGCCACAGTATCCTGCACAGCATCCTCACGCCAGAGCTGGGCCCTGGCCCCCCTCCATACGCTGAGATTTTCCTATGCTGCAGTCCTAAAGGCAAAACACAGCCTGCGTCGGAGTACTGGAGAAGAATTTAATCAAGCTGAGCCATCCTCTTCCCAAATGGAAATATGCTGCTGCAGCCACAGCACAGCTGACACGCCATCGTCTAGGAGAGACAAACTCCTGACACGGTTCCAGGATCACAAAGACACCGAGGCTGGGGATCCTGGATGCCTTGCTGTACCCGCAATGTCAGATGCGCTTATAACGCTTGTACGGGTGCAGGGACATCTTCAAGCCTCCTTCCCTCCTCGGGACTCCTGTGTGCTCCGAACAGCAGCCTCATCCTCCCACCACCTCAGATACTTGCTGCAACCCCAGGGGAAGTCATCCCAGGGCTGCTGCGTGGTACACAAAGTCCCGATGCTACTGGGATTCTGGCACTGGAGACGAGCTTGACTCCTGCCACAGCAGCCGGGCCTGGGGCGGCCTCTGCGCTATGTGCCCTAGCTGTACTCGGGCCGCTCTTTGCAGGGGGCCCTACAGAGACATTTGCTTTGCTGCCTCTGGTCTCGGTGCATCGCTGCCGTCCAGAGCAGCCTCCGGCCGGCGGCAAAGTGAGGACAGGCTGAGGCTTACCGGTGCTGGGGCTAGGAGGGAGCCTCTGCCCCTGCCACCCGGTAGGGCCGGGAGAGCCGGAGCCCGTCAGGCAGCCTGCGGGGCGCAAAGGGTTAAACCATTTAGCGAGGCCACCGGCGTGATAAATGCAGCCATCGGCAGCGCCGGCGCCTCCCACTGCCACCCGGGGCTGGGGCTGGCTGGGGAGCGGGAAGGTGGCAGGCAGCGGGAGGACTCTTATCCTGATACGGCGCCTTCCTCCAAGTGCGGGTTTGGAAAAACTGAGCAGGCAGGGCTGGCTCTGAAATCGCAGCGCCGGGGTGACACAAAGCCAGCAGATCCCTCGCCGGGAGGACGGGCGGGCGGCCGGGTGGGCTCGGCCCGGCGCCCTCGCCGCAGGGGGGGAGCCCGCTGGGGAGCGGGGAGCGGCGACGTTGCCCTTCCCCGGGCGGGCAGAAGCCGGCCGCGGGGGATCTGCGCGACCAGGGCGGCTCTGGGGCCCGCCTGGCTGCTCCTGCTGCTGCCGCCGCCTGCCTCGGCTCCCGCCGGCGGCCCGCATCCCGCCGGCCTCCCGCATCCCACCGGTGGTCCGCACCCCCGCACCCCGCCGGCCCCGGCCTGCCACAGCGGACCCCGGCGCGGCCTCGGCACGCACAGCGCGCACGTGCGCGGGCAGCCGCGCGTCGCAGGCGGGCGAATCTGCAGGCACCCACAGCAGCGAGGGGCGTCGGGGCCGGTGCTGGGGCCGGCACGCTTTCCGCAGGCGTGCACGACCATGTGCAGCCGGGAGCAGAGGACGGCACACGGGTGCCAGCCCCGGAGCTACGCTGCACGCAGAGCACCGGCGAGCGCGGCGCGTCGTGCCGGGGGACACCGAGGCAGGGACGGTGCAGGAACAGTCCCTGCTGTCGTACAGCGAGGCAGAACTACGAACGGAGTAACCCCTCCCTTTGATTTATTTACTCAGTGCCTCCATCTCCAGGGGGCTCCCGGAGGCTTGGTCTCTGCAGACGCTCAGGCCCCCAGGCAGCGCGTCCCGGAGCAGAGATCAAGCGAGCTTTCAGGGAGGCCACAAGCCTGACACAAACTCAGTTTTATTCAGCGTCTGTGTTAATATCTGGGGCCCCCGAAAATCACCGCTCTGTAAACAGGGTCACAACAGGAAAAGTTCGCGAGCTGCTGCCTTGCGCCATCTGCCAGCACAACAGGGACTTGTGCCGCTGGCAGCCGGGACTGGCGCTGGCTGCCCCGCTCCCAGAGAGGCAGCCCCCGCTCCCGAGGCAGCCATGGGCGCCCCGCTGTGTGCAACGCCTCGACCACACAAATCCCGAGCTGGGGGAAAAGCCTCTCCCCAGCATCTCGGGGGCGGACCTGTTCTGCCGGGAAGCAGGGCTGGCACAGACCCTGGCTCGGCTGCCCGCACACACAGCTGCGGGATGCGGGGAGAGCGGCCGGCCGCGTACCGCCACGGGATCCGCTTGTGCGACCAGGCTCTGCTCTCCCGGTTCTGCCGGGCCCTTGCTCATCCCTGCCCCAAACGCACGCGCATTTACGCAGGCCTGGCGGTTCTCGAGCACCCCAGCGGAGTGCCGCGGGGGTTCGGGACAGGGCACGGCTCCTCCTTGCCGGGACCAGCCCGGCCCGACCGCGTTTCCGTTCAGCTTCCTCTCACGCTCCAGATTCCGCCACCTCCCTTCACGCTCTCCAGCGCCCTCTGCGCCCGCGGAGGCACCGCGGAACCCCCGCCCGCCGCCTCCCCGCGCCGCCCGCCACACGCGCGCTGCTGGGGGGGGACGGGGAGGAGGCGGGAGGGGAGAGGAAGGGCCCCGCTCGGGGAAGGCGCAGGGGGCTCCGCCCGAGGGAACGGGGCCGCCCCAGCCCGGGGGGGGGGGCGGGGGGCTCCATCCCCGGCGGCGGCGCGGTTGGGGCCGCTGCCCGCGGCGGGGCGGGGCGGGGCGGGGCCGGCGGCGGGCGGCGCCACCTGGCGGGCGCGGGCGGTGCCACTGCCGGGAGCCGCCGCGGGCAGCGGCCCCGGGGACCGGCGGGGGCGGCCCCGGGGACCGGCGGGGGCTCCCCCGGCAGAGAGGGAAGGCACGGCGGCAGCCAGGCAGGGCACGGCGGACACGGCCCAGCCCTTCCCCCCGGGCAGCCGGGGGCGCCCGGCCCTTCCCCAGCGGCGTTTCCCCCCCGTAGACCCGGCGCTGAGGTGCAGCACCGGAGCCGGGAGGAGAACACACTGGAAAACACCTTGCCTCGTTGTATTTACCCTCTTTTCTCTCTCAGATGATGCAAAGGGGATGCAGCTATCTCCGGGGCAACGCGTGGCAGAAGAGCAGCACGTGCACAGCAGAAGGGGATGTTTTAATTAAGAGAAAAAGGAGAAACTGTGGCTCCAGTGAAAAATGCCAAACGGAGCTTTAACATCCAGGCACAGAAGCGAGGAAATGGATTGCCACGGCATGCCACACAGGCTCATCCCTGCGCTGGGACGCAAAAAGCTAAACAAACCCTCCATCCCCACCAGCAGCAGCGGCTTACAGCTGGCGCCATGTTAAACCGTGCCTTTCCGCACGGATAGCCCTTCTCGAGTATCTGTCTAACAGGTACCTCGATGCACTTTACAACTGCCCTTTGTGCGGCGCGGACACCGAGAACCAAGCACCCAGATCCTCTCCCAGGTAGAAGGCCACAGGAGGGGTTGCAGGAGAGTTGCGTGTCTGGCAGCAAAAGCTGGCAGAGCCAGAACACCAAATACAGGGGCTGGCCTGGCCACAGGTAACGAGGTCAGCTGGGCGCCGAAGTGCTTGGCCAGGACAAAAACAGAGGCAGGAACTGGGTTTAGGTGGGTAGAGCTGGAGGGTGGCTGTCAAAGCCCCGCTGGCTCTCTAGCAGTGTGACTCGACAGAGCGAGGAAGAGTGGAGGCGAGGGTGGTGAGGCTGAAGCAGCTTCGCTGCTAGCCCCACGGCATGTAGGACCGAGTAACAGGAGAACCCTCCTAAGAAGGGTCTTGGGGAGCCTCTCTCCCCTCTGCCGCTGCCCCTTCCTCCCCCAAATGCAACCCCTCTCCCCACCGAAGCAAGCATGCTGTACTTGAAAACAGCGAGGCGCAGTTACTGAAGGAACAAAGACGCCAACACACAACAATTTGTTAAGATGTAGTAGCGCCGTTGTTTGTGACTTTCTGTACACCCTCCTAATCTACCAGGCCAAAGCGCAATTTTCTTGGACAAAGCAAAAGGTGATGGTGCAGGAGCCTGGAGCAGCATCTCCTCCCATCTCTCAGCCACACAGCAGTCACGACACCAGCTTGGGTCTTTGTAGAAAGAGGCAGGGAAATCCCTCAGCTACAATGAATTGGCACAAGATGTACCACCCCGGTACTGGCTTCCCAGGCTGCCAGAGACAGCGGTGGACTCAAAGCGGGAGACACCCTCGGGGTGAGCGGGCAGACTCGCAGACAGTAGGTGGCCAGGACTCCCTTTCACAGCTGTGGGACACAGAAAAGACCAAGCCAAAGACCGCGTAAGCAGAATGACTTCATCCAGTCCCTCACAGTCTTGCTGCATTTCCCCAATTCCTCCCTCTAACCGCTGCCTTCGTCCCAGTTGTCAGAAGCCCCAAAAGCTTCCCCATCCTTTGACAGCTACAGCTCCGTGTCCAAGCTGGAAAAGGGAAAAGAGACAGGGGGAAAGGGAAAAAGGAGTTTTTCCAGAAGCCAATGAAACACAACTGTGGACATTGTTCCCATGGTAACAGCAGGATCCAGGGGAAGAAAAGGGAATGTAAATCGGATTATCAAGGGGATGAACGGGGAGGGACGAACGAACCGGTTGCATCCGCCAGCCCAGCCAGGCTGCTCAAACGCCACCTGCACTGCGTGCCCGAGTACCGAATCCCTTCCTCACCTTAACGCCTGCCCGGAGAGCTCCTGGTGCAGCTCTTTGCGCTACTCCAGAGCCGCCCATCGAGGCGAGGTCCCTGCAGCACAGCAGGGCTCACAGAGGTCACCAAGGGAGTCCTACAGCCACCACTCCCAGTCCAGAAACTTTCCCCCAAGCAGAGCAGTCTTGCTATAACCGACGTGGTATATTACTTTTACTGTCTGACATCTTAACCATAAATGAGGAGGAGGCTCAAAAATGCCCTGGACATAAAAAAACCCCCACCAAATCAAAGAGACTTAACTCACGAGACCCAAGATTTATGCTCCTCCACCCACAGGGGAAACGGAGTACTCCTCCATGACATTCTAGCAAGGACTCACGCTTTGCGGAGCGAATACAGCGAAATCAAGGCGGCTTTCAATAAAGCCGGGAGAAACACGGCAACTGACATCAGATGGATTTAAACCAGCACATCCAACAACCAGCAGAGCCTGTTCCAGCAGGGTTCCCAGGCCTTGGGAACCATCTCCCCAGCCTGAGAGAGGAGTACAGCATCTCAGCTGCTCTCTAGATCTGGCTCTCCCTGCACACTCTTTCTGCCGGTGCTTCCCAGCCTGGAAAGGGTTAAGTCTCAAAAGCACCTCCTGGGGTTTTGCTACTTCTTTTCTGCTCTGTTTTATTTCCTCAAAGACAGAGATCAGCTGCCTGGATCTGGCTTGACCTCATGGCAGAGCCCACAGCCGCCCTCTCTACAGCACAGACTGCCTCGGGGGGGGCACGGGAGGGACACACAGATTTGCTACGCTGGAGCCCTTTTGGAGGCGGGCATGAATATTTCATGACAGAGAGAGGATGCTTCAGTAGCATCATGCAGATGTGGATTTGCACTGTGCTGTCAGGGACACAAAAGGACAGACCCTGGGTCAGCACTCCCTGACTCCCAGGGAGCCCACCGAGAAGAGAAGCCCCCCCGAGGGTAAAGGGACCTCCTCTGCCCACCTTTGCTCTGCAGGGCCAGCAGGACGAGGAGCTGCAAGTGGTGCCAGTAGCTCCTGCACAAACCTGCCATCCTCTACCTGGCAGCAATATTCCGGCAGGGAAAGCTGTGCATTGGCCTGATCCGGGAAGGGGTAGCGGGACAGCCCTACCAGTCCCCAGGACACCCCTAGTACCACAACGCCTTGTTAGAACGCTGCACCGGCCCCAAAACACAAGATGTAACCAGACAGCCATTCCCAAGCGGAGCCCAGGTTTCAAGAAAGGCACAATATCCAACCGGAACCAGAAAAGACATCTCTAGGGGGGCTGGACCGCATTTGGCACAAGCTGCATAGACACCCTTTGATTCAGGCACTCAGTACGACTTCCTCCATTCAAAAGGAGAGCGAGGTTTGAGATCCCTGTGTTGACTCTTTGCAATATGTAGAGCGGGTCCTGTCTAAGAGTCTCTGAAAGCCCAGCATCAAAGGAGCACTTGTCTCCCCAGAACACGTGGAGGGCAGAAAGAAAATGGACTGAACAGCACGATGCAGGACTGCCTACAGCAGGGCTAAGCTCATCTCTGAAACTCTTGAGCACAATCTAACAGCAAAATTCTCGGGGGTATAGTACCAAAGCGCATTCCTATGGGCAATCCCGTGTGAAAGGAACGACCAGCCGTCCTGGTTCAAGTCCCCCAAAATCCAGCCATGCAGCAGTGATGCCAACAGGAGGAAGGAGCAAGATTTCAGCAGGGGGAGCCTGTGGAAGACCACAGCTCTGGAAGCTAATTGAGACAAAGCTGCTACACTTCCCTTGGACATGAATTTGAGTGGGAGGTGTTTGTTACTGCCAATACATTTTTCCTCATACACGGTTCTTCCACATGAGGTTGAACTGTTAAGCGTTGACAGTGCATCTGTTAAGATTGCCTCTAGAAACCAAACGTTCTTGAAAATAGAGAAACACGCTGTGCTTGCCCTTCATTTTCCCAGCCATCCAGCTCCCAGTACCACAGAGAAAAGCCGCGTGGAGCAGCCCACGTGCACACGGATGGCCCAAGGGCAGCCCTGTTTAAAGCCTTCCTCTGCGTGAAAGGTGCAGCAGGCTGAGCACCAAGGAGAAGTTCCCCAAGGATGGCAAGACTCTGCCTAAGGGCGGCACGAGAACGTCAGGCTTGTTTCTACTGACGATGTAAGGCTTCAGGGAAAGGCCCCGCAGAAGATCTGGGAGAAGGGCTCTTCCCAATATTTAAAATTTCTCTCCCGCTTTGTGTTTTCTTTTTACAACTGCATTTCTGCCCTACCTCCCGTGGCAGCTACTTTGGGCTTAGAGCAAACAGCGAGCCTGTTTCTTCAGAAAGATCCGGCGCCTTGTAGGTATCACTGGGACCACCACAGACTACAAGCACTGGAAGACGACATCCCTGCTAACAGAGGAAGATGATCTTCCTCCGTGGTCACGAAATCTTTTCTTCAGAGGAAAAAAAAAAAAAAAAAAAAAAAAAAAAGAAAGGCCAATGCAGCCTCCTCACTTGACTCCCTTTAATTAGTAACCATCTGGTTTTGAGAAGAGCTGTCAACCAACGTGGAGCATTTGGCAAGCTTCCTCAGCTGCTGCTCTCCTAACTTCAGTTCTTCTTGGAAACGCTTTAAGCCCCGAGATGCCAAAAGGAAACGAAAAGCAAAGCAAAAGAGAGAGCGCGCGAGCAAAGCAGAAGAGCGAGGAAGCAGCATAACCGAGCGGACGGGGCGAGACATTCCCCAGTTCCACTTCCAGGCTGGGGAGCAAACTGCAAACACTGCCGGCCATCCGACAGCCGGGGAACGTCCTACCCAGCCAGCCACGCTGGAGGAATTGCGATACCTCCAGCACTGTATTTCAAACAAGCCGTTACAAATCCCTCAACGTTTTCTGGAAGTCGGGCTGCTCAGTTCAGTGTCCTGGCCAAATTCCAGCTTAGGCAGCAACTTTCCTTCTTCCTAAATTCCCTCCCTCACTTTAATTTCTTCTTTGTCCCAACCACCGTGCGACAGCACCGTGTGCCCGCGGCCACACGTGCTGCTCCAGCACAGCGTTCATCCACCGGGATAGACACGGGCAATCTTACAAACCAAATCCATCACGCTCCGTGGATGAGAGCTGCGACGCACTTCCGCAAGTGCGGCCCTAGTTCTGCCTGAGGCCATGCTCTGCTCAAATAGAGGGGTGCTGTCCTCCACCGGGGAGCCTGCAGGTGCAAAGGGAGCGTTTCACCTCGCTTTTGGATGGAGCGAGGAGGCACGCTCACCGTCCTGCTCTGCAACCTCCCAGGCTGCCTCGCTCTCCGAGCCGCAGAAGCTCGAGTCCTCGGGCATGCTCTGCCAGCTCAAGTCCTTTTGCTCTTTTTCAGGGAAGCAGCCGCACCGGTAGCAAAGCTGGGCACCAGGAGCCGGGCCGCAGCATTTTTGTGTGCACTGCCTGCCCTGTTAACATTCAGAGCGTGGCTCAGCCAGCTTTTAGATTACTCCATCCTAACTCTGGGACCTCGTGTGCGAGTCAGAGGCTTGCACGTTTGCTTCCCCTGATCCCTGCGAGCCCCCAACACGTGGCAAACTAAATTTTGAACAATTCCCCTAATTTCTGCACGCAGACAACCACCTTCTCACTTGTGCAAAGAAGCAGAGTCATCCTCTGCTCCCCCAAACACCATCACGCGCACAAGGACCACCACCCTCTTTTCTCACAGCTGTGTTCAGGTTTTGCAATGCCCTCACATTTTTAAATGCCCTCTTGTAAGCAGGTACATCAGGTACACCCCCCCACCTCATTTCCACCCCAGTCTCCATGCGGTGCTTCAGCTTCCCATGAAGCACGCATAGAAGCCAGCTCCCCTTCCCTTCTCCAGACCCACGGTAACGGGGTACAGGCACAGCTGAAGGAGCGGAGGATCCCCATGTTAAATACATTAGTGCCCCGCTACAAACAGGGCAGATACCATTTCCCGATGTGTTTCTGCAGATCTGTCCTATACGGCAAAGGAGCCCAAGATCCAAACCTATGAGATACTCCCATTATACCTGCCCTGACATTCACCAGCCTGACAGAGCAGCAGAGCTGTAACCTCATTGACTCCTGACCCGCGGGAAAAAAAAGCAAGCATTATATTCCTTATTAGAGCACCCGAAACCACCAGGGACCCGCACCCAATGAGCGTTTGGGCGCGTTGCCAGGGGGGCAGATGAGGAGGTTTCAGCTGCCCTGCTCTGCGCGGAGCTATGAGATATTCCCACTTTCTGTCTCAGGAGCTGCACAAGACTTGGGCTTGGCGGGGATGCCCACCGTCGACAGGGAGGTGGGAGCTCGGGAACTCTCTCACGTCCACTTCTTTTAAGAGGATGGGCGTGCTGGTCTGATGCTCTTGGGACTGAAAATCCCCATGCAGGGAACAGGGAGGCGCCCAGGCAGGTAACAAGCAAGAGGAAGACACGTGGGTCATCGGGCCTGGACCATCTTCCCGTGAGCCTCCACACAGCCAGTTTACACCAACGACCAAAAGTGAGAGGCTGTGGACACCATTCCTCTTTTTGGTTTCCCAGCTTCAACTGGGGAAAACAAAGCTCTTCCTTTAAACTACACGCTCCGCTCCAAGCCACAGGAACCTCTGTGCAATACTTCCATCTTCCATGCTTCTCCTCCAAAGCCTTTCTTCCTTGTCTGTTCGCATCATGCAAAGTACCCAACTGCCAATGCGACTTCAGGCAGAAATCCATCCGCTTCTCCCCTCCAGCTCCTAATTAACACGTGGACTTTAATTACATTTCCCATTTTTGTGACAAAATATGTCTCTCTCCTCCACCTGCCCCTCCCCAAGATCGTTACAAGAGCTCTAATAATCATCATCATCATCATCCGTCCACCCTGAGAGTGAGGTAGGGGGCACCTGCTCCATCTTCCCAAGCCACCCCATCCCACCTAGCCCCCGGCCACTCATTCCTCCGAGAGCCGCATGCCCTGGTCCCGTTCCAAGGGAGAGGGGTGGAAGCGCTGCTAACAGGTTGGCAGAACATACTGCCAGGGCTAAATGGTGCCTGCAGGCTCTGGCTGCAGCCAAAGACATTACGATCTGAGGACGGACACAGAAACAAAGACAAATCGGGGAGGTATTAGGGATTCTCTTCCTTTCCAAGGGTAAGGATGGGCTGCCCTCCTGCCGAAGCAGCTCTACCCTCACGATTGATACAAGGCACAGCAAACGCTGCTAGGAAGCTTTGCAGTAACGCTCCGCTGGTTCACAGACCTGTGCAGTAAAAAGGATGGGGAAAACTTTCTAACCAACCTCCCCATCCTCACTGGTCCCATCGCTAAAAAAAGCAAGCACCTTAGTAAATTGCAAAGCATTCATTTCCCAGGAGAGCGCAAAAACCTTCCATGTCCAGCCAGGCAAGAAGCTGACACAATTTACTCAAGCATGGACCTTGGTGCAGTCTGGCTTTTGCAAAGCTCAGGTCTTGGTCTAAAGGTAACTCAAACTGCTACCGCGCTCCTCACGAGCCCGGGAACCTCACCCAGATGCAATCTGTCATGGCAGGGAGACCGAGTCCTGCATGACGTCAACGTTGGATTTGCAAACTCAAAATCAGAATCAGCTCTCAGACGTGCTCCTTTATTTGCGTGTTCAAAATTCACCAGTCAGCTGGTGGCTTTGTCCACTTACAGAGGTCCAGGAAATTAGATTTTCCTTAGCTGTTACTTTACACCTCAGGCTTTCAGTGCTCCTCGAAGACTTAACCTCTAGCCCTCCTGGCAGCAAACAGTAAGGTACTACTGAACATCGAGCTATGCAACGGTTGCTTTAGTTTGCAGACAGACCAAAGAGAGCGAACTGCCCACCTCTTCTATCGCCGAGTTCCGAAGAACGGGCAATACTTCCCAGAGCAGACCTGACATCGGGCTCCGGGGACAGAGACAATAGCATAAGGGCAGCATCGAGTTCGATCACAACGCAAAGGAGATACACGAAGGACTGAAAGTACGGCCCAGACAGAGCCTGCAAGGCAAGGGCTGCAGGATCCAAGCGTACCACTAAGAGCATCGTGCATAACTTGGGTGGAAAGAAGAGCTCTCAGAGCTCCATGAGCAGGCAGCAAGCCCGCCACGAGCACAGACGGCGACCGCTGCTCACAGAAACCTGCATCCCTCCTCGTAGCGCAACGACGCAAGAAAACTGAGTAATTGCCCGAGCAAGAGAGTGTCGATAAGCACAGCAGAAGGGAGATCATGTCCCTTTAAATATGACTAAAGTGTTGTCAATGGATCTGCCATGGTAGAGGAGTTAACCCCCCCCAGCCCCTCTCAGCCACTGTGATGGGATAATTAGATGCGAGGGCTCAGCGCAGATGATGCTCCAGTTGCTTAGCAACTAATGGTTTCCATGGAGATGGCAAAGCACAGCCTTCGGAGCAGTAAGTGAGCAGTGCAGCAGGGCAGGGAAAGATGCCTTAAACTCCTGCACTGATCCTCTCCTCCAGAATCACTCGGAGGCCTGGAGGTATTAGGGGAGTGAGGAGGGGGCGCCTTAAAGACACAACATCCCTGTTTCAAGCAGCACTAAAAAGAAAAGGTTGGTGGTTTGGTTTTTTTTAAGACTACGCTTTCAGTGACATGGTCCTCCTGATCCCGGTGACCCTCCACTAGAAGGACAAGTCAGGCTGAATCACAGCATGGTCTCCCGCAAAGGCTCATGTCCGGATACACGGGTCATCCTGCTATAAGCAGCTGAACACTATTCCAGCGTCAGTTCTCGCACCCAGGGGCCGCGAGGTGAACACACACACACAGAGAAAGGTGTTCAGATTTTCAGTACCACCCCATAAGAAGCCATTCACAGGCGTCCAGCCTAGGTGTTTAGATTTTCAGTACCACCCCATAAGAAGCCATTCACAGGCGTCCAGCCTGGCCCTGAACCAGCAGGCAAGAGGAGGTTTCCTCTCAGTTCTGCAGCTCCACAACGCATACAAAAGAAGTGACGCTGGCTATAAAACAGGAAGAGTCTCACCAGACTAAGAGAGATCAGATTTATTAACCTTAGCCCAAGTCTGTCATCTGGTACTTCCTTCAACACGACTGATTCCTACTGCTTTATTACCGCTGCTCCCTGCGCCGAGTCAGCATCCCACTGTTCCTGAGCATCATGGCCACGACCCACACCTCTTCTCACCACATACCGCATGCTCCGGCAGTGCCGCTGCACTGCTGCAAGCTGCAATCTTGTCATCTCCTGAGCTGAGCAGAGACAAGCTCTGACTGTATTTTGATAAGAAAGCTCTAGGACACTTAGGTGGGGTTGCCGATTCAGTACTAGGGGGGTCTTCACCCCCTCACAGCATGCAGGAATGGCCTGCGTCGCTACCTGCTTGCAAATGACAGCCTTACGTGCTAAAGCTTTGCAAACGTCTCGAGCCCTGACGGCACAGAAGGGGGCACGGAAGCTCACACCATGAAGACAAGCCCGGCTCTCCTGCCCTCCCCTCCATCCAGCCCCGCACTTGCGACAGGAAGCGTCCCTTGCGGAGGCAGCAACAGACCGTGTGCCCTGGCTGCAGCACACGCACTCGCTGCTCTTCCCACCTGGCCAGGAGACTGGCAGCACGCGCTGCGCTCCGCTCCGCCGTCTCTTCTGGGCAGAAAGCACCTGAAATGGAGAATAGGACAGACCCCTCCCTTGGGCAGGGGCTGAGCTGGGAGGTGGCACGTGTTGCTGGCGAGGGGCAGCCAGACCGGCCTCCGGGACCCCCACCTGCACCGGTCAAAGCCACCAACTGCGAGATGCTCTGCAGCTCCTTCCTCCCCTCGCCGCACGCGTTACTTTGCCCTCCCTGCAAACCCAGGGGATGCCGGCTGCGGCATCCGGGAGGGATGAAGCGTCCTGTCGGCCAGCCTGCGCCGACGGCTAATTTAGCCACGATTGAGGTCTCCTCCCTGGAGCCCTGGCCTGATCCACCCAGTGCTTCAGGAAGGCACCGGAGCAGAGTCACCAAAAAAGTTGCAAAGCATTTCAGACTCTGTCCCCTACGGCTTTCAAAGGGGGAAATCAAAGGGAAGCGCCGTGCTTTGTTCCGCGGGGGAGCGGCACGAAAGGTGAGCGGCGGCAAGCCCAGCAGAACCGGTCGCTTCAGTCGTCTGCCAGCTCACCTTTGAAGTGGTTTTAAAAATCAGGGAGGAGGGGCAGAGACCCGAGTTCAGCTCTTTTACTGCAACTTCACAGAATTTGAGGATGTGGGGGGTAAGAGGCCGCCTTTCCCCCACCAGTAAAATAGCATATCTGTTCAGAGAGAAGAGAATACGGCTAATAAAAAAGGCTGCGATGCTCATCAAGCACATCTGTCATGCCCTCGCGTCCCGAGGAGGCTACGAACAGCTACGATGGCAGCAGCATCTACGTATGGTACTGACGGAGACATAGCCAGGCATCCGCAGGATGAACTGGGCACCCCGACACAGCCCCCAGTCCGCTGCCAATGGAGCAATCGACTCTCACCAGTCCCCAGACCCCTCTCTGCCTCGTGTACCCTCTCCCCCTGCCCACCCGTACTTTTCCCACTGCCTCTCTTTAACTGAAAGGACTGGTTTTAACCCCAGGCCACACAAATCCCGGGAGCTCTTTCCATATTATAGATGCGGGATCAGCCACTTGCTGCAGCACAGGGAATCAAAGCAACGCCAATGCAGCGGGCGCAGCACTGTGCGAGGAGAAGCCAGGCGCCTACTGTACACCCCATGCTAGGAAGATGGGGTAAAGTACCAATTACTTAATTGGAAGTTAATCTCTGTTCTACCACAGAAATACAAATATATATATATATACACACACACACGAAGAACACGGTTGATTGGCGTGACCAGCATGCACCAGCCCAGAGTTCCCCCCAAGCCCTCTGAGCTTGCTTCTGTACAAACACCATCAGCGGGGCACAGCCAGGAGAAGAGATGACACCCTCCTATCGCCACAGACAGGCGCGCGTCACGCTACAAAAATTCAAAGCTTTCAGGAGCTGTGGAATACAAGAGACATTCGAGACAGACTTGAATAACAACTCTGAGTCAGAAGCCAGGTTACAGAGCTCCCCTGTCTTTAGGGGAGAGAGCGAGCTCGGATCCAACACCTTTCAGAAACGGGAGCACATCTACTTTCTTTGGCTTGCCGAGAAGACCTCGCGCAACACGTTCCTGTGCGTACATGAAGCCATAGCCCGGCCGAAGACATCTACGTACATTTCACGCGCACACACAGAAACGCACACGCAAAAGTCAGACACCCCAAGAAGCAACCGAGCACACTCGCAGTTATGTCTTGAATCCAAAACGTCTTTTCTCTTGATTTGCAAACAAGTCTTAATCTAAAACACCAGGCGACGGGGATCAGCAAGGAAAGAGAACCACACTTGCCCCCTGCCCCCAACCCGCGTCCTTACAAAGCTTCCCTGGAGTTCTCGCGGTTATGAGGTGTGTGGGAGTAGGCGAGGCCGTTTTCTGTAAAACTATCCCATCAGTTGGCTTCCGAGCAGGTAACACTCACCTGAAAAGAGCTGGCTTGAAGAATCCAGACGTCCTGAGCCAAGACACCTCCAGCCTGTCGCCTGTCTACTTCTCAGCTCTGTTCACGACGCAGACAGAGACGCTGGCTACTCCAGCCTTCTGCACGTGTCAGCGGGTTCTCTTCTGTTTCACCTTCCGAAGCTAGAGGGGGACCAAAAAAGGAGATATAGCTTTAGGAGACAAGCGTGAGCTTCTGATTAAGCAGTAGGGCATAAGGAATCAGCAGCCTTAGATTTGATCTGCCGCAAATCGGCTCTATCATTCTGATCAAGATCCCTCTGCCCTGGGAAAGCAGGGGTAGCGAGACAGAGCTCGGGGGTTACGATGCTTTCACCCAGAATACACAGTATACAGACCGATGGCATGGGGATTCAGCAACTGAACAGCCACAGGCAAAATTAAGGCCTTTTAGCCTTCTCCTTGACTTAAGAGAAAGGTCCGTGGTTGCAATCACGTACATTTAAAACATTTTCAGCTTTAAGCTGGAAACCAACGCTTCTGCTCCCAGTTTTGCCAGCTTCATTGCACAAACTGGGCAGACCCCAGGGCTTGTTTCCCTGCTTTACCTGTTTGTATTATAGCAGCGCCTCAAATCTCTACCAGTAAGAGGTAAATTTTACCACATGGGGGAACGCTTTCCGTCCCAGCAGCGGAGGCAGGAAATATCAGCAAGCTCTTTACACATCTTTTGGGGGGGAGGGTTTAAGTACAACTGTTCAGGGCTTCTCTGGGTGGAGCGCGACATTACATTATCTTGTATCATATCCCTCCCCTTCCCTTGTACTCCTTACCTGTTCCACAGACCAGCACAGCCTTCTCTGGGAACACAGAAACCTGGGGGAAGATGGGAGAAAGGAAACTCTCATCAGCTGTGGCCAGCTGCTGCTAACAGCCCTGGAAGCTCTGCAGCTGTTTCTCATCTCCTCCACTGCTCTGCAGGAGCTTTTGCCAGAGAGCCCCCACCTAACTCCGGGGGCACCGGCTCTGAACCAGCTGCAGGTGAATTCAATTGCTCCCTGCAAAATGCCAGCTCACGCGGCCTCTTGGGGCAGAGCCACACACGCCGGTTACCTCCCTGCAGCTCCACCAGGCCACTCTTCCCAGGCCCGTTCCTGGAAAGCAGCACAGAGAACAGTGTCCTTGCCATGGACAAGTCCATCCCCAAATATTCTTTGCCTTTTTTTCACATCGGTGCCTCACATGTTGCCCCGCTTGCTTTTCAGAAGTCGCGCCTGGCCGAAGAGCAAGCAGGTCAAAATAATTCATCTGCACGCAAGGTCTAGCTGTCACCAGACATCTTTTGCCCCCCCAAAATACTTACGTGGTTCTAAGATTATTAACATAACTGCATCCAGTCTCACGCTCTTGTGTGAGTCTATCGTTGAAGTACCAAAGGTTACGTGGGTAGGTGAGGCATCAGTTGAGGGTGCGTGTAGATAATCACAGGCTTAATGAATTACTACGCCTCAGCTGATGCATACGCCACCGTGTGAGAGCTTCGCTCTGGACAGAAGGGAAAGCAACTTTGCGGTGCGGCAGGCCAAGTGATACGTGGTAAATTATTAAACTATAGTAGCCGGACCGTTCGCAACACATCTCAAGTCAAATACCAGGCTCCAGTTTCAGAAAGGGGAAAGGATTTTGACTGGAGCGCACTCGGGCTTTTTTGAGGAAAGCAGCCAACCAAGCAGGTCCTGCTCGCACCCGAGGAATCTGACGGGGAGCACATCGTCTCAGCTAACGGCCGAACTTTGTCACACAAGGGTGGAAACAGCTACGTGATGGCAGTCTTTTGCAGGCAGTGAAAGCCAAGCCCTACTGGCTTGATTATTTGTGAAAAGCCCAACAAGAAGCAAGCACAATTTAATACAGTGCAAACCATCGTACCTGCTTTCATCGAAGAGGCAAAACTGAGCGTGCCAGGTCCTTCTTTGCCTTTTGAGAGTTACTTTCCAAGCAAAGCTTGCTTTGGTGTTGGACTGATTTTTCAACAGCCCGTCTCAAAAGGTGAAAATACGCAAAGGGTGGCAATTGGGACAGCAAGCAGTGCAGAACATTTGGCCCAAACCATGGCAGAGCAAGCCCGCAGCTGGGCAAAGCATCTTACCCTTTTCCTTCATCATGCAGAAAAAATCCAAACAACTCAAAGGCAAACCTTTGGTGCAAGGGTCACAGAATTCACTTTTAAGCCGAGATTCTCCCAACATCATGACGCCGCCGTTATGGCGCAATCTTCTCCAGCAATTGCCAAAACCAGCCTCATTCTGTCCGTTTCCCTGCTACAGACTGGCAGCGAGACCCTGACGTACTTCTCCTCCGCTACGAGCATGACCTGTGTCCTCCTACAAAATGGGCAACATATGTAGTGAGTCTGAAATCTAATGGCCTGCTGGTACTAAGCCAAGGCTTGGATGTTGATTTGTAGCTGCTCCGTTTCCCCCCCGTGCCACCTACATCCCCTGCCCCCTCGAGCAGAAGAGTGGCAGCGAGCGGGCAAATAGGATGAGGATGTATTCCAGCTGCCTTTTAATAGTGCAAACCACATCGCTTCCTTTGTAATACCTGGGGCAGATTAGGCAGGGGCCATGTGTGAAAGGTATGGTGGATGAAACAAAACCAATTCAAGAAGGCGCAGAATTGAGATTGTGTCTTCAAGCCGCACAAAAAGTTTCTGAGGGACACGCTGTGAAAGCACGCCTAGTACCTGCTTAGGCTGCCTCCTTTTCCCCAACTGCGGCACCCCTTTGGTGTTTTGCCTGTCTGATGGAAAGCAGTTTCCAGTCTTAAAACCCGCTACTTCCAGGCAAGCAGGGTGAGGGAGCTCCCCAGTATCTGCTAAATGCATCCAGTGCACTCTGATCAGAGATCCATCCTGCTTCCAGAGACACTCGGGTTCTCAGACTGGGGAAGCCCACTGCAGAGCACAGGTAATGCTGTCGTTTTATCAGAAGCAGACAAAAATAAAGTGTTAGCCTAATGAGCACAGAAATGGCTTGTTTGTCAAGGCTCTCGCAAAGTAAACGGGCAGAAAACAGAGCCTACGTGGTGCCACCTATCTTTCAATCAGCTCCCTTACTCCACCAATACAGGCCACTTACTCCCTGGAAGGGGCTTTAATAGGTATTTAGAAGTGTGAAACAGAGACCAGCTTTTCACCCACCTGTGTGATATCCTTTTTAAAAACATAGATGAAACCAACTCTCTTTTGTGGACAGAGCACCTCAAGCTCGTGGGATTCTTTGTGCCACCCTCGCAGATCCTGCTGCGCTCAGCACCCGGAGGTTACTTTGCCGTACAAAAAAATGTACTTGAGTTTTCAAAACAAGTCGTTTTGGGAAAACCTGCATTTGAAAAATGGCCTTGAGGACTGGGATATGGCAGAGGAGCTCAAACTCACCATCACTGATGAAGAGTTCCTGCCAGGTAAGGGCCTCAGGGGGAACTGATTGACTTGGCTTCCTTTTAAAAAGATTCCTGTCTCCAAAACCCAGGAACTGAAAATCGTAGTCTGGTAAACAGTAAGTTCCGGTCTAGAAGTTAACAAAAAGCCCGTGTTTAAATGTGAACAGATCAAATTAGAAGTGTCTGCCATTACGCAGCATACAGACCATGAGGCTAACGCAAAAAGCGTAAGCTCACCAGAGTGTCTCTGGGCTCCCCGTGTCTGCCAGCTCCTGATGAGACCCCGTGCCGTCCCACGCTGAAGTGGCAACCTGACCCGTTGGCACACGGGTGCTCGCTGCCGGGGGCGCTGCCAGATGCCAGGGGTAAGTTTGGGACCTGGTTCTACCTACAGAGCTTGGCGGTGTTTCAGGGAATGGCCTGGGAAAGGGGCTTGTCTTTTGGCAGCCAGAGCATCTGTGTCCAGACCGGAATATTTCTAAGCTAGCTTAGAAAAAGTTGAAGCCATCTCTCAAGGACAAGGATATAATGACATAGCTGTACCTGCAGCCATGCTTCCCTCCAAATGCAGCCTTTTGGGTAGATAACCTTGGGAGAGGAGGACTGAAGGGAGTAACGTGCACTCTTCTGGCTTTGCGGGGGAAAGAGCGAATAACATTTCAGAGCTGAGCACCGTTGTTCGGGCTAGCACAGCGGTGCAAGAACAGGCAGACATGCATACGCTATGCAAAACAGGAGATAAAACACTATTTAGAGGGATGAGAAAGCGACTGGGGATCTTTGCCTTGGGATTTGCATTGCATTAGAGCTCCCCCAGGCTGCCTCTGGACAGCATGGTCTAGAAACCATCCTCAGGTAGGACCGGTGGGGTGACGCTTCTCCTTCTCCTTAGAACCTGGCATTCAGTCCCATCTGTGGATGTGGGTAAACCCCAGCCTGGTCTGCCCCATCGCCGGGAGCCCTGGCGTGGACCCGGCTGGATCCGACAACCGGGTGGCCTCGGTCGCTGGTGACACAGAAGCCTCCTCTCCGAACGTATCCTGGGACTACTCTGACCCGGACTGCTCCGAGGAGGACGTCCTGTCATCATCCTCCAGAGAGGTTGGAAAGGTATAAAAAAGGGAACCGCTCGGGTGGTCCTAGGCATGGTACGCACTGAACGATCCCACAGGAGCAAAGGAGCTGGCTCAGCAGCTCCGTGAGCAGTTGCCTCCCATTTCACCAGGGGTCAGTCAATGCATGGAGCCTGTCTGACAAACAGGCTGGGAGCACAAAGTGCAGGGAAGAAGGCTGAAATTTAAAGTATTTTCTACGCGCACTCTGCCAGGCCCACCCTCCCCCAGAACAAAGCATCTTATCCCTGCCCCTCGTTCCGCCCAGGGCTAATAAACCCACACCCTTTTTCTCCTTCCTCTCTGCAGCTTACTGAGGATGAAGATGCTTCGCGTGTGGACACCCCAGTTCCTTGGGAGATGACGGAAACTCCCAAACTCAACGCGATGCCGATGCCTGGGAAATCCACAGTCCTCAAACCTGAGAGTGTGAAGCTCAAGTGCCCCAGGCACAGGAGCACCAAAGTTGAGGGAGGCTGGCCCCGTCCCCCCCTTAATTACTGCGTCCTCATCACCCTCGCCCTGTGCAACAGCACAAGTGGCAGTCTGACCGTTCAGCAGATCTACCAGTTCACACGGTACCCGCTCTTCTCCCAGCTGCTAGCGCAGAATGAGGGGAAGAGGGACGACAAGGAGTGCAGGAGTCTCCAGTCTTCTACTGGGGAGCCAGGGATGTGGCAGCCAGGACTTGCGTTCTGGTCTTAGCTTTGCCTTTGGCTCAAGGTGCCACTGAGAAAACCGCTTCCCCTCTTTGTCAACACCTACACCCAGGAGTCTCGAGAGCCAGCATTTTAGTTTTGTCTTACGCTCCGTAGAAGAAACACAGTGCTCAACTGCGCCAGCCGTCCTTACAGCACAGGGGTCAGGGAGGACCCTCTCCTCCTTCACTTGCTCGGATATGATGTGTTCTGTTATCTGTCACAGCCCCTAACCACTTCACCTCAGGACAAATATTTTCTCTCCGCAGGCAGCACTTCCCGTTTTTTCGAACGGCCCCAGAGGGCTGGAAAAACACGATCCGACACAACCTGTGCTTCAGCAGCTGCTTTGAGAAAGCCACCGGCTTTGCGTGCAGTGAGGGAAACCGCAAGTCCTGCCTGTGGAGACTGACTCCAGAAGGACGCAGAAAGTTTCAGGAGGAAGCACAGGCTCTGCCCAAAGAGGCTCTCGACTTGGTGCGCCAAAGCATGAGCGAACCGGGTACGTTTCAGAGGGCAGGAGCCCCCCAAAACGCAGAGCAAGTCAGATTTCACGCAATTCCCGTGGTGGGAGGGATATGGGTGAGCACCCAAGCCGCTGGACACTGCTGGTCCAGGAGGTGATGCCAGACACTCAGAGGTCCCTGTAGAGAGACCCCCCCGGGGCTTGGTCACCAGACCGGCCAAGAACCCTTCTCAAATGGAACCAACGTAGTGAGAGAAACAAACCAGGCTCCATTAAAACACAGAGCCTTCATCTCGGTATCGCGCTGCTCAGCAGTAAAACACCTATCAGTTTAACGCGGCTAAGAACTGAGCCTGCAGCGTCAGTGCCCGAGCAGTCATTCGGGACCACGTAACTATCGCAACTTCCTCTCTTTTGCAGATCTCGTGAGATCTCTGTTTGGCCTATGATTCCTTCTGGCTCCCTGCTTCTGAAACATGTGCCCTGTGTTTTCAAACCAAGCTTGTTTTCTCGGGCGGTCCCACAGGTAGCTTCACAAGAACTGCATGTGGAAATTATGACTCAAATT
This sequence comes from Nycticorax nycticorax, assembly GCA_023375905.1. Classification (NCBI taxonomy): domain Eukaryota; kingdom Metazoa; phylum Chordata; class Aves; order Pelecaniformes; family Ardeidae; genus Nycticorax; species Nycticorax nycticorax. Next base: position 173,997 of record JAKFQP010000491.1, on the reverse strand, counting down.
TAGAAGGGGGTGGGCAGAAAGATGACCGACCTCATTTCCCCCCGTAAGGCAAGTTTTTGCTCCAGCTGCGCGCATCTCAAGTTGCAGAGGCATTTTGATAAGTGGCACCTACTACGACTTTAAGACAAAGTCCCGCACGTAAGCTGTTGCCTCTTGCAGTGCTCTTACGGTGCAGAGGCTGAAGCTGCCGGAAAAGGTTGATCTGTTCCCTAGCAAAGGGTCTCAGCCCACAGGTCAGAGGTTGAGCAGAGAACGCGTTAGCTGGCTGAGCGAGGGGAGCCCCTGCTGCGCAGACGTTGTTCCAAGCTGTTGCACTTGCCTGCCCAGCTGTAAAACCAGCAGGCAAGGATCCACATAACTGCTGGGCAGGCTGCTTCGCAAGGCACTTAGAATTTCTGCAACGCTCACTTGGCAGAGATCAGCGAGCACTGCAGAGCGCAAGGAGGGAGAGAGTTATCTCGGAGAGGCAAGGATGCAACAAAGAAAAAAAAAAAACCCAAAACCAAACAATCAGAGCTTGCGGTTGTGTTGTTGACTTACTTGCTTCTCCAGCAAGAGGCAGTAAAATCACATCCCCGGGCCAGAATTCAGGCAGGTGGCAGGCGTCTAGTGTTCAAGAAGAGTAGATTTTTCACACCTTCTTCCTGGCTGCCGCGGCAGTTGCTCGAGTAAAAGCACGGTCGGCCCAGCCATGTCCATTATCAGTCCCGCGTGCAGCAGGAGCCAGGGTGCCCTGTCGATAGGGGACAAACAGCAGGGGGTCACGATGCAAGTTCTGGAGCTCACTGCTGGGTTGTACCCTAGACCTGACCCACAGGGAGAGGATGCTGGGGGACAGCCCACCCGAACCTCGACAGGGCAGGCTGAGCTCAGCTCCTTTCACCCGCGTGCCCACGAGAGCGTAAAAGAGCAGACACAAGCGATTTGACCAAGCCTCAGCGCACGCGCTAGGACGGTAGCTGCCCTGACCAGGGCGCAAGCGGCCGCGCCGGGCGGCTCTGCACAGCTGGGTGCTAATGTCACCTGAGCCACTGCAGAAGCTGGGGCGAGACAGGTGGCTGCCAGTCCCACGCGTGACAGCGCAGGCCGCCTGTCTGTCTGTCAGAGCAGGACCCGCTTTGAGGCGAGCGCTCTGTGAAGGCCTGGCTGCGCTGGACGGCAGCACTGAGATAACCTCGGTTGGGCTGCTCAGGCTCTCTCCTTCGGTCAGACTAGACCATGAGCATCCTCCGCTCTCACTAGATGTAAAACAAAAGAAAACCAAAACCACGTAGGATTTTGGCGGAGCTGTGGGTGGGCAGGAAAACAAAGGCGTCAGACAGCCGCTACCAGCCAGACCGCGTCGACCGGTGGGAGGGAGGAGGTCAGCGCGTTTCAGGGGTGCACGACGCGCCTCCGGACAGTGTTCACGGTAACGAAGGGGAAAAGTCCGAAGCCAGAGTTTGAGCGGGGCCAGGGGAGAGCGGCGCTCGCCGTGCGCGCGTCCCCGCTTGGCACCGCCCGGCGGGGCACCGAGCGAGGGGCCGGCAAAGCAAACGGCGTGGGCTCCCCCGCGGCCCTCGGCCCTGACCGTCCTGCGGGGACCCGGCCGCCTCCCGCGCCCAAAGCTTCCGCGGGAGGGGCGGCCCCGAGCGCCGCGCTCCGCCCGATGGGGGCCGGAGGGCCGGGCCGGCGCCCAGCGTCCGCCCGCCGCGCCTGCGCCCTGCGGGGCCGGCCCGGGCCGCCATGGCGGTGCACTACTGTGGGCTCTGCCGCCGCACCTCCTTCTCCGGCCGCCGGCACCTGTACGGCGCCGCGCACCGGCGGCGGCTGCAGGAGGCGCTGGGCCGGCTGCAGGAGGCGGTGGCGGCGGCGCGGGAGGCGGCGGCGGCGGCGGCGGCGGCGGGCGGGGCCGGCGGCGGGGCCGTGCGGCCCTACGACCCGGCGGAGCACGAGCGGCGCGTCTGGTGCCTGTGCTGCGGGCGCGGCGTGCGGCGGGACGGGCGGCGCGGGGGGCTGGCGCTGCCGCAGGCCGGCCTCCTCCAGCACCTGGCCGGGTGAGGCGGGCGGCGGGCGGGCGGCGGGGCCGGGGCCGGGGCGGCGCTGACGGGTGTCCCGCAGGCCCGAGCACCGCCGGGAGACGGCGCGGTTCTGGCGGGAGAACAGGGCGGAGGCGGCGCTGCGGGAGCGGTTCCTGGTGCCGGCCGACGAGTACGAGCGCTTCGCGCGGGCGCTGGAGCAGGCGGTGGCCGCGCACCGGCAGCGGGAGGAGGAGCGCATCCGCCAGGTACCGCGGCCCCGGCCCCGGCCCCGCAGCGCCCGGCCCCGCAGCGCCCGGCCTCACCCCCTCTCTCCCCGCAGATGGCGGCCGGCATCCGGGAAGCCGAGCGCAGGCAGCGGGAGACGGTGCAGGCCGCCCTCCAGGTCGGTGAGACGTATCCTGCCCTGGGACCGGGTCCCCCGGACCCTCGGGAGGGGATGGGGGTGGGGGGGAGCTCTGCTCAGTGCCAGAAATACCCTTCCTTTTTCCTGAATCGCTCTCAGCTGCAAACAGAGACAGAGCTTTGCGCAGGAGCTTCGGCCTGCAGCCCCCCGGCAGCACCCGGAAGGTGAGAACCGTTTCCCTTAACTTGCTGCTACACCGCACCCCGCTCAGAACGTGCCGCAGCAGCAGCCCTTCTTGCTCGCTGTTGCCAGAGCTGACACTGTCACCACCGCGACCTTGCGGTTGCTCAGATCCTTCACAAACTCTAGACTATAGTAAGCGCCGTATCAACCAACCAAACTGTCCCATCCACACGTTCGTAGGCAAGCACCAACAGCCATAAAGAGCGAGTGAAGGGGTAACATTTAAGCATTTGGTAATGTTATCATGCCCTGAGAACACCTCTCCTTTCCCTTCGTGCTGCAAAGCTCTCCAAACACAAATTCAGCTCCAGAAACTTCTGGACAATCATTGCCTGCCCGACTTCGACAAGTTGCTCACCCCTGACTGCCTCTTGGCTCCCATATTCCAGGGACTCCTCTCAAGATGCAGAGCAGCCGGGCCCGAGCAGGATGCAGACAGGACCTGACTTAAATTGGATGGAACCGGGCCAGGCTTTAACCTTCATTGGCCACCAGGTAGGGGTGACTCGCTAACGAGCATCACTTAAATAACTGCAAGTTACATACAGCACGTGTCATGAAGCAAAACAAGGGCTTGCAGCCCCCGTCACTGAGAAAGGCAGCTTTGCCAAGTCAGACGACCGAGTAGCTGAGAGTTTCAGTCATCCAGCATTGTGTTTCATTAAGCAAACATTCTTTAACACGCACAGAAAACCCAAGCGCTCCTTAGTGAACGCAGAGACCAGCCTCCCGCTGCGTCTTTTTTTGCAACAGAACTTGGTACTGGAAGGGAATGCACAGAGTGCCATGAAAGCCTCTGTTTCTCACTGGCGTTTTATGTTTCTGTTAACAGGAAGCGGGAGGGAAAGGGAACGTTCACACAGGTAATCGCGCCGGCTTCGTGGCTCGCTGGGTTGCTACCCTACTGAAAACTGGCTTGCAAATGGAACGGGGATAACTGAAAGCAGTTTTGAAGCCGTTACAGCATAACCAGGAGGCGCTCGCTCCTTTGCTCGCGTTTGACATACGAGAGGAGAAGAAAATGCTGCTGTTATGAAAACTCTTTCGGTGCTAGTGCTGCGTGGCGTGTATGGCTCAGGGCGTGATCTGCCACGGCCTTTGCCGAGGCAGGCCAGCTTCTTTTTCTTACAGAGCCCGAGGTTTGCTTTTCCCTCGCCGCTTACTTGGCAGGGCACGCTGCGGGGACAGGGGGTAGAGGGGATGCTTCTCCCTGTCTCAAGCCTAGGGTAACTTCAGTGCCTAAATACATTTTCCCCATGACTGCTAGGGGCAAAACCTCCGTGGCTAACAGAGGAAGAGGAAGAGGATGGAAGTAAACAACAAATCGGACCTTCGTACGAGGAATTTCTCAAACAAAGTGAGGGGGTTGTATATGTTTCAGCTAACCTTACGTTCACTTTACCATACTAGAGAATCAGAAGCTCTCTGACTGAACATCTTCCGCTGAACAACATCTCTTTTTAGAGGAGAAGCAGAAGCTGAAAAAACTCCCAGCGGGGCGTGTTGGTGCCAACTTTGACCATACCTCTCAGACAGGCGACAGCTGGCTCCCTTCCTTCGGGCGCGTTTGGAATCACGGCAGGAGGTGGCAGTCCAGGTAGGCTTCAGGGCAGCACGGACCGGTGCCGAGCGGAGGGCGTGCGGCTTCCTTCCACGCAAGCTACTCCCAGAGCGGGCTTTGCGGTAGCAGCAAGCGTCAGGAGGTGTCTTCCAGCACGAGAGTTACGCCCCGCGGTTGCGTCCAGGCAGAGCGTCGCTCTGGCCCTGGCGCGGCACACGCCTGACTTGCAAGGTGAAGCACAGTCGGGGCGTCAGGGGCCACACACGCAAAGGCGTCTGCCTCGTTGAGCTTGGCGTGCCTTTTGGACCCACGCACTGGTGCGCATACGCACGCTTGTGCCGCTGGCGCCTTGTAACACACTAGAAATCTGTGTCAGCTAGCCGAGGAGACTGCGACGGCTCACTGGGAGAGCTGGGAAAAAAGTAACGGGGCGAGCTGCCCTTCTAAAACGCTACGCAGATCACTCTCTTACTTGCTAGGTAAGGCAGTGTTCGTTACCTCTTTCTAAAGGCTGTCGTGTTCTGACGTCTACGCTCTCTTTCAGGCATCAGTTTAGAACTGAATCAGGGGAAAAGAAGAAAAAACGGTGATCAGAAGAGGAGCACCGAAGAAGCCACGCTGTGACTGTTGCAGAAGGGTGGACTGCGGGCAGCTGCAGCTTTACTGGTGCTGCCACGTTTAGTGCTGCTGTTTAATACATACACCCAGACACATGGGGTCCCCTGGCAGGCAGGGCGACCACAGCCTAATACCAAGTTCAACACTGTTGCTGAAGGCTGCTCTGCCGGGGGGGCGTCGCAGCAGGCCCACTCCCCCTGTAACGGACACGCGGCACGTATCTGGACACCGATTTCTCAAGCCTTAAGCTACACAAAGGCAGATCCTGCCAGCAGGGAAGGTCTCCTGCCTATGCCGAATCTCCATACTCAGAAAGCCTGCCTTATGCAGCGCGTCCTCCTCTGACATGTAGCATGACATCCCCTTAAAGAAATTTTTGAGAAATAAACTTTTTTTTTTTAAAAATTACCTGTGTTGATAAACCAACACAAACTTCTTTCACATGTGGGGCCCGCTGTGGGGCACCTGATGTTTTCATTCTCATGTTACTTTCACTCCTTTGGCCTCACCTAATGGACGACTAGTTAGTCCTCAGTAGAAGAAAAGAGGCCTTAAAGAAAGACCTTTGCTGTGGGCAGTTCTTCCTTTTCATTTAAATAAAATACTTACAGCCATATTTAGAGCCGCTTTTCTGTGCTTCCCCACTAGACACGGACCCGGTAGATGCCACTGCCTTGTCCACACAGGGGCCAGGGCTTGTTTAGAGGGTGCGTAAATAAATAATGGAAATACCCCACTAGCAACCTTCCCCACCTACAATGCAAGAAACAGCTTCAATTTTCCTCCTACTAGAACCAAATATGGTTTAACATTGCTGCCTGCTGTCGGTGATGCAGAAGGCCCTTCCCTTCTCACAGTATAAAACCGTGTTCTCGGTACATCCTTGACACTGTATAAATGCAAAAACTCGCCGCTGGAAGACAGCTGTGACCTGTACCAGAATCCACTATCAATAATGCGTCAATAATGAAACGTACACGTTCTTGAAAAAGCAAGAAAAGTTATTTCAATAATTTTATTGTGTGCATCTACATATGACACATTGTTGAGGAGGTCACTGGAGAACCTGCAAGGCAAGAAGTCCCAAATCAGACAACCAGCTCGAAACAAGCTAGTACAAAACCAAACTGTCCAAAAGCTCTGCTCCAACAAGGACGCTTGGATGCGGTGCCCTCTGGCAGCGGGGAGGGACATGTGCCCTTGTCCCTGTAGCCCACAGAGACGGGACAGCACGCACAGCTTTCCTGTCAGACAGGCAACAGGGACAAAATGGCAAACTGCTCTTTAGATCTGGAGAACCGGCGTTCCCAGTAACGCCACCCAGGAAGTCGCTCGGAGCGCGAGCAACGTCCTCTGGACGCCTGGAGAAAGGGCCCACCCAAAGCACGTGGGAGTTGTCCGTTACGCGGCGTGCAGCCCTTTGTTAGCCCCTGACAAAGCACAACCCAGCTCCTTCACGGAGCCCGCCGTCTCACCTCCCTACGCATCCTCCCCTGCCGCAGGCGCATCTCCACCTTTCGTGTTTCTGGTGTAGATCACTTGGGCCCGGTGCTTGGACACCAGTTTGATCAAACCTACGAAAAAAAGGAAACTATTTGACCACATGTGTACTGGAGGATGCTGGGGACGTTGTGCTGCCTTCTAAAGCAGCAGACTGGGCAACGTGTGATAGGTAATACCAGGCTACCCGATGCACGCGCTTATCCAAGGCTTCCGTTTGGGTCTGGCAGCGGTTACGCCACAACCCATCCTTCTGGCAGCATTTTCTTGGTATAGCGAGGCCACTGAATGTGGCAGAGCCGCTGCTCCTTACCTCGGAGCGCTTTTGAAATGCAAGCTAGGGCAGCAGCTCGTCAAGAACAGGCCAATTTGCGTACTTCAGATGCAGCACAAAATCTTCTAGGTGAGCAGGGAGAAGAAAACATCCAATTCAAGCTGCTTTCTGTTTTTCCAGTGTTTTGAGCACTTACCTTTGCTGAGCAGCTCCTGAAGGGCAGCCCTAGCCAGAGAGCCTCGAATCTTCAGTCTCTCTGAAACAACTGCAGGTGTGATGAGCTTGTAGTTGGGCACTTCTTTGCACAGTTTGTCATAGGTGGCCTTGTCAAACAGGACAAGGTTGTTCAACTTGTCTCTCACTTTCCCCTTGGACCACTTCTACTTGAAAAGAGAGGGAAACAAAAGAAAGAACAAACCCCTGAGCCATCTTCTAAGCAATAACAAAATATAGAGCTTTAGGACGCCTTAAGAACTGCACCATCAGCCGCCTCTATCTTGCATCCCAGATTAAAGGACTAACGAGACGCACAAAATTGCAAACGCATGCGCTGCAGACAGCACTTACAGCGCCTCCAAATAAAGGGAGCAAACCCGTTCCTTGCCCAGATTTAACGCCATCGCCTGCAACTCGCTACCAGAGGAGGAAAAAGCTCCTCTAACAAGGGAACGGCACCCACGCCCCCACAGCGCCGGGAGCCCCCAGCCACCCACGCCGCACGTGTGGAAGGCCCCGCCGGCCTCCTCCGGGCTCCCGCGGCCCTTCGCCGTGCGCCCGCCTGCCCGCCCCGCCCCGGGGCCTGCCGCCGGCTCCTACCTTCTTCTTGGCTTTGCCGCCGGACTTGTTGACGGGGTCCTTGTCCTTTTTGGCGGACTTGCCCGCATCCTTCTTCTTCTTGTCGTCCTTGGGCGGCTGCGAGGAGAGCGGCGGGAGACGGACGGGACGGTCAGCAGCGGAGACTACACAGCCCCCCCCCCCCCCCCCCCCCCCCCCCCCCCCTCGGGGCCACCCGCCCGCCCTCCGGGCTCCTCTCCCGCCCCTCGGCGGGCCCCCCCGCGCCCCCCCGGGGCGGCCCCGCGCTCACCATGCTGCGGCGGCGGCTGCTCCCCCAAGATGTCGGCCGAGAAAGGAAGCGCCTGGCGCGAGGCGCAGGGAAGTCCCGTGGCCTCCAGGCGGCTTCCGGGGCACGGCGCGGCGTCACTTCCGGGGCAGGGCGGGCGGCGCCATGGCGATCTTCAGCGTCTACGTGGTGAACAAGGCGGGCGGCCTTATCTACCAGCTGGACCACTACGCGCCCCGCGCCGACACCGAGAAGACGTTCAGCTTCCCGCTCGACCTCGTCCTGCGCCCGCACGACGAGCGCGTCGTCGTCGCCTTCGGACAGCGCGACGGCATCCGCGGTGCGGCGGCGGGCGGGGGGGGGCCGGGCCGGGCCGGGCCGACCGAGCGGGCGAGTGACGCCGCGCTGTCCCCGCAGTGGGCCACGCCGTGCTGGCCATCAACGGCGCCGAGGTCAACGGGCGCTTCACGGCGGACGGGAAGGACGTGCTGGAGTTCCTGGGCAACCCCGCCAACTACCCGGTGTCCATCCGCTTCGGCCGCCACCGCCTCTCCTCCAACGAGAAGCTGATGCTGGCCTCCATGTTCCACTCGTGAGGCCGGACGGGACGCGGCGTGGGCGGCGGGGGCGCGGGCGGGGTGGCGCTGGGGCTGAGGGCCATCTCCCCGCAGGCTCTTCGCCATCGGGTCGCAGCTGTCGCCCGAGGTCGGGAGCTCCGGGATCGAGATGCTGGAGACGGACACCTTCAAGCTGCACTGCTTCCAGACGCTGACAGGTACCATCCTGCCCCGGGCCCCCGGTGCTACTCTGCTTTGCTGGGGCTGTCGCAGAGCTCGGCCTTCCTTGTGCTTCTGTCGTTGTGGCTCCAGGCATCAAATTCATGGTTCTTGCTGACCCGAGGCAGGCGGGGATAGACGCCCTTCTCCGCAAGATCTATGAGATTTACTCTGACTTTGCTCTGAAGAATCCTTTCTACTCCCTGGAGATGCCAATCCGGTAAGGAAAACCTCACTTTTAATAACGCAGCCATAAGCCCTTGTCACCTTCTGCCTGTGCAGTAACAAATGCTGACAGCCCTGAAGTAGCAAAGGGGGCCCAGAGGTCGAGGGGAGGGGGAAGGCCCAGCGCACTGCTGCAGGGACGGGACACTGACCTGTGCTTTTTCCAGCACCGCTCTTCCTTGCTACGATCCCTGCTGTCCTAACGTCACCCTGGAGCAGCTTTACTCGTGTGTAACAGCCAAGCCAAAGCTCAACAGCAGTCAGGGTTGCGGTCTCGTGACTTACGTGATCTCTCCTTGAAGGATGCAGAGCCAAAGGATGTGGAGGTCCCATCTTCGTTAGCCTGTTCTGCAAGTAAAGTCATCCCCTTCTGCTTTTCTGACTGTTTCAGATGCGAGTTGTTTGACCAGAACTTGAAACTTGCTCTGGAGGTGGCAGAGAAAGCCGGACCCTTCGGACCTGGATCGTAGAGAAAGCCTCGCCTGTTGCACGGACTCCTTTCTCCCGAGAGCAGGGCCTCTCTCTTCCCCGCCTGGCCTCTCCCAGAGCGCTCTCCTCCACAGCAGAGACTGCGTATCCCTGAAATGTGCTTCATTCTCTCCCAAGATACCGTTTTATCCCCCCTCATTGTGAAATTTACCTTAAACAGACCTGTTACTACTGTTTACACTGGGCCACAGAGGCTTACGCTGCTGTTGCGGCTCCCCTGCCCTTGAGTGAAGAAAGAAAGAGAAGGAGCGGGTCCGTGGCCCTACCACAGTCGATGCTTTTCTTTCATTTCATATCTGTACATAGGGATTTTCCTGTATAGCTCTAACTTATGGTTTTGCAGAGGGTTTCTACGTAGAAGTAATAAATGTTCCTCAGAGAGGCAGATGGCTGTTTGTTTTCTGTTGGCAGGGTAAGTCCACTGCAGCAGCACCTCGAGAGGATGAGCGGGTTGGGGTAGTTCTGCTTGCACCATTCTCCGTAAGAAAACCAGAGCCCTTGTGACACCGCTCCGTTTTTATTTCACAGATAGGAGATGATCATACAATTAAGTACAAAATGTCATTCACTTCCATTGTTTTAATTAAGGCTGGCTACCTGCTTGCAGCCAAGCTGTTCGGCAAAGTACCTGCACACGGGTCCTTCATGAGTTGAACTTGCCTCTTCCCGGACCCTCAAGCAGTATATCCTTTCGGGGAAAACCAAGAATATTCAATGAAAGCCTGGTTAAAAACCTTACTGCAGAGTGCTGGGCCTGACTGCTCAAGGCGCTGGCTGTCGGCGGTGGCTCTGCTAAGGCTGACTCTCAGAGGTAGCCCAAGCCCCTGCCCACAGCCACGAGAGATGCAGCTCTTGACCAAAAACATCCCAGACTACGCACCTTGCGCTGAAAAAAATACAAGCTGACGCTAAAAATACAGGCTTTCACAAAACCCAGCTGCAGAAGTTGTGGGCCGGCGGTAGCTGCTGTCGCAATACCTGCTGCCAGGTCGGTTTTCCTGGCTGATTTGCAGGGCGCTCGTTACGAGATGACCTGGCAGCAGCTGCCTCCCTTGCAAATCATTAACACTGTACACAGAAATCGCACCGGTCGGGATCGGTTCAACAGAAGGAGCTTCTCTGAACCGTCTCCCCTGAAGCGGCAAGAATTTCTCGGAAACCTGCCTGTTTCGGAGTGCTGCGGAGAGCCCTGCCGCAGCACCGCGTCGGCGTTCCATTCGCCCAGAGCAAAATGCCACCCTCGCTCCTAACAGCTAATCCCGGGTAAAGCTAAAGCCACGCTGCTCTCAAATCGGCCACGAGGCCGAACTGTTAACGATCACCGTTCACTGCTCTGCCGAGAGTGTGCAGGGAGCTCAGGCCTAAGGAAACCCAGACGGCTGCGCTTGCAGCGGCCGGAGGGGATGAATGAACGCGGCGAAGGCTCGCTTCAGCACCCCTGGACAACGAGGCTGTATTGCCAGTTAATAGCTAAGACGAACAGAAAGGACAAAACTAAACGTGACAGCACCCAAAGCCAGTCGTTTTAGAGCGCTGGTAGTGGGGAAGCTCAGGCTGTGAAGCCCGCTGGCTTCCCCAACAGTGCTGTGAGGAGGAGGTACAGCAAAATCATTGTGAATGTAAACTAGCTGAATTATCACATCTCGAGAGAAAAAGTGATCGGTAGCAGGAACCTTGTGCCCTCACGCACTTGACAGTGGACGAGAAATCAAGATACTTTTATCTAGGTCGCAGCAATAAGTAAACTCGCTCCTAGGCCAGTTAAAGACAAAACCGAGCATCATTCATATCAGCACGGGAGCGTTCTTTTCACCAAACAGCTTCTCCTCAGTCAGCCTTCCTGGGAATCCGGCCCATTTTGGTGCGGATGTTCCGCAGTAAGAAGAAAGCCACCGTGCTACCGGTACAGGTGATTTCGGCTACCCAGAAGGCTGTGGCCCAGCTGTAGTGCTTGGCAATGGTACTGAAGGGTAGCCCAGCCAGAAAACCCCCAACTGTAAGGAAAAATAAGCAGAAAATTAGCAACGCTCAAGCATGTCAATGTTATCTGCCAGTACTCATTTTTGCATACATCAAAATTCCTCGGGCCTGGTTTGAACTTAAAGCACAAGGCAAAAACCTGTCAGGTACAGCAGGAAGCATCCCCGAGGCTTCCAACTCCACGATCTCTGCTTCTTAGGTGGCTTCCCGCAGTCAGTAACTTGGCACCCAGGGGCTAGACCACGTGTCAGGAAGAACACAGGCAGGCTTGGTTTGGTTTTCGGGGAAACGGGCGTTAACTCACCGTTGGCCATGAGGGCCACTATGGCGTGGGAGGTGCCGCACAGGTTGGCAGGGGCACTTTCGTTGGCTATAACTCCGAACAGGGCGATTGGCCCATAGGAGGAGAACCCAAACACAGCTCCCAGCGTCAGGATCCACAGCTGTCAAAACAAGTTAAGATCAGAAACAGGATCTGTGCGTCTCACTGCTGTCAATCAGCAGCTGCTGACAAATCTCAGAGCCTATGCACGGTACGAGGGGGTTTTGACATTTTCAGGCTGCCGCCAGCTCCCTGGCCTGCAGACAGAAGAGCTCAAGCCCGTGGCGGACCCCACGTACGCGCAGCCCAGCTGCACCTCCCCACCACACCGCCCTCTCAGCCAGCGCGAGCTCTCCCCTCTCCTACAGTTCCGCCCCCTATGCCGAGCGCACACGCTAGGTGCTGGTTTGCAAGAAAGAACCAGAACGTTGAAGAGAGATGGGCCACGAGCCCGTGAAATCACAGGGGAGAGCTGTGAATCGAGTCGCTTTTAAAAATGATCCTGGAGACACCAACTAAAAGCTTTCCTCATTTTAGTTGCAAGCGTCTGATGGGAGCATCTTTATTTGCCCATAGCCACTATCTGATAACCTCGATGTTACCAACCAAACACAGAAACAAAGCCAAAAAACCCCAACAGCCTGAGCTTCAGTGTGAGCTTACGTTCTAAGAAAGCTACCTGGCTCAGGTCGCTTGTGCAAGGGCAACAAGGGAGAAGTAACTTGACCACCTCAAGATTACAGCACACTTTCTGAACTCTAAATGCCATTTCAAGACGCCCAAGTATTTTCCAGCTTCTTTTCCAGGGGGGAAACAGAAACAAAGAGTTAGGCAAACGCTTGCCGAAGCTAAGCAGGAAGGCACCTGCGGGAACAGAATCGCTCCTCCTGACCTCACTCGCAAGACCCCCTAACTGGCTACGTTTTACCTGATGAACAAACGTCCTCAGAACCTTCTATATAAGAAGTGAAAAACATTATGTTCAGGCTTTCAGAGTCAGTTAGCGTGATCAAATGATTACAAGAAAAGGTTTCTTTTACAAAACTTACAGTAATCTTCTCAATGCCCTGGTTCTAAGTTCTGGAGTGCTAACCAACCTCCCGGGATAGGAAAAAGGCAGATCAGCAAAAGCAGAAAGAGGCAGAGGGAGAGAAAACGCAAGGCAGAAACCTCGTGTTCTTTTAGGCCTGTAAGATCAGCTAGAGGCTGGAAGGCTACAGTCCAGAAGTGATTTTCCTGAAGAAGAAAAAAAACGGAAAGGAGAAAATAGGTTTAATTTATTTAGCAATCACTGGGGCAGATGCAAGTCACGTCTCCACTGCAGCCGGTACGGCAGGCTACCCAAGCCGACTTAGGCAGCTGAAGCAGCCCAAACCAGACTAAGTCAGCCTGCTTCTCTGCAGCGCAAACGAAGGAAACGCAAACCTACGGTTCTTGGGAAGGGTGAAGAAAACAGTCACGCTCCCCATCGTCAAACTCCTCGCGGTTAGAGGCCTACCCCTGCAACTTAGGGTCAGCTGCTCGTGCATGGATTACCTTGGGGGAATCGCCCGTGACCGTCACGCGGAAGAGAAACATGGACACGCACATCCCAGCCATCATGGAAAGTAGCAGCGTGTGCCGAGGATTCCCGTAGCTTGACAGACCCACCTGTAACACAGGAAGGGAAACCGAGGGTCAGAAACCGGAAGGACTCCTTCCATCATATGCTCGTAGTAACTAATGAACGCCATCCACACGGCCCAGCCAGAAACAGGGGTGGCACATCAAAAGCACGCCTTTCAGCGAGACTTCTTGGTTTGGTTTGAGGGCTGCCCGCAGTCGGACTGTGATGAACGATTCTTCTGTCATCGCCTGCACCCTATTTCCACCCTGAATTTGGCTTCAGATCCCACCACTGGAGCGTAACGTGTTTTTTTTTCAGCCAGAAGACAACTGTCAACAACCATATTTCTTTCAACGTGGAAATCCAGAGAGTGCAGTAAAACCCACAAATTCAACAGCTCAGGCACCTGAAACCCGACAGGCGTACTGCAATCCCTAACACCGGCACACGCATTTCCCAACACCTTCTAGGGTGTTCAGCAGTTGTCCTCAAGCACATGGCAGAACGGGGTAGGGGCCTCTTTCTCAGCTGTGCCACGCAGTGGCCACGCCACCCTGACTGAACACCTCAGTTGAGTTGCTGAGATGGGCTGTGTCCCTCCCAGCCTACCACTGCGTGAAAGGAAAGAGGAGGGTTCATCAAGAACGCTCTGATTTTCAGAAGGCCCATTCCAAAGCAGGGCAGTTTAGCCACAGAGCCGCATACAAAAGAAGAGCTTGGGAAGACAGAAGGAAGAAACACGGTATCGAGAGTGGCTGTTTTCTGGCACGAGGCAGCACCTCCCTGCCTCTGCATTCTGGGTATCGTGAGTCTCCAGAGCAACGTAAACGAGGGGAGCACTCCGCCCCACAACTGGTACAAGCATCAGAGAGGGGGGGAAAAATAAAAGGTCGTCTTTAAGCACTCAGGAAGGAAGCAAAAAAACAAACGTAAAAATTCTGAAGCAGCTCCGATTGACGCTGCGTCAACTGCCCAGCACACCTGAGGGTCCAGATTACTTACTCTTGCTACTGCTCTGTCAGAAAGGTATCCGGCAGCAATGCTTCCCACCAGACCCCCGATCTCCAAGGCACTCATGTAGGAACTACCTGGAATGCAGGCGAGGCAAAGAACAGGCCATCAGGTTCGGTCACAACAGCAAAGCTGATGCGTGCTTTAGACCAAGCCCAACTGCTGTCAGCTCACCACAAGCTCAGAGCGGCTCTGCTGGACAAGACCCTCCAGCCCATCCTTGCACAGGAAGGCCCGTCTGCCCGTCCCAGGAAGGCCCTGGCACAAGACAGCACTGGGGCACTTGGCGTGTGCAGTAGCTTCATTGGCAAGTCACTTCAGTAGCTACGTGTACCTAAACGGACAGGCAGGAGGCGAGCAAACAAGTCCCCCAGACGGAGGTGCCTGTATCCTTCTGCTGTGCCCAGTCGAGCTCTCTGCCACGCCTCCCAAATTGCAGCCACAAAGCTTAAAAACACAGCTTTGCATCTTACCCACAAGCATGGACTGTCCCCTCTCCTGGATCAGGAAGAGCTGTCCCCAGTCGGTACAGCATGTTTTCACTCCAAAAACGACCAGGTAGCCCGTTGAGAGTACCCAGAGGTACGGCGAGAGCAGCAGCTCCGTCAAAGTGCTGTTGTCGCTGGAGGAACCTGTAGGGAAGATCGGGAGGGATGTTGCCACCGCTCGAGCACGGCTACTGATCCACACCGACTCAGCGCCGCTACAGACACACCTGCAGGCAGGATTCATGCATGAGGGCACCCTTACAGAGGGAGCTCTTCGTAGCTACCAGCAGCGAATGGCTTTCCCTCCCCTTTGGTCTGGGCTTGCTGTGATTTCAGAATCTTTTCTGTCAATTTATTCCACATCCGTTAAAGATTTCAAAAGAATACGCAAAACGCTACTCCCAGTGATTTTCTGTATTGCACTTGCAATAAACCCTTCGCAAAGGTGGTTAGAAAAACCATCTGCTTCTCCAGACTTTTGCTCTGCCTGTGAAAGCCACTACACAGACCCAAACAAAGATGCTGACTTTCAGGTGCTACCTTCATTTTTGCATCAGCCACCCGAGAATGACTACAAACCTCCCCTCCCCAGAGAAGACTCTGGGGAAGCAATATCGGGTTTATACACAAAGAGGTCAAGTCTGGTAGCACAGGCATCGCAGGGCAGCGGGGAAGGCAGGCCGAGTTTCCCCCGGCCTTTAAAATCCTACAGCGAACCTCTGTTGCAATCCCCCTCTACCTGTTCTGCTGTCAGAGGAGCACCAACTCAGTGGTCTGAACAAACATTTACTAACCAGCTGTCCTAGGTTAGGGCAGAAAACACTGAGCAGAGTCCACCACAAGCCAGGGGTCAAGAGGACCCACGGTGGGGTGAGGGGAGAACTGCCTGTCCTCTGGTAGCATGGAAGAGAGCAAGGTCAGGCTTAAGGAAGCATTCCCTGCTGTTGTCTTTTTTCTCTCCCCCAGGAGACTCGGGTCACAGTCTAAGCAAATAAAGCCCCAAGAAAATGAGGGCGCCGTTGGCAGGAAGACATTACGCAGGCAGGGAGACGAAACAGCCAACCGCCGGCGTCTCAGCACGGACACGCATTAGTTCTGTTCCCTTGGCCTGCCAGCTGAACTAACCGGTGGTCAGGCTCTTCCTCTGCTCTGCCGCACTTTGCTGCGGCAGGCTCAGAAGCCTGCACGCTGGCCCCTTCCCACAAGTTTACACTGGGGCTTGCTTTATACGATTTGTAACTTCAACGCAGCAGCTCAATGGTTACCAGAATAAAGCTGCTGAAAACAACCCCTTAGACGTATCCCGCCGAGCCGTGATTTCAGGAAGCGGGAAGGACGGAGGTCTCGGTGCGCTGAGCGTGACACATTTGCGCCAGAACAGACAGAAGGCACCGCACCTTCTCCTGCGGCTGCCCGCTTACGGCAAAGTCTCGTGCTCACCTTTCTTGCCTTTCTTGGCTCCTTGTTCAATGTTGGGCAGCCCAACATCCGACGGCTCGTTTTTAATCAGGACAAGGCAAACAAAAGAGACAACCACGCAGATGAAGCCAGAGAAGGACAAAGTCATGCGCCAATCGTAGTTCAGAGACACGAGAGCAGCGACAATGGGGCCTAAGCCTCCAGCCAAGTTCATGCTTGTAGACAGGACTGCCCACCAAGTCCCAAACTGGGAAGGCTCAAACCACTGTGCAACAACAAGAAAAAACGGCGTGAGGTCTGAGAAAGAGAGAGACGCTGCACCCGAAAATCCTCAACCAAGGCCCAAGCTGCAGGTTTGGGGCAACCCAGACCCAGATCTACAAAAGCGGGTAAAGGGAGCGCCTGCATCTCGCTCCCTCAGCCGCACAGGGAACGCCAAACGTTACGCAAGCATCAGCCGCAGGGGCTTGACAGGTGCTCATAGCACGAGCCAGCTTGGAGTTATTTCCATTTACAGGCAATGAAACCGAGACGCGGGCTGGGAGAGGCAAATTTAAGAGTGCACGGTTCTGCGTGCTCGCTTGCTAGGAACCGCGTCGCCCTGGAAAGGTCTGCTGGCACAAGACTGTGAACGGATACGCAGAGTCGTGGGGTAACCTCAGGACTCGCTGTTGCATTAAGTACCGGGCACGATCAGCTCTGCATTGCAATGTACGCTCAGAGCCAGGACCACTTGGGCGGTGGTTGCGGGCAGAACGTCTGAGCACTACGTTTGCAAAACGCCTTCAGAAAACACCGTGTGTATTTTCCCTGTTATTTGGGAACTTCCTTTCTGTGCACCCACCCATCCCAGACAGTCCTTTTCTTGCCAGCTAGATGAGGCTAAGCGCCTCACAGAGGGGCAATGCAGCTGATTGTCTCCCCTTGCCCCGCACGTATGTGCGTTCCTGGATTTTACCTCTTCTGAGGGAGGTTAGCGTGCAGCTGACCTCCTTTCCTTCTGCCCCAAGGCAGAAACCAAGGCGTTCTATTCAGGCTGTCACAAAACCCAAACGCAGGCAGCTTAGAGGCTTGACTTAACGCTGAACGTTACCCAGTTTTCTACCTGAACAGCCTGCAATTTGCCATTCCCGACTTCCCTGAGCGTGCAGATGGAATTCTGCTCATCGCTCCTTGCCCAGCAGCAAATTACCACAGCAGCAGCAGAGATGAGCAGGCCTCCGTCTGCACGCTTAAACCACTGGATTCCGACAAAAGACGCCTCCTACAGCGGAGAAGGTTTGCTACCGGGAGGCGTTACTTATCAAACTGAGCTAGAAACTGAGGCACGTAAACGCAAGGGCTAACAAACTTTTTGAATCTTTGCCAGGATAAGCAGAACCTGGTGCACAGAAGCTTGCTCCGCAGGCGGGGGAAAGGCACAGCAAGCGGTCTCGACCTCCTCGGCGGGAAGGAGGCGGGAGGAGGCGCGACTCGCCCTGGATTCGGAGCAAGCGTTCCTGCAACGCGGTTCCGCTCAGACCTGCTGCCAGGAGAGACGCGAAGAAGAGCCGCACCTTGCCCTGCGCCTCTCCCAGCCAACACTTACCTTGCGCAGTATCTTCCCGCAGGGCGGCCAGCCCAGCCCCTGGGCCAAGCCGTTGAGGAACCAGAGCCCGGCGAAGGCTGCGACAGTGGAGCTCCAGGAGAAGACCACGTTGACCAGGCCCACCATCAGGAGGCCAGAGGAGAAGAGCCAGCGGGCGCTCATCTGGTCGGAGAGGACGCCGCTGACGAACTTGCTGATGGCGTAGGCGGCGGACTGGCTGCTGGTGATGAGACCTGCGGCGGGGCAGAGCCCGAGACGCGCCTCAGCCGGGCGGCACGGCGGCAGGCGCTCCCGCTGCAGCGGGCAGGGAGCAGGCGGGGCAGCGGGGGGCCCGGCACTCACCCAGCTCGTCCTTCCCCAGCGGCACCTCGGCCATGACGGCGGGCATGACGAACGAGAAGGTTTTGCGGTTGAAGTAGTACAGCGTGTACCCGACGAACATGGCCGCGAAGATCACCGCCCGGTACCGCCCGTACCCGCCGGCCGCCATCCCGCCGAGCGCCTCCGCGGCCAGGCGGGGACGGGGCGGGGGAACCGGCGAGCGCCGCCGGCTCCTGCCGCAGCCCCGCCCCGCGCGGAAGTCCCCCCCCGCCGCTCCCATTGGCCGCCACCGCCCCCTCCCGCCCCCCGGTGCGCCCGCCCCGCGGCCCCCCCCGCCGCCGCGCCCCCCCGCGGCCCCGTTCCGCCCCGAGCACGTACCCCGCCACAAACGCAAGGCTTTTTCAAGAGGCCGTCAGGAAGTGTAACTTTTATTTTTGGGTTGAAGAGGCCAAAATGGAGCACGACATCAGATGCACAGTCACAGGCGTCCGCGTGAGGCGAGCGGAGGCTCCACTCGTGCGCCACCGCAGCGTGAGGCGGCCACGGCCAAGGACATGGAGGGTGACAAGGAAGCCACTCGGCACAGACAAGAGAGGGAGGAGGAGGAGGACAGCCACGATGAGCTCTGCCCGTTTGGATTCCGCCTGACCCTGTGCCTCCTCCGCGGTCCATCAGCATTGGTCCAACTACCACCTGTGCCAACACCTTCCTTCTTTCCGTCTCCGCTGCGTTCAAGGGTTGCCCTTCCCAAGCTTTTTATCTTCTACCGAACTATAAACAGAATCTTTTTGTCAAGCCTCCATTTGCGGTTTTCAGTCTCTGCTACAGAGCATGGATACAGACGGTCTGAGCGGCAGTCTACGGCTAACAGACGCTCTCTCCTCCCGAGGCACGGAGCATCCGCCTCCCCAGCGCTGTTCCACCGTCCCACGAATCCGAATGAGAACACACCTCCCACCTTGTACGCAGAGACACCACCAGCTACACGCGCATCCGCGTTAACCCCGTTCATCTTCACCGTAGGAGGCGTGGCACAGAGTTTACATTCCAAGTTACTCCCTAAAGCTTAAGGTGTTTCCCTACCGCTTTCTCTCCCCAGAAAAGTCAGCTTGGTGACTTCTGTACCAAACCAGAGACAATTCTTGGTGGGCGCACTGCCACCTTTAAACACATAAGAAAAACAAAAAAACATTCACTAAGTTAGTAGCGGCAAGATCCCCAGAAAGAAAAAATAAAATTTACATCTCTATCCCATGTTGTTGTCAGACTGTTTGTTGTGTTCCATTTACATCAGGACTAACCAGGTCCATTATAAAAACAAGAAAGTAACCATGAAATAAATAGATGTTGACACGAGTGGGATTTCAGGGGCGTTATAACTCATCGTTTTTCCTGCTTTCTCCTCCAGCTTCTGTCGTCTTCTCTTTTTTGGACCCTGTGTAACGAAGTAGACTCTGTTACACACCCCAACGGTTTTTGCAGCACACAAAGCAGCGCTGAAAGCCCCTGACATTCATTAGGTACCCTGCCAAACTCCCAGTCTACGGTAGGGAAGGCAGGGGAATGCTTTGAGGACCGATACTCGGCGCCGAAGAGCTGAAGACATTACTGCCCTCCCCCTGTTGAACACTGCTGTCCTCACGGCAGGACTGGCAGAATAAACACACGCTTGCACATCAGCTCTTTAACAGAGACAGGCTTACAGCTACGGGACTGGCTGTAAACCTTGCCACACAGCCCCAGTGCACCGAGGCACAAAGCAGCTGCCGAGGCAGGCGGCAGTGGTACATCACCACCTCACGCTGAGAAAGGAAAGCGTAGGAACAGCCAGCAACCAAAGTTGATGCCCGTCTTTCTGCAGAACAAACAATTGCTTCGCAGCTGGGGCTTCTACCATCTTCCTACCTCCTACAGCCACAAAGATGGAAGGAAGCACACGGGCAGCTTGCACTTGTAGCTACCATGTTCCAGACCCCTAGTCCAACGTTTACTCACCAGAGTCTGATCCAGGCTCATCATCTGTTGCTACTTTCTCAGCTGTAGGAGGTTCCTTGGCTGGACTGATATCCTCAGGTTTGTCTACGTTTAAAGCAGAAAGAAACAGCACAAAGTTAAGAGAGAACATAGAGGAGGTTAGGTGCATAGAGATGAGGCGACTAGTGGTGAGGTTCACAAAAAGCCAGCTGTGGTGCCTCGGCAGGACTGCATTAGTTCACCCTCACAGTGCATCTCTGGAGCACCCAGAGGAGCATCACAGAACTGCTCCTTATTTCTTGCTGCCTCTGTCTGCCTGGCTTTATGTCCCTAGGAGCCCTGGAGGTTCACTGGCTGCACAGGCAAGTCACCTTTGGAGCTAAGATTGTGAGCGGGATCTCTTACCTCAGCCAGAGGAGCCAGCAGGGAACTCTGCTGACAAACAGCCAGCAGTCTAGACTTAAAAGGACCAGGGCACTCAGAACCCAAAGATCTTAACACGTTCAGAAAGCTGCAAGTCTTAGTGTCCCAAGATTCCCCCACGATCCCCGGGGTCCATCTGAGCCAGAAACCCCCCTCATCAACAGCTCATTCTATTCCTTGATGCAGTGCACGACCTTGAATACTTGCTCTGGACACCCAGAACGGAATCCGTGGCTTATCCTTCTTTTAAGGCAGGCAGGCAGCCAACCAGCCAGCCACTGACTAACCATCCTAGGAAGTTTAGAAACACTTGGTGTTCCTTCACAGAAAAAACCCAAACAAACAAACTGGGGGGGGAAAGGACACTGCCATTTTCCCACCTAGATTTTCCCAGCTGCCTTCGAAAACTAAGTGGAGGATCATTTGATCCTACAGGTAACTATTGTCTTTGCTTATTTAGCTCCCTTTCACTCAAGGCAGAGAGGTAAGAGTGCGTTACCCATCTAGTAGTTATATACTGGAAGTTATATACGTGCTCCCCACCTGCTCCTTACCTTCTTGTTTCCCCTCCGTGGGAGGGATAGTGTTCTCGGTCTCAGAGGCTGTTGTGGCATTCTTGCCTGAATCGGTTTTTGTGGTGGTGTTCTCCTTTTTGGGTTTAGGTTTTGCAAACTTGGCCTTATTCAGAAGGTACTGCACTTCCCTGTCCAGGGCTGCTATCTTGAGCTCGATATCTTTGGCTAGCAGGATGGGTTTCTCAGTAGGAGAGAGCTTGTTCTGTTCAGCCAGGGTCTCATTCTTCCAGATCTGTGGGACAGGAGGGAAGAGCTTCTTTTCAGATGCTTTTTGGTTCCTGGAACCACTGTGCATCACTTTATCTCAAAGTCACCACTTCTAACTTAGCAGGCAGCAGCGTTATCCCATGTTTCCACCGGTTTCTTATTTACCCAGACATAGGACAAAACTGTAAGAAACAGAACCCCCAAAAGCTGGCGCCTGCTTTTAAAACCTGCAGCCAAATTCCTGGGCTACACCTCCGCTCCCAAAGACAACTGTCCACGCGCAACACAAGAACTGTTATCCCCCCCCCAAGCAGGCTGGGGTCAAGCCAGGCATTAGAAAACACCAAAACACAGCAGAGGTTTGCTGGTGGTGTGGAAACAAGACACGCACGCGCTATTCCATGGCCCACAGTGAAAGTACACGACCTGTTACTTCAGAGAGGAAACACGACCCAAACTGCCACCCCCACCCTCCCCCAGAATCCTTCGGTCCTTTATTACCGTCGTTTCATTGATGGCTTTTTCCAGCGTACTCAGTTCCACTTCTGTGAATATCTGGTCAGACTCTGGAATCATTCGGGCTCCCCTTAAAAGGCAAGAAGGTGGTTTGTTTCTGCCAGACCAAATAGACTGTACCTTGGCAAGTCGGTGTTTACGCCTCCCGTAATCATCATCGTAACAATCCCCTGCCCATACCAACCAATTAGTACATTTTACATTTGTACAGCCTCCTGCATCTGCAGGGAACCGAGTCCTAAATCAGTCTCTGGGTGCTAAGAATGCGATGCAGAGACAGCAAACGCAGCTATCACAAGATCAGAAAAGGAGGGAAGATAGAAAACGCTGAGGCCGTAGGACCAAGAGGGAAAAATCTGCGCTTGCAAACGGCGCGTCCAGCGTCAGACACTTCCAGTCCCCCCCAGTTCCAACAGAGCTTGCACGCTTCTGTTAATGGGTTTTGCAGAACTGAGCACTAGCAAGGAGGGGTCCGCTCATCTTTTCTCAAGCGGCGCTAGTGACTTTCAGACTGCATTCGTTCTGGTCACGTTCTGTCAGCATCTCTTACGTTACCAGCGGCACGACTCTCCTTCCCAACGGCTTGCTCTTACTTGAGAAAGATGGTCGAGTGGTTGAGCAGACTTTCCAGGGCAGCCAGGCGTTCTGGCCACTTTCTCCTTTCCTCGACACGGAAGAAGAGGTTTCTACAAAGCTTTTTCAGCTCTGAAAGTTTGTCCTTCAGCTCCTGCAAATGGGGGAGAGGGGAAGGAGACAATTAGTTTGCCCCCTGTCTAACATTGTAAACCTCAGAAGTTAGAACCGCAGTTTTTGTCGTTATCTCTATCAAAAACACCATTTCCGTACAGCAAAAAGAGCCACGTATCTAAGCCTTGTGCGGAATTAACAGGTTACTGCCAAAGCTGTTGAAGACGCACCCACGGCTGGAAGAACTTCACACTTTGTTCTGTGCATAATGCACTGAGGTAGCGAGAAACTTTGAAGAGCCAGATTACAAAGGATCAAGATGGATCAATACTCTGTCAGCCTGCATGGTCATTTCCACGTCGGCGATAGCAGACTGGTATCCCGACGACACGCAGCAATACCTTAGTTGCGGCCGCGTAGCCCTCCTCCTCCATCCAACTGGACGCCTCGCTAAGCTTTTTGGAAATTTCTTCTCTCTGCTCCTCCGTTGAGACAAACTGATACTCCTCTTGGTAAAGCTTGTCCTGAAAAGAACAAAGCAAGCGCTCCCATCAAATACCGCTGAGCGTGGAAGCATAAAACAACCAGGTCATCCACTTGCAGCTGGGCTGGACTGAGAAATCCTGCGGTGCCGCCGTCACCAGCCAGGAGATTCTCCTGCAGCCCTCCCAGATCTGAGTCCTTGGCTTCTAGCGTTACTAGCAGCACGATGACAATGCATCGGGTAGGTAGACACACGCGCATACCAGGTATGCGCTAGTAAAGCTGCAACAGCTGTGATTTCTCACACACTTAACATTAGTCGCCTCTTCTGCACAAGAATTCTTGAGAAGCTGCAGCTGCTTTACAGCCCAAGCGCAATTGTTCCAAAACACGCAGGTAAGCGCACATAAGGGATAGTGGAAACCCAAAGTTGAACACGTTACAGACGCTGAAGGGAGTGTTCATTTTCTATTGAGGAAGCCTCCCAAGTCCACATGGTAGCACAAAAAGTGACTGAAAGATGAAAGTTGGGCTCTTGGAATCAGCTTCCCCAGCTCAAACAACTCCCCTGCATTCAGACCAGCCCAGCTGCACAAGACACTTCCACCCGCTCTCCAGCAACTCTCATTTTTTTATATCCCTCTCTTACCTGTGTCTCAAAGATGAAGGACTCCAAGCTGTTGGCCGATTTTTCTCTCTCCTGTTTCTCTAGATCTCTGACCGTCAAGTCTTGGAGCCTAACATGCGAAGAGAACAGAAATGAAAGGTAGCGAGTGCCTTTAGATGAGCACCGCATCATCTGCATCAGCTTCTGAGGACAGCAGTGTTACGTGAGCCATCACCATTCAGAAGTACTTTTATTTTTATTCACTTCCCTCATCTAGAGCTTTAGGCCTAGCAGAGCCATTTCAGACATACTTTTTCACCGAGCTCTTCAGTTCATCCTCCAGCAGGTCAGGCACATCGTTTACATCCAGTTCCATGGTGATCTCATGGACAAGCTTCTGCTTCTTGGGTGCTTTGATCTTCTTCTCTTCCTCCGCTTTGGTAACCGTGCTGTCACTGGAACTTCTGGACGCTTCCTCCTCTTTCGCAGTTTCTCTATTTTCTTTGGGATCCTGCGACAGACAAAGTTCCTTCTCAGGCAAGGGAACAGCTTTGCCGTTTTTGCAGCTTTTCCCAAGGCAGGGCTCTAACAGGGAAAGAGGAATTCCGCTGAGGAAATTCCACTTCTCAGACACTGAAATCACAGTCCCATTCCTTCAACGTGATGCTCACCTGAGACTCTGATTTCTCGCCTTCTTCCTTTTTCTGTGACTCTGCTTTCGGAGGGGCGGTTTCTGTCTGACCTGGTGACTGCCGTTTCTCTTCTCCCTGCTCTTCACCGGCATCTTCCGCACTGCTTTTCTGGTCTTGTTTCTCCCCCTGCTCCTCTCTACCTGTTTCTGCTAGGCTCTCCTCTTCTTCCTGCTCATCGTGGGCAAGTAAAGGGGAAACCAAAACAGTGGTTTTCAAGTAGAAATTCCATGCAAATGTTTCACAGAAGACATAATTCTCTGCCAAAAGCGTACGGATGAAAAACGGTGCTCACGGTGACTGCAGCCGTTCGCAAGGGACTGCGCTGAGCTAGAATATTAATTAAGAGCCACTTCACTGCAGGATGCAACTCTGCGACAAGGAGCTTTCGTCTCACTGGAAGGAAACCTGACCACTATTGCCAGCGTAACGGCAGCTGCGCTGGTATGGCCCCGGAGAAAGCAAGGAGCCTGCTGACACCTGCGCAGGCAGAAGCCCATGCCCAGAGTACCAGGACAATTCCGAAAAGAGAAACTTCCCCAGAAGCAAGCCCTGTAACGTTGGGTCTGCCACCGCTGGACTCGCCAGCAAGAGGTCATGAGTTTCTTTAAACACAGCCCACGTGAAACTCAAGAAGAATATAGCCCTATCTGAAAGTATTGTAAATCTTGACGTGCTGCCAGACACCTCTAACCCTGCTCAGGTGAATCGCAGCCTTTTTAGCGGCCATCACAAGATCCTCCCGCGAGCTATCACCCTGGGGCTCACCTGAACAGAGTCTGTCAGGTTCTCTCCAGTCGCTGGTGTAGGGCCACCACCCCCAAACAGGCTTGAGATGGTGTTGCCAAGTTCTGTCGATGGGAGACAAAAAATGCAGAACATTGTACATCCGAAGGAGGAAGAAAAGCATCTTCAGCTCTCGGTTCTTCCCCTCAGCCACTATAATGACCACCAAGGAGCCCCCTTGGCAGTGTAGGTTAGCCACCTACGCTCCAGAAACCCATCCTTCCCCAACCTCACGTGGTGTTTTTGCATGCACAGACAAGCGGGGCCTCTACCTCTGCTGGAATGTGACCTGAAATTTGTAACTTGGACTAAAAAGCTTCAAGTTCCAGCCTGTGGCTGCACCAGCCATCCCTGCACCTCCCCTTCACCTCCAAACACGCAGATTTACAACTCCTCTCTACAGGGAAGTCTGTGCTCTAAAAGCTGAGCAATGCAAAGCACAGATCAGGGCATCACAACCCAGACAATGAGAAGGGAGAACGCTGCGGGGCTGTGGATGCAGGACTTCCCTTCAGGACAGACCTCCTGAAATTAGCAGCTGTGGCTGAACGAAGAGGAAACAAGTCCTATTTTTCAAGTTGCAATGCTCGCCACCGTCACCTTCAGAGCACATGACATTTCAGAGCTGCTGGCAGCACCCAGAAGCCACTTCCGAAGGGCTTTAGCATATTTTGGGGCTGTATCAGCCCCAAACCAGAGGCTATGGCTAAGCATCCAATTTCCACATCCCAAACCCACAGCGCTTGCCCTGCTCAAAGCCGTGATCTACTGCAGGTACAACACAACAGTCAGTATGAAAATCAAAGTTCAGCATTTACTTGTCAGCGTTGACTCCTCCTCCGGCTTGTCTTCCACCAAGGTCTCAAACACAGATTCCACCTTGGAGAGGGGAGCACAGGATTAGTTTCAAGTAGGGACCATCAATACCGGAGAGAGGGACAGAACCGGAAAATGCGTAGGCTGACAAACACCACAACAGGGTGGTGCTTACCCGGTCAAGACTTAGTACTCCGCTCTCATCCATGTTGAAGTGAGCTTTGATGCCTTTGGATTCATAATCCGAGTGCTTCTTGAAACTGTCCCCAACTCCCTTTAGCCTCACGGTAGTGAGGTTGAGAGAACCAAAAATCCTGACGACGCAGAGACAAAAGCAGAGAGAAACCTTAAGATAACAACGCTGCAGAACAGCCAACGACTTCTGAAAGTCAGGTCTGCAGCGACGGGCAACTGCACAAAGCGAGGAACCGGCACGGTTCAGTTCGCTAAAGCACGTACAACTGAGGACAGATCCGCAAACGGGTGCCGGTGGCCACTCAGGTTCGTGGGCCTGCCTGCCAATAAAATTTTCCAGCTCGGCAGATTGCACTACTGTGGAGCCGTCTGTGCAGGTGCTTGCCTCCACTCACCGCATGTCATCCTGGTTTAGGAAAGACAGATCTCCATAGTTGACATAAAACTCAAAGTCGTCTGTGTAGCGGTTGAAAGTGATAACTTTGCGCTGCGGATAGGGCGCCATGCGCTGGAACAAAATCCTCTTGTTGTGCTTTAAACTCTTGGATTTATCATCCTCCTCCACTTCACGAGTGAACTCTACCTGCACGACAAACAGGAAACACGACTCAGCAGCTGGAAACTTCCCCTATGGCATCTTACATCCGAGGTTTCCGCAGCCTTTGGCTGCTCTACCTCATGTAAAAGCTGGGGGATCAGCAAGAATTTGTCAACGGATGTTTCTGTATGCCTGGCTTCTTGGATACAGCGCTTCTACAGGAGGGCCGACTTCCTTCTTTCTTTACTAGATTGGCAGAGAGAGCTCCGTAACCTCCTTACTCAAAGGAATCCAACAGCTCACCCAGAACCTTTCTCCCGGCACAGCCCCATTTACCCCCACCTTGCAGGAGAGAAAGCAATCCAAGGCTTACCTGGATAGGAAACACGGCAGCATCCCGAACAACGAAAGGCTTCACCTTAAAGGCTTTGCTCAGAGCAGCTGCCTGGTAGACTGCACCCATAGCGGCAGCCTCGTCGGCATTGATGTTCTTGCCCAGCTCTTCTCTATGAAGAGAAAAGCAACAGACGTCAGCTCTGCAGCCACTGCCACGGACGGCAACTTGTCAGTAGGAGACAGACTAGAAGGGGGCCTCACATACTCACTTGCCCACCGCTTTCAGCAAAACCTCCTGCACTTTGGGGACCCGTGTGGCACCGCCAACTAGAATCACCTGGTCAATTCCATCCTAGGGATTGGAAACAGTCACCTTGTCTTGAGAAAGCAATTTTGGAAAGCTAAGTTCAGGGCTTCCTTACGCTCCTTCCCCCACCACCACGCACTGATGTGGTGCTCCGAGAATGCCCATGCTATGTCCTGCCGTCCCCGTGTGCGCCAGGGCCCAATAGATCTCAGACAGACCGACACAAGCCATGCTGACATGAGGAACCTGGAGTCAGGTCTGTCAAACAGGAACAGCGTGCCTGCCGCTTCAGATCACCTGGAACGTGGGACTTGATTCAAAATTAGACAGACTACAGCTTAATGCCAGAGGAGCCAGCGATTGGGACAGCAAGCTGGACCAGAACAGACGGAGACCCGGACTCTGGGAGGCGACTCAGTGTCTTGCACTGACTACCAGAGCCAAAAGATGCCCAAGAGCATCCTGGCACCCTGGAAAGGGAGCATTCAGCAATGCGGTAAGTCAACGCGTTTGGTCTAACTGCATTCCACAACAGGGCTTCTAAAGGGAGCACTCAAAGGAGCAAGCCTGAACAGCAATAATGCTGTTTGCAGGCACTTTAAGGTAAAACTTCAGAATAGAGACCAGAACCAGCATCCAAGACAAAAAAAAAAAAAAAAAAAAAAAAAAAAAAAAAAAAAAAAAAAAAAAAAAAAAAAAAAAAAAAAAGATAGATCAGCGTTTCAAACCTCCAGCTCAAAGAGTAACAGGTTTTTAACGGAAAGAAACACTTCCTCCGAGTCCTTTGTTCCTGGTGCGTAGCGCAGGAAGCCATGACAGACTCCTGCTGGACACCACATCAAGCAACCTCGCTGCAGTGGCAGCACCGCTCCGTTACTCTAGCAGGCATCCGTACCTCTCAGCCGTGCTGACAACACGATCGCTGATACTTCGATCGTGACATGACAGCAGCTCCCCACAGAGAAGCTTCAGCCTTCTTAATGCGTTTCTAAACCTACCAGGTTCATCTCTGCGCTGCTCAGAGCCTGCTGCACAGGTCCTGGAACTCGCTGGAACAAGTCAGAGCACAAATCCTCAAATTCTTGCCTCGAGACCTTGGCCTTGAAGTCGATGTCATCTAGTAGCCCCTCAATCTGTCCAGAAAAAAAAAAACAGCGAGAACAAAGTTATTTGTGGAGCATTCTCCAAGTGAAATCTTTGTCGGACTTGCCCAGCCTGCAAAAAGTTCCAGCTTTCTTAAGGACACCTAGGACCCGCCCACACTCATCCGAACCCTGCCACTGCCAAGGTGAGGAGAGGACAGAACACGGACGCAACAGACAGCTTCCCCCAGCGAAAGTTTGCTTGCCAAACTGTGCAGGACTAACTCTCATCCACCCTGCTCATTCGGTCACCAGCAGTACTAAGTGGACACAAGCTGAGAGGAACCACCAGTGCTGCCACCACTCCTGGAACACCAGGAGCGATGCTCTTCAGCATGCCAACACCGCACAGGGACAGCGTCCCTACGCACTGGTCCTTAACCCACCCCGCCCTCAGCCCTAAAAAAGCTGGAAAGCCTGCGACGGAAGGTCAGACCTGCGCCATGTGGTCAGCATTCGCGCTCAGGATGGTTTTCAGGCGGTTGGCCTCCTTCAGCAGTTTGGCCATGGCCCGGGGATTCTTTCGGACGTCTTTTGAAGGGTGCTGATCATTAAAGAGTTTGGCCAAATAGTCCCGGAGACGCAGCTCCATCTCCAAACCTCCGAGAGTACGGTCAAACCTGAGCAGCAGGACGAATGGAGATGCAACAGCTTACACCGAGCTGAAGTACAAACAAACCTCACGTATTATTTCACAAATATGCAGAGCAGCAAGCGGTCAAAAGCAGCCGCAGTACTATCAGCTGTGATTGACTGCGAGAGAACAGCGGTTGTTCCAAAAATAACACATTATAACGAAACAAAGGGAAGAAAAGTTCACCGCAACAGCCTTTGAGCAGGAAGCCTCATTATATTTATGGTAAAGGCCTCATTGCTGTCACACAGCTACGAAGCCGAAGGCTAACTGTCCCAGGTAGCTTCTAGGAAACCGCAGCATAAACGTTTTGGAGTTAAAGTTGCTGGGCTGGCGATTCACAGCACTCCCCTTCTCATTTGGCAAATGCACTGCATTTTCATTCCTCCCTAGAAGGATATTCTGCTTTTTCCAACTGACACGCTCTACGTCTGTATGATTATAGGAAATAGAAGTACACTAAAATGGCTTGAGACTATCAAAAAAGCAAGCCTGAAGCAAGTCAAGTACACTGGTTTGCCTCCTGGGCTCCTGGACGTTCGCAGTTACCTTCTGCACAAGACAGCGACACCAGAATTATTACCAATGGGAGCCTTCTCGCTCCAGATGTTTCCCACCCTGCCATCCAAATTACTGTGCTGAAGCCTCACTGCAAAATTCCACATTTAGAAGAGACCGAAAGAAATGGTTTCTTTCCTGAGACCTGTGGGTTTTGTGCAACTCGTGTTGAATTCTTACCCAATGCCCTGGATCTGCAACTGAGGTTGGGTTCCCGAGTCCTTAGTTTTCACTGTCTGATAGGTAACAATAGTACAAACGGTGCTTCCTGCTCCCATGTCGTAAAACATGATATTCTGAAAAGAGAAGCTGGGACGGTGAAGCAGAAACACCTGGATAATCCCCCACGAATAAGGAAAGAACCCACTGCTGTCTGAGCTCGATACAGGCCAAGACTATCTGCTCCCTAGCCGGGCTTTACACCAGCATGACAGGACTCGTACTCTGAGCGAGCACAGGAGGTGTTTTGGGGTCACGCCTGACACAAGCGGACAAGGAAACGTTTTTCATCCCTTTTGTAGATCAGAAAACAACGCTTTGCTCTTTAGAAGTCTCTTCAACCTCAGGAAAATAAAGTATTTTGGAGTCGGTCTTCCAGTATCTTAGAAAACCGCTGAGTGACTTCCCTCCCCCCAGCCTGGCTGACGGGCAAGGAACCCCCCCAGCCTGGCTGACGGGCAAGGAACAAGCATGCATTTACGAAACGGGAACTCCCAGCCACCTGCCCTCGCTCCAGCAGCTTTCGCACTTCACCACATATTCACACAGGGTGGCTTCATCTCTTCCTCTTGTTGAAGACCACAGGAAAACAGAGGAGACTGGTTGACTAGCAGAGGCCACTTCGTCACAGTTACACCTTTGAATTTTACCTGCAGCACTTTCTCCCCCCCATGCAGGCCCCTGCACGGGACTCTCGGCATCTCCCACCTGCACCTACCTGCGCAGTGGCATTGATGTCTTTCCTCCTAAAAACACCATAGTTCAAGGCTACAGCAGTGTTGTCGTTGATCAGCTGCAGCACCTTCAAGTCGGCCATGCGAGCGGCGTGCAGAACTGCTCTCCTCTCTGCCTGGTTGAAGTAGGCAGGAACGGTGATCACCGCGTCCTTGATGGGCTGCTCTGAAAGAGTTGCAGGGAACATGTTTTTCCATCAGTGCAGCCGTGTGCAAAGACTTGTTATAACAGGGTGATGGCAGCAAAGCCAGAGAGTCCAAGGTAAAGACTCGTATGGAACGCAATCCTGAAGTGGCATCAGCAGCCAGGATTGTTAGGAATGAACCTGCCTATGTCCTGCTGAAACCAAGCAGACTTTGTAGGTTCTTGCAAAGCCACATGCCTACTGGCCTCTCTTTTACCCGTTGGGGTACTCTCAAATGCTCTAGGGCGCCTTAGGTTTCAACAAATGTTTTCTTCACGAGACCTACTGCATTACGCTCGCTCTCCAGAGCAAAAAGTCCCTGGACTAGCTTTAGTATTGCTAACCAAACAGCACACAGCCTCCTAGTGAGCTCACAAGTCCAACATCTAAAAATTCACCCAGTTTTCGTTACTGTGGTATTTCACTAGCAACACAGCACAGAAAATGCATGAGAGTCTCTTATCCCTCAGCAAGTTTCACAACAGAGGGCAGGTTTTGCCCTTTAATTGTAGTTCACCTCCAGCAACAAGTCTCCATCCAGGCCAGCTACAACACAGACTTCAACGGAGCCACTTCCATCTTCCCCTGCAGTTACCTGCCAACGTACCTCCGCCTAAGTCTCACACACAGGAGCGAGAAACCACTTCACTCCTCCTCCAGAGATTGCCAGTAAGGCTTCTTCACTGCAAGGCTGGGCGGGATCTGGGGTGCCTGCCCCCAAGAATCGGATTAAGACCCCAAACTCGCATCGTATTAGAAACAAACGATGACTCGATAGCTGCTAAGTCTTGCTCGCAGCCGACAGCTGAAGAGTCCTAATGTCCTGTTTCTAAAAATCCGTGGATTTTCCAACACCTTTGGTCTCTACTCAAATCCTCTAATACACACAAGCATGTGCACAGATACTGTAAGAAACGGCTAAACCCTTCTAACCTGCAAATTCTTCAGCCAGGCCACGTGAATAGTTCAGGACCATCCCCAGCATCTCCTCTGGAGAGTACTGTATCGTCCTACAAGAAACAGACAGGAGAGAAAGTTACAGCAACGGAGTCAGCTGTAGAAGCCTGGTGGCCAAAGTCCCGTCCGCAAGGAACCCTGAAGCAGCCACTTACTGGGACAGCTTGAAGATAACAGTCTGCCTTTTCTCATCCTTCACCAGTTCATGCTCTGGGAATCGAGACCGGTACAGCACCACGTGGGGGTTATCAATACGCTTACCCAGCAGATCCTGGAAGTATCTGAATGCCACCTTGGGGGTCCTTATGGACTGCAGAAAGAAAAAAGCCCATCACCCAGCTGCATTTCTTCAGCTTTGCTGTTGTCAAACCAACCTCCCCCAAGCTGTGTGGTGAACGGCTCTCCTTACGGGAATTAGGAGCACGAGACCGGTACACAAAGAGCCAGTACAGAAAGCCCATAACACACCGAGGAGATGGGAAGTACAGGACAAGAAATAAAGCTTCCTGGCTCAGACGTTTATCACGAAGGACCCAGCAGCAGGAACACAGACTGGGCACACAGGAACCGCAGCGGGCACAGCGAGCGATGAGAACTCTTACCATTCCGAGCGCGCTATCGCCAAAGAGACGCTCGTTCTCCTTCAAAGAAACGGCCACAGGCGTTTTCCTCCGTGACTCCCTGCGTAGATGTGTAGAAAGAGAGGAATAAACCCGTTGAAAGAGGTGAACGTTCAATGCAGAATCCCTGGTGAGGAAGGGCACTGTTTCCATTTCAGAAAGACTACGGGAAGGTGCTCGGATACCAGCCTCCGCTCATCTGAAGGGCTGCAATAGCAGCACCTCCCTTCAGAGCTTTCGTACCTCCTGATGTTTCTCACGACACAGGCAAATAATGTGTTTTACCAAAGACGGACAGGCATCTTTCAAACTCACAGCTGATGCTGACAAACAAGAGGTGACTCATTTCTGCTCCACTTTGTGCACGAGCACACCAGGGTGAGTATTCCACCTTGGCAATGACGAAATGGCTCAGAGCTGTCCTCTGAGCTCAGCACAGGCTGCCCACTCCAAAGGCCTCGCAGCACATCATCGACTCTCTCAACAGACGCCTACAACAACGCGACTTGCCACAAAGCAGAAAGGCTTGCAAGTAGCTTTCTGCAGCGAGCTGCTTCGCACTTGGCCGAGACCCGCTTTATTTTTGCTTCTGTCTGGCAGCAAGCAAATCGAGACGGTGCCCTCCTTCTCTTGACAACTGCCGAGTTTCAGGGAGCCACCTCTCGGCCCGTGCTCCCAGAAAACGAGGCCACTCCTGACCCCACGTCCTCTCCCGACCGCAGGTCACTCGTTCAGCGCCTTGGGGACGGGCGGCAGCAACAGCAGCTGAGCGAAAGGCTTTCGGTCGCTCATTTAAACGGCCCCCAAAGTGCAACCAAACGCCCCTAAGGTGGAGGTTAAAGCTGGAACAAAACGACGCTCTAAGGGGCCCACCTGGGGCAGGAAGGCGGTCAGACCCCCCTGAATAAGAGGATGGGCGCGTCCCCCCGCCACAGAGCCTTCGCTGACCCCCGTGACCCTGAGCTGCCGCCTCCCTAAGGCGCTGGCCAGGGTGTGCCAGGCCCCAGCAGGGCAGCCAGGGCCCCTCACGCCGCGGGCTTGGCGCTGCAACGGGCTCGGGAGAGCTGCTTACTTGTTCAGAACGATCTCCATGGGCACCCCGGGCTTCACGATGGCGATCTTCATCGACTCGCTGCCCATGTCCACCGACATCACCGCCACAGGTTCTACGGCGCGGGGGGAAACGGAAGAAGCTCCGGTAAGGACCCAGGCGGCGGCACAAAAAACTTTTCTCCCCGTACTAAGCAGCCTGGGGCGGGGACCTCAGCCGCTTGGGGGAGCACCGCGGCCGGAGCACCCAGGGGCAGCCGGCCGCTCCCCGCAACGGGCCTTCCCCGGGAGCCGCCGCCAGCCCGCCCGCCCGCGGCAGGCCTTGCCCGGGGAACACCCCGGCCCAGGCGGGGGAGGCCCGCGACCGCGCCGCCACTCGCACGTACCGGTGCCGGGCAGGCAGCAGAGCACGAGCAGCCAGGCCAGCACCGAGCGGAGCCCCTGCGCCATCCCCCGCGCCGTCCGGTCGCGCCCGGTCCCGCCGGCAGACACTGCGGCGGCCGCGGCCCCGGCGTCTCGCGCAACCCCCGGCCCGGACGCGGCGCGAGCTCATTGGCGCGGTCGCCAACGCCGGGGCCCGACGCGCCAATCCCGGCAGCCGGCGCGCCCCGATTGGGCCACGTCGCAGGAAACCGGAAGCGAGCGCGCCGGGAGGTGCGAATTTATTGGCCGGCGGCGCGGGAGGAGCAAGGGGAGGGGGCGTGCGTGCTGGCGTCACTTGTGCGCATGCGCGAGGGAGCGCGCAGCAACAGGGCCACGTGCGGCCGAACTGTTGGGCGCGCGCGCCACCTGGCGGCCAGGAGGCGCAGTCGCAGCAAACAGGACCCGCCCCGTCACCGGCCCCGCCCCGCCCCTGGGCTCCGCCTCTACCGCGAGCCCGGCCCCGCCCCCTCGCCGAGCTCCGCCTCTGCCCCTGCCCCGCCCCGCCCCCTCGCCGAGCTCCGCCCCTGC
>JAKFQP010000491.1:101952-138439 GCA_023375905.1 Nycticorax nycticorax | reverse complement strand
AAGACGAACCAGCGCTTCTTCCACGACTTGATCTTGCCGCCCATCTTGACCAGGTAGCCCTTGCACATCTTCTCCGTCAGGATGACGTGGTAGCAGGTGTCCACATTGTGGCCCGAGGACTCGATGTGCAGCCGCAGGTCGAAATCCTCCTTGCGGATAGGGAGGTACCGCGTCAGGGGACGAGCCTGGAAAAGCAACGCAGCCCTGCAAAGCCCGCCGGCAGCAGCGAGAGCGCCGCGTCCCCCAAACCTTGGGACCCCGGGACACCAGCGGGGAGCTGGGTCTGCCTCGCCGGCAAGGCTGGAAGAGGCGACCCCACACTGGAGGGGGCAGCCCGCCCCGCACCTGCGAGAAGTGCTTCTCTCGCAGCTTGACCTCCTTCTCCACCAGCTTCTGCCGCCGCGCGGTCTCATCCTGCAGCCGCCGTTCCAGCTGCTCCCGGCGCCGGCGCTCGTCCTCCAGCGCCTGCCGCCGCAGCTCCATCTCCCGCTCCTGTTGGCACACACAGCGCTCAGCCCTGGGGATCGTGGAACTGCTCCCCGGCTGGCTGTGGCACCGGCGCCCCCGCTCACCCGGGACTCCATCAGCCGTGACTTCTCTGCGTGCGCCTCCTTCAGCATCTTCTCCATCTCCTCGATCTTCCCCGCCTCCATCCCGCTAGCGCTGCAAGACAGCCGCAGCTGCCATGCCCGCGGGAAGGACCTCGAGCCCGCGGCGTGGCCAGCGGAGCAGGCTGTCCCTCCGGCCGCGGGAGCGGGCCTCGGGGTTACCTGGAGATGTTGTCGGGCGAGCAGGCAGAGTTGTTGCCAGTGGAGATGCTGGTCTCCATGCTGTCTGAGCTCTCCAGGCTGAGGGTATCGTACGCGTGGTCCAGCTCCTCGGCCCGGGGCCCAGCGCCGTGGGGACGGTGGTGGTGGAGGATGGAGTGGTGCACAAGCGGGGGGAAGGCAGCGGGGAAGGGGGGCTGCCCGTGCAGGGCTTCCCATTGGGACTGAGCCTCGGCGGCTGCTTTCTGCTTCAGCTCCGCCAGCCGCCGCTTCTGCTCCTCGATCACCTGCTGACCTGCGCCACGGGGAGACGACGACGACTGAGCACGCTGTGCTCAGAGCCGCACCGCAGCAGGAGAGGGGACGGTGCGGGCAGCAGGAGACGCCGCAGGCACTGCTGGAGCCGGGGAGGGATGGTGGGCGCAGAGGCGGGAGCCGCCCTCAGCTCCCCGGCGAGCACGGCAAGCAGCATCCATCCGGGCAGGAGGGGGCCCGGGCAGCCAAGGCGGGGCGCATGCGCCAGGCTGGCAGAAGCAGGCTGGGCAAAGCCTTAGCGGGTCAGGGATGCACAAGGTTGTCCCTGAGCGGACGGAGAGGGCCCCGGGGTCCTGGGCTGGCCATGCCCCTCCTATGCACGGCGGAAGGTGCCAGCAAACAGCCATGCTGCTGCCTCCGGGCTGCTCTAGGCAGTCCAAGCCGCCCCACGTCTCTACCTGGTAGATTGCCCGGCTGCAAGGGCTCTGCTGGGAGCGGCTCGGCTGGAGACACGCCGTCGGGCAGAGGGGTCGGGAGGGAGAGAGGCGGGGGGAAGCGAGAGACCGTGAGAGAGGCACCGCATCCCGCCGGAGCACCGCCGCTGCCGCCCTGGGCTGGGCTCCCTTCTCCATCGCCCGAGCGGCAGCTGGGGAAGCATCTCCCAGAGCCCCATCGCCCCGCAGAGCCGGGACACGGAGCCGGCGCTTGCTTACCCTTCTGCTGCAGGGCCAGCTGGCGCTTGGTCTCGATGTCCTGCAGCGTGGCCGCCAGGTTGCGGGGCAGGCTGCCCGCTGGGCTCGGGGGGCCCTGGGCAGGACGGCAGGCGGTCAGCTGCGGGGACAGGGACGGGGGCTGGCACCGGGTGCGCAGGAGCCACGGCCACGGTGTCCGGGGCTGCGCGACGCCTGGCTCCCCCTGGAAGCCATACCTTGGGTGAGGGACTGCGCCCCAGCATGGAGAGGTTGAGCTGCGAGGATGAGGGGGTCCCGCTCTTCATCCGAGGGGCAAGGGCACCTGCGTCGCCGCCCTCTGTTTTGGCACGATAGACCTGGGCACAGAGACAGGGAGGTGAGAGGGGTGCCGGGGGGCTGCAAAAGCCCCCCCCCCCCCCCGGGCAGATGGCTCAGCTGTTGGTGGGGCTGAGCATCCCCTCCCCAGACCTTCCCCTCTGTCGGTGCCGTCTCGGCAGGGGTGCAGGCAAGAGGAGGCAGCGGCTGCCAACCCCCGGCGCGCTGCCCGCCGCGGGTCTGCTCTGCCCCTGGCCACCGCCGCGGCAGCCGGGTGCCTGGCAGCGCCCGGGGTGAGGAGCCGGCGTGAACGTCCCCGTGCTGCCCCACGCCCACCATGGCCGGCAGCCCCAAAGCCTGAGCTCCAGCAGCAGGGAGCCGGGATTACCTGGAGAGGCTTGTGAGAGGAGTGAGCTTTAGCTGGAAGCGGAGGAGGGGAAGAAGGAGGAGAGACAGAGGAGGAGGTCTCAAAGCCAGCCATGACCTCCTGGTACCACTTCTCTAAATCAAGAGCCGGGAGCCGCACGGGCCCCCCCGGCAGCTGCTGCTCCATCTAGAGAGAGATGCCGCATGAGAACGGAGGGAGGGCGAAATGCAGCAAGAGGGACAGACGCACAGAGATAGAGAGGTCGGAGCATCCCTGCCTGCACCTGCACCGCCCCCCAGAAGAGGACCTGCAGAGCCCCGGGGACCCAGAGCGCTCCCCGGCTGGGCCCTGGCAGCTTCGGGACCCCCTTGCTGCTCACGGGGCCGGCGAGAGCCGAGGCAAGCACTGGGAGGGCAGAGGGACGCCCTGCCCCGTGCCGCGGGCTGGGCAGGGCTCAGGTCGGTGGCAGGGCACCAGGCGGGCAGGGCAGCAGCAGGCAGGGCAGGGAGGGGTGCGCAGGCTGGCGAGAGCCCGGGCTCATCCGCAGCTCGCCCCTTCCCGTGCATCCCCATCACCTCCCGGGGAGAGCGCAGGGGAAGAGGGAGGGAAAGGGGGCACGAACCTCTGCAGAGACGGAGGGAGAAGAGAGAGACGGAAGAGGAGGAGGAGGAGGAGGAGGAACGCAGCTTGAGGATGGAGGAGCCGGAGGGGTGTAGCCCAGCGGGGAAGCGGCAGGGGCATGGAGGCTGCCCAGGATGCCCGAGAGCTGCTCAACGGTCACGTACTGGGCAGAGAGAAGCAGATTAAACGGGGAGAAGAGGCTCTGAGCAAGGGCAAGCAGGCACAGGGGAACGAGCAGGCGGCTCCAGCCCCCAAAAGCGGGTGCCGTGTCCCCAGGAGGACGGGCAGCTGGTGCTGGGCACCGGGTCAGGTCCCCGCCTGCTCTGCATCCTCCTCGCCTGGGACTGGCAGCCAGGACTGGGTCTAAGCAGCAAAGGGCTGCCCTCCCGCCCCGCTGGGCACCCGCTCTGCTTCCCAGCCCCGCCGCTGCCGCCGCAGAGGGCAAAGCCCGTCCGGAGCAGGCGAGAAGCGCTCGCCGGCAAGGAGACCGGGCGGCTCCAGCCTCTGCTCCCTGCTCAGCTCGCGGCCGGACAAGCGCCCCAGCCCAAGAGAGAGGTGGGCTCCGAGCGCCAGGGCACACGGGGAGGCCACATGCTCTGCAGCACCCTCGCTGCCCGGGATGCGGCGGGCGACCCAAGGGAGCAAACCCGAGCATGCTCTGGAGCGGGTACCTCGTCGGCTGCGGGAGGTACAGCAAGCAAGAAAGAGCGCTGAGCGGCAGTAGGGGCAGCAGCAGAAGCTTTAGTGTCCAGGCTGGGGCCGTGCGCATTGCTGCAGAACCTGAAAACGTCAGACAGCCTCATGTACTCCTAGAAACCCACGGCGGAGGAGAAGGAGGAGAGTTAGACCCATGCGCTGGCATCGTGGCTCTGACTGCAAAGCGGGAGCAAATCCCCCCGCGCACGCCTTGCCGCCGCCTGCCCAGCCCTTCCCTGCCTTGCTGCCCTCCCTGCCCGCGGCTGCCTCGGCGCACGGCGCCGCGTGGGGAGCGGGGTCCCAAGCTGGGCTGGGCGCCCCGGCACGCCACCTCGCTCCTGGTTCAGCCGCAGCTCTGCTGGGTGCGGGCTGGGGCCAGAGGGCTGCAGCCTGCCCTGCCCAGGCCCCCGGTGCCTTCAGCCACTCCCATCGCCCAGATCTCGGGGACCTCCACGGCCCCCAGTCACCAGCCCTCCCCAATGTGGCAGCACGGGAGGCACCTCAAGCTGCTCCGAGCCTGCTCAAAAATCCACTTCCTCACCCTTTCTGAACCGGCCGTGCTAAAGCTGGGGATCTGCTCTTTTTTGGGGGGGAAGCCAGGCTAGCAGGACCCTAAAGGAGGCTCCCAGCCAGCGGGTAAGCGGCAGGCGAGGGGGAAGCACAGGGATGCCCGTGCCACACGGCCCCGTGCTGGGGTCAGAACCGAGGGCAGCAGCGGGAGCCAAGGATGCCTGTCGGGCTCAGGAGAGCACCCGAAATCGGGGCCCGAGTGTTAATGAGCGCTAAATGAGAAATGCTCCAGCCACAGCACCTCAGCGTGCTGCTGGGGGATGCCCTGCTGCCCGAAGGCGACGTTAGTCCGTGTAAGGGGTCCGGCGGCGGCTCGGCCAAGGAGGGGGCAAGCAAGCAAGCACGTGCAGTTAGTCCCGTTACCTCATGTGCCTTGGGGTAGGCGCGGGCGGCAGGAGAAGCTAAGGAGGCAGCTGCTGCTGGCAGGGGGCTCAGGGGCTTAGGTCCCTCCAACAGCTCAAA
Source organism: Nycticorax nycticorax (assembly GCA_023375905.1). NCBI lineage: Eukaryota > Metazoa > Chordata > Aves > Pelecaniformes > Ardeidae > Nycticorax > Nycticorax nycticorax. Next base: position 133,694 of record JAKFQP010000491.1, on the reverse strand, counting down.
AGGCTCTGAGATGTGGAGGGTCTCCTGTTGGAGGGTAAAGATCACGTAGGCGAGGCGGGCACAGGCAGCAAGGCGGCAGCAGCAGGAGCCCCACTGCGGGCAGGCACAAGGGGACATCCCGCCCCTCTCCCCAGCAGTGGGGCGGGTGGCACCACGGTCCCCGTGGGCATCGCGGCTCCCCCTTCAGAGCCACAAGCAGGGCGATGGGGTGACCCACTCCCACCCAAAAGCCTTTGGACGTGAATTGGAAGGAGTCCCCCCATACCGGCACCAAGACAGCCCCACACTTGCTCTCTGGCAAGGCCGGGACCCCAGGCAGCGCCCGCCCCCCGTGCTCCGCAGCCGTGCCAAGCCCTTCCCTCGTGGGCGCTTGCCGAAAGCCTGGGCTGCTCCAGGGCTCCCGCAGCACCGGAGCAGCCCGGCAGGGACGATGCTGCGGCTCCCAAGCCCAGCTCTGTTGTGTTTTCCCTCCCTCCCTCCCTCCCAACCCGGCGATGGTCTCTGCAGCCCACGGAGAGGCTGGGAGCAGCCCGGAGCAGCCGGCTCCGGCCAGGAGGCGCTTGGGAGCACAGGAGCCACTGCAGAGCGGAGCTTGCAGAGCACCAGGCTCGTCCCTGCTGGCGACAGCGGCTCGGGGCAGCAGGAGAGCAGCCCTGGGGGCCGTGCCCCCCTCTCCCCACTTACCTCTCTGAGAGCTGAGGATGTTTTGGGGAAGCTCCTGCCCCCTGTGACGAGCTGGTATCGCCGCTCCAGAGACGCAAGCTTCTCCTTCTCCTGAGCGCAGGGCAACAGCGAGAGCAAAGGCACGCAGACGGTTACCGGCACCCCGTGGCCAGCCCCCCGCAAGCTCGCCCCGACTACCAGCACTTCAGCAAGAGCCGGTGCGATCTCATCCCCCGCCTCGGGCACCCCCAGGGTCGGGGAAAGCACGCACACCCACCGACGGCTGCGTTACCTTCTGCAGGAGCTGCAGGACGCCGCTCCTCTCCCTGGCCAGGCGCTCGGCCTCCTGGGCGCTCTGCAGCCGGACCTGGGCAGCCTGGGCGTCCAGGGCGGCCACTCGCTCCTGGGGAGCGCAACGGGGGTGAGCTGGCTGCCGGCGAGCTGCGGGGCTCGGCTGGAGCCGGGGGCGCCGCCTGGCCGCGCTGGACCCGCCGCCCCCTGCTGCCCCTACCTTCCTGCGGGCGATGCTGCGCTGGCACTCGGCCCGGCTCTGCAGGAGCTGCCGGCCCCGCGCCTCGCGCTCCTCCTCGAGGCGGCTCTCCCGCTCCAGCTGCTGGAACTCCAGGTCCTCAAACAGCTTGGCCTCCGTCTCCAGCGCCTCCGCCTCCTTCAGACACAGAAGGGCACGGTGGATCACCCCCTCTGGAGAGGCACCTCCACATCCCACAGCCAGGTCTCCTGCAGCGAAACCTCCGGCCGTGCCCCCACGTCCTGCTGGCACCGGCTGGGAACGGGAAGCCATGGCAAAGCCCGTCCCTGCTGCCCCGGGCGGTCAGGCAGGCAGCTTTCCCTCCGGCTGGGCGCCAGCAACGTGGGAGACACCAGCGACCTCGACCCGGCTGGAGAAGGCGATGGAGGCACCGGGCACTGGCCAGGTCAGAGCCAGCAGCCCCGCCAGACAAGGAGCTCGCCGCAGCTGGGGGCTTCACCCAGCCCTCGGAGACTCGCTGCCGCCACGGACAGGCGCCCAGGCCGGCGCCGTGCCCTGCCGGGTGGCAAAACACCGCGCACTGGCGCAACCACCAACAGGCAGCGCCGTGTCACCAAGCCGATGGGCGGCAGAGTCCCCACAGACGAGCGCCGTGCCGTGCGAACGCCTGCGTGCCCTCCCAGCCTTCCAGCACCCACAGCAGGCGGTGGCACCCAGCTCACGGTCTGCCGGCGCCGCCCCAGCAGCAATCGCACCGCGCTCCCGGTGGGGACGCGTTTCACCACATGCCGGGAGCAGGGCGGCCATTGCCCCTGCGGCGCGGCACGGCACAGCACAGCACCATCAGCGCGGCGGCTACCGAGGGCTCCCATGCCCCATCGCTGTCCCTGCCCGCCGCATACCGGCGTCCACATCCAACACGGGGGCGCCTGCCCGAGCAGGCTGCGGCGAGGCGGGTTTGCCTGCACAGTGGGGGCCGGGCAGGCGCCGGGCACGGGCCGGGGAAGGTCAGCCACCACCAGAAAATACCAGATAAAAGTGGAAAAAATGCCACAGACCGGCGGTAACGTAAACCGACGGCACTGTGGAAATAAACGCTCACTGGAAATAGCTGGAACCAGACCCAGGAGACGCAGCAGCCCCCGAGGCTCCCCAGCCTGCCCTCCTCTGCATGCTCACACCTTGCCGGTCCCGAGGAGCACGGCAGCTCCGCGGCGGGGGGCAGCCCTGCGCCCTGCCGAGCCAGCACCGCGCCCCGGGCCCGGGCGAGCGGCAAGCTTACCAGGACGGCGGTGCCCGGCGCCAGCCGCCTCCAGCCCGGGTGCGACGCTCCCAGTGCGGCCCCGGCTGGCGGGGAAGAGCTGGCCTAAGCTGGAGCGGAGGGAGGTGGGCCATGGTCCGGGAGGGGTGGGGGGGGAGACACTGACCCTTCGCATCTGCTCCCGCAACTGCTCCCGCATTGACTCAGGGCACTTAGCAAGGTGGCTCTTCGACTCATGGTAAAGCGCCCGGAGTTGCTCTAGCTCCTTCCTTTCAGCATCAACCTTTGCCCTTTCCTGAATTGGGGGAGAATGAGACAAAACAACAAAAAAAAAAAAAAAAAAAAGAAAGGGGGGGGAAAAAAAGGGGAAGAAGAGAGAAAGAGACAGAGAGAAAACACACTTCTCAAATCCGCGCCATGCAGAAGCTGCAGAGTTAGAGAGGGGCTCAGCCGGGAAAAGGGGGGGCTCACGGGGAGGAGCATCCTGGCACCTTCAGAGGGGAGCGGGGCTGGGCGGCGTTAGAGGGGTTAGGGCCAGCCCTCAACCTCAGCCCTGCCCTTCCATGCCAAAAGCCCACTCACGGGCAGCAAAAAGATCACTGCTCACGGCAGGGATAGAGTCATCCGGCTCCTGCAAAGGGCTGCATCACATGTGCCTTCTGAACAACCGCTAACGAGCTTTGTTAATTGACGCTCGCCATCCGGGACGCTGCCCATCAAGCACAGCAGGTCCTGTACGGGGGCTGAGGGACCACGGGCCACCCCTCTCCATCGGAAGGGGAGGGCTGCCCCCAGGACGGCAGTGAAAATGGGAGGCTGGGGTCCAACCCCGCTGCCAGAGCTGCTCAGGCTGTGCCGAGTTAACAGCAGAGCAGAGGCTTGCTCCTGGCCCCGGGAGGAGGGGGAGCATCCCCAACCCTCCTTCCCACGGCCCCAAGAGCAGCACGACAGAGGCCGGCGACACGGGGCTGGCACAGGGGACCACGTCCCGCAGGCCTGGCAGCCCCATATGGGGGCGAGGCGTTGGGAAACGCATGCTGCAAGAAACCCCACCCCACGCTGTGGCAGCGTGGAGACATGGGGATCCATGCGAAGGGACACGGGGGGGGGGGACACCGGGCAGGGGGGACAGGGCTGGCACAGATGGGTGCCCCAGGAGCGGGGCTACAGGGTGCCCGGGGGGGCTCCCGGTCTCGCAGAGATGTCAAGAGGTGATGACAGACTTCAGAGCAGGCACCGTTAGTGCAATTAGTGCAGGCTGGTTAGGAAGGCAGGCGGTTAGTTCAGCAGAGGGGTTGGGAGGGGGGTTTCCCTGTGCTCCTCTCCTGACCCTGCACCAGGCTGCCCCTGGCTAGAGAAGGCACCTGCAGAGGCCTGGAAGACCAAAATCAGAACAAAACCCCCAAACTCTGCAGGGGCATGGCTGGCAGACGGCAGCTCTGCCCGGCCACGGGCAACCAAACAGCCCAGGCACCTCCGGCCAGGGGCCCGGCCAGACCCCCAGGGACGCTGGCACTGCATTGCGGCAGCACAGAGCCACCGGTGGGACGCGGGCGTGGGCTGCAGGGGGATGCTGGCCTCAGGCAGCGGGCAGCCAGCTCCCAGCGGCTCTCCCACTGCAGAGCAGCTCGCCCCGGGCAGTGCCATGCTGCCCGCAAGCCTGCAGGACGGACGGCAACCAGCAGCCGGGACCGCGTGCCACATGCGCAGCGGCGCAGGTGCCTTGGGGCACGGCTGGCAACTGCACCGAAGATGACTCCAGGGGAAGGGGCCGGGACCCCCTCCTCAGCCACTGAGCCAAGTGAAACACCCGCAGCGATTTCCCAGACACCTCCAGCAAGCCAAATGCTACAGTGGCGGCCGCCACCACGCGGGAAGATGCTCCGATGGGCACCAGAGCAGGGGGACTCGCCGCAAGACACAGCCCCCCCAGCAAGGGCAGGGAGCGGGGAGCACCGAGGCCCCCACCCCAGGGTTGGTGCTGCCCGCTGCAGGCAGCAGCCGTCCGGGAAAGCCCCGTGCCACAGAGCCTCCCCGCACAACCCCGCCGGCGCGACAGACGGCAGTCAGAACGCACCCCGAGCATCAGCAGGCCTGTGGGACCAGTCCCAGGCAGACGGACGGACGGACGGACACCACCCCCCCGCACGATGCGAATCCAGAGGGGATGCTCCCGGGCGCCTTCAGAGCCCGGGGCCAGGAGGATGTGGCCCCAGGGGAACGCCACAGCGTGGGGCACCGCGGCACCGGCCGCAAGCACCGGGATGGGCACGGCACAGCTCGCGCCGGGCAGCCCTGCCCCTAGGCTCACCTTGTCCCGCTCCTTCCGGATGCTGGCGTCCAGGCTGGAGAGCTTCTCCTGCAGCTGCTGCGCCGCCTCCTGCTCCTGCCGCAGCCGCGCCGCCTCTGACTCCCGCTCGCCCTGCAGCAGCGCCCGCTCCATCTCCGCCTGCAGGGGCACAGCCGCGTCGGGATGGCCCCCCCGTCCGGATGCGGCTCATGCCCACGGGATCGGGCGCTGGCTGGCGAGGGCGGTGAGGCATGGGGGACCTGGAAGGGCGCCCCGTCCCCTCACCTCTCGCGATGTCTCCTGCAGCTGCTGGTCCAGCTCCTTGATGCGCCCCTTCAGCTGGTCCAGGTGGCCAAGCACGCTGGCACGCTCCTCCTCCAGCCACTGCGCCTCCCTGGCCCGAGGCCCCACCAGCTCCTCGTGCTGCAGAGAGGGCAGGTTGGCACGGCGCAGTGCGGCGCGGCACGGCGTGGCACGGCGCGGCACAGTGCGGCCATCCCCTCACCTCGTGGTGGGTGCTCTCAGTGCTGCTGCACTCCTCCTTCAGGTTCTCCTCGTCCGACCTCTCCAGGCTCTCCCTCTGCCGCAGCTCTTTGGCAGCACGGCCCAGAGCCATGGTGCCCCTGGGCACCCGCTGGCCAGCATCTGTGTCGCCAGCCAGCAGCCGGTGCACGTCGCCCGGCTCGGTGCCGTCTGTCTTGGTGTACTCGGCACAGAGGTTCAGGATGGTCTCCAGGCGCTGTCGCTCCTGTGGGGAAGAACGGTCAGCACGGCGCCCGTCCCAGCGCGCGCCGCCGCCAGAGCCCGCAGGACCCCGTGCCGACGGCAGGCGCCGGGCTGGGGGCTTGCTCCTCGCCCTGCCCGTGTGCTGGGGACATCGCAAAGCCTGATGCAGCCCGCCCCGAGCCCACGCCGGAGCCGGGCACGCGACACGCCGGGAGCTGGAGCTGGGCTAATTACAGGCGGCAGCACTGGCCGCCGAGCACCTCCGCTATTTCCAGGCAGTGACTCAGGCCGCCCGTGCCGGGCGTGAGTCAGGGCTGAGCAAACGTCTCCGGTGGCACGGCCCCCGGCACCGGCAGATGCACAGGGCAAACCCCACCCAGGCAGCTGCGGGCTCTATAAAAACTCCATCCACCCTAAATATAGAGGCAGCGCCACGAAGCCACAGCACCGTCGCCGGCAGACGCGGCCCTGCTGGGGCTGGACGAGACGTGGACAGTTTTGCAAAGCCGAGGGCGCCACCGTTTCAGCCAGCAGCCCCGCAGAGCTGTGCCGACCCCGCAGGCTCCCCCGGGCTGCTGCGAGCCTGGGGCTTCGTGCTGCCCAGAGAGCTGCCGCACACTGACAGCCGCTCTTGGCCGTAATCCCCCCAGATAAGCCGGCAGCCTGGCAGCTGCAGCAAATCCCCAAGAGGCAAGGGGATTTTAAAGCAGCAAAAGCCGAAAGGCATTTGCAAAGAGGGCGTCCCATGCTCGCACACGGCCCCGCATGTCCCCCCGGCCCCGGGTCTCACCAGGCGCTCCATCTCCTGCTCCCGCACCCGCTCCTGCCGCTGCCGCCGGTGGTACTCCAGCAGCTCGTCCTCGTTGTCGCTGATTTCCGTGATGCTGTTCTTGCGCTCCCGTGGCCCTGTCGGCGCCCGTGGGTCGCCCAGGGGCTTCCTGGGGGCGCGGGGGCTCTGCCGGGGCGAGGGCACGGCCGGGGAGCCCAGCCCGTACGCCGGGCTCAGGCAGGCGCTGAAGCTGGGGCGGCGCGGGGGGGTGTCCGTTGGCAGCGGGGGTGAGGGGCTCCCAGCGCCCCTTGGCTCCTCTGAGCCCTTGCGCCTGGCGCGGGGGCTGCCGGGCACCTCCCTGCCCAGCCGGGGCTGTGGGGAGGGGGCGTCGGGGGCTGCCCGGGGGCTGGCGGCCCGGCGGGACAAGGAGGGGCTCAGGGGGGGCAGCTCCCGCATGCTCTCCAGGTTCCTCCGGGCTGCCCGCGGGCTCTCAGGGGGCTGCAGCCGGGCCTCCGGGACCGCCCTGCCGGCAGGCTGTCGGCTGGGACCTGGGGGGTCCCGCGGCTCCCGGAAGGGGCTGGGGGGCCGCTCCTGCAGGGCTGCCCGTGGCCGCGGCACCGCCCTGGGGGTCAGCTGGGGGCTGCCTGCCCGGTGCTCCCCGAGCCTCTCGGCCGGCCAAGGCTCACCGGGACCCCCACCGGGCGGGGGGGGCGGGCGCTGAGGGGGTGGCTGCACAGCGTGGTTGTAGCTGGAGGAGCGGAGCGGGACAAGAGGGGGCATGGCGGGACCCTGCTCCTGGCTGCTGGGCGAGGGGCTGGTGTAGCCGCCGCTGCTGGCTGGGGAGGAGAGGGGGGAAAAGGGAGGGGAGGCATTCTCGTAGCTGGAGCCCCCCGAGATGGCCCCAGGGCTGGCCGGGGGGGACAGGAGGCAACGCCCACCCCCGTTCACCACGGGGGAGAGGGGGGACCGGCCACAGGCAGGTGGCTTCTTGCCACTGGGGGACACTGGATCCTCCAGCACCAGCGAGTCCATGATGTCCTGCAGGTCCTTCTCGATGGAGCTGACGAGGGAGCTGTGGCTGGGGCACCCGCGCTCAGCCGGCTGGCGGCCGCCGTTCACCAGGGCCTCAGGCTCTGCGGGGAGACATGGGAGCAGGCGTCAGCGTGGCGGGACCACCCCCCGGCCCCTACCCAGGCTGGGGTCCCACGGAGCAGCCCCGTACCACCCCCCCCATGCCGCCGTGCAGGGCCAGCGCCAGGGCGCAGCTCCTCTCCCCCTCACCCCGAGCTGCCTGCGTGCCGCTGCCACCGTTTCCCGCGCCGGCTGGGGAGCCCGGCCGGAGGAGGCCGGCATCCCACTGGCCCCATCACCAGGGAGACAGAAACCCGATAGCACAGCCCAGCCGCCTGCTCCCGACATCCCTTCGCTGCCGGCAGCTCCTGGCCCCACTCCCCAGGGGAGAGCTGCCCCCGCCAGCCGCCGGCGCCCACCACTCGCCCCCGGCACGCTCCGGCACCCCAGTGAGGGGGCAGAGATGCAACGGCCAAAAGCCGCCACGCACAGACCCGCAGCGTGTCCAGACCCACCGCCACGTTGCCCACAGCCTCCCCACGCCCCCGGCTGGGGTGCCCCCTGCCCGGGCTGCCCGGTCCTCCCGGCGCGGCACCGATGTGCCTGTCACTCAGGGGACGAGCTAATCGCGGCAGGCGCAGCGCCTGGCCAGGACGGCGTGCCACCCGGGCTGCGTCACCCCCTGGCACCCAGCGGCTCCCCCGCAGTGGCCAGCAGCGCCTCTGCGCCCAGGGAGATGTGCCGCAGCCCTGCCCATGCGATCCTGTCCAGTCCCACGGGGTAGAGGGGGACCATGCTGGGCCCACGTGGGCAGCGGCCGTGGGATGCTCCATGGCCACACCACCTCCCCACGTCCCTCCTCCCGTCCCCCAGCTGCGGGGCACGCTGCCTTCCCGGCACACACGTGGCACAAGGAGGCTGCCAAGCTCCTCTCCCCGTGCCAGGGCGTGCCGGTCGGGGCAGGGAGAAAGGCTGCCGGCCCAGGGACCGCTGTCGGGCATTCAGACATCCCTGGGAGGTGGGCGTGGTGCCGGACCTCGGTGCAGGCGCTCGTCCCATCAGCCCCGCAGACAGACAGACACAGCAAGATAAGCAGCCGGCGAGATGGAGGACTGCAGCCGGGGAAACGGCCTTCGCAGCCTCCGCGTGGCCACCCCAGCACATAAACACTGGTTCCAAGGCAGCCCGGGGGGGGCCCCCACGCACCCCGCATCCCTGGCGCAGACCAACGGTTGAGGGCTCTGCCACGGCCAGGCTGGGCAGATGCAGGAGCCATGCCTCGCCGCCCTCACAATTACCCTCTTCTGAGACGATATTAATCATTAACAACCACCAGCGCAGCTGCCCTGCCGAGTCAACGGCCGGGACATCCGCGGCCAGGCACGAGCCCCGCTCCCAAGCGCAGCAGCCCTGGGCAGGACAGGGCTGGGAGAGCAATGCGTGCCGGGAAGGCTGGCGGTGCGGGACAGGGAATCCCCGCCATCCCGCCTGGGATGAGGTGGGGTCACTTACTTGCTGACAGCCCGTAGAGAGCCGGCGGGCTCCCGCCCCCCGCCGGGATCATGCTCTTCATCCACTTGGCCTCGGCAGGGTGGTTGAAGCGGAGGAAGGTGGCCTGGCCCAGGCAGATGGTGCACCCTGGGGAGAGAGAGAGGAGAAGGCTCAGCCGCCGCACCGGAGCGGTGCCGGAGAGAGGTGAGGCAGGAGCGGAGGCAGGCGCTGCCCGGCCCTGCGATGCGTCCCCAGGAGGGGAGCGGGCTCCTGCCGTCAGCAGAGGCTTAGGGGGAGGCTGAAATCCAGGTCACCCCCCGGCAGCTGCGGGCAGCGTGGCGCAGGCACAGCTGGGGTCCCCGACGGGGGCCACGCTGCCGGGGCGGGGGGAGCTGGCGGCGCTCCAGAGCCTGCGTGGCTGCCAGCTGCAGACAAGACAGCTCCTGTCCCCGGCCGCAAAGCGCCTCTTCTCGGCCCAAAGCAGCAGCCCTCTCAGGGGAAGGCTGCCGAGCGGGCGCTGGGGAAGGAGGCGGCTCGGGAAGGGGAGCGGGGCTGCCTGCTCCCCGCTCCCCGCTCCCCCCTCCCCGCTCCCCCGGAGCCCCGCGCCGGCGGCGGGGAGCGGCGGGCGCTGGAAGGCTCCGTGCTGCGGACACACCCCGCTTTGAAGCGCCTGCCAGGGCCCCGGGGAGAGGCTCGCGCTGCACCGACAGCCCCAGCCGAAAATCCCTCGCCGGAGGGGATGCATTTTTTGGAGCACCCAGCAGCCCAGGCTGGCGGCAGGGCGAGCGAGAGGCCCCGCAGACGAAGGCCATCGCCGCTGCGGGGGCCCGGCTTTCTGGTCCGGGCGCCGGGGAGGGAAGGAGCCGCGGTCCCCGGCTCGGCGAGCGCATCCATCCTCCCGGGCGGCGGCGCCGGTGCCCGGCCCGGCGGTGGCTCCCCCAGCTCGGGGCATCACCGACCTGCGCCTCCCCTGCGCGGCGGCACCGGCCCTGGCGGAGCCGTGCAGCACCCCGGCAAAGCGGGGTACCCCCGCCCCACGCCCCGAGCTCGTCCCGGGGCAGGAGGACCGGGGGCCCGGCCGAGCCCTGCCCGGCGCCCCCCGGCTCTCGCCACCCGCCGGGGGAAGCGCGGGACGCCGCCGCCCGTCGCACCGGAGCCGTCGCGCCCCCTCTCCGGCGGCCACGTGGCCCCCATTGTCCCCCGGGGGACGCGGCGGCAGCGCCCACGCGGGGGGGGTCCCCCCTCCCCGGGGGGAGGCCGGGGAAGGCGCAGGGGGGCTGCAGCGCGGACGCCGGGGGGGGGAGGGGAGACGACGACACTGAAGGGGCTTTGCAACCCGCGGCGGGATGGAGCGCCTCTCCACCCCCCCCCCGGCCCCCCGGCGCGGACACGCGTGGCCCCCCCCCGCCGCGCCGCACTCACCGCACCGCCGCCGCCGCCGCCCGGGCAGCGCCGCGCACCGCCCCGGGGGAGGGGCGGCGGGGGCCGGGCCTCAGCCTGCCCCGCCGCCCGGACGGAGGGTCCTCCCCGGAGCCGGGGCGTGGCCTGCGGGGAGCGGGGACGCCGTGGGGGGGACCCGCGGCTCTGCCCACGCTGCCCCGGGAGCGGCCGGGGGCGGCAGGGGCGAAGCCCCGCACGGCCCGCGGCGGGTCCCCGGCAGCGGTGCCCCGGGACGCCGAGTGGTTTTCTGCCTTCGTCTCCCCTTCCCAAGCCCGGCTCGGGCTCTCTGATGCTGTCCGGGAAATGGGTGCAGCAGCGGGGACCAAGCCCTGCCCCGCACCGTCCCGCCGCCGTGGCTCCCTCCCTCCCTTCCCACCTCACGCGCGGCACAGCCCGTTCCCAAACGGTGCCGGCGCCCGGCGCATCCCCACCCTGCAGCGAAGAGGCAGGAGCATCCCAGCTGGGATGTGCGCTTGCAGGATGGATCCACAAACACCCCGCTACCCGGTGGCACAGCCCCACCTGCGAACGCCGGGTCCCGCTCCCGCTCACCTTGGGTGAGGCGCGTGGGCCGCTGGAGCGGCACGCCGTCGATGGCGCAGGCATTGCCGCAGGGGTGGAGGGTGAGCGTCCCCCGCACGTTCTCGATGTAGCAGTGCTGGGGCGCCAGTCCGGGCCCCTGCAGGACGATGTCCCTCGCGGCCGTGCCGATGGTGGTCCTCCCTGCCGGCAGAGAGGGCGGCTCAGCGTCCCTGCCGCCAGCGTGCCTGCGGGCACCCCCCCACAGCCAGCACTCACCTTCCTCCAGGGGCAGGAGCGTGATGGCGGTGCTGAGCCGCCCGCTGCCCAGGCTCACCAAGTGCGGCTTCTCCGTCTGCACCTTCAGGCCCTTGCCCGTGTCGATCAGGTCCAGGGGGCTGTTCTGCAGGAGGAGAGGGGAGGGATGCTCACGGCTCCCGCAGCTGCAGCCCGCTCCCCTCTGCTGCCCACCTGGCTGGGGCCGCTCGGAAGCATCTGCACAGGCAGGGAGCGACACCTGGGCGCAGCCGCGTGGGTGGGACAGTCCGGCGGCAGGACGCAGGAGCCGAGGGCTCCCTCCTGCCCGTGCTGCCCGCCCCGGGGCGCAGAGGTGAGCCGCTGTGGGAGCGGGAGAAGATCCCTGGGGCTTGGGCTGCGGCTAAGAGGATCTGAGCTGCCAGCCACTTAGCTCAATTGGCTTTGCCACCGATCCTGTAATAGGACTGGGGCGAGGAGAGGCCGGAGGGCGGCGCCGACCAGGGTGGCAGGGCTGGCTACCAGAGGACAAGGGCTCCTGGCCAGATTCCCGCGCTCCCACGGGGCAGAGGTCCTGGCAGCCCCACATGCGCACCTGGATGATGGTCTGGACTCTGCGGGTCGGGCTGGCAGGGATCCTGGTGGGTGCCTCCATGGTGCCCGCTCGGAGACGCAGGGTGCTCCTGGGCACAGGCTGCTGCCAGGAGAAACAGAGGACGCCAGTGCAGGTGACCGCACTTGGGCAGGGCGCTGCCATATTCCTCCCGCGCATCCCTGCCAGCAGCCTGCGCATCTGGCAGCCTGAGCACGAGCCTCGCAAACCCCACCCCACCCCAAACCGGCGTTTGCCAGCAAGGGGATTCCCCTCCTGAGCTCCAGTCGCCAGCCCTGCCGCAGCTGCCCGAAGCCAGCGAGCGTCCCTGCCCGGCGAGCTGAGCCCAGGGAAACCCGGGCGCACGCCAAGCGTCAGTGCAGGACACGGCACCAGAAGGAGCTGCACGCTGGCTCAGCTTCGGGGAGGTGGTGTAGGAAACGCACGCCCAAAACGCCAACAGCAATGGGCAGCCGGACCCCGATGGCCACTAGTGGACAAGGACATAGGAGCCCAGCGTTCAGCTGACCCCAGCACCGCCTGCCTGCCCACACACGGCCACGCATGCCAGTGACACCAGGAGCGCCCAGCCCTGGCACCCGGGCACGCATCTTCGCTCCTGCACAGCCGAGCAGCAGCAGCAGGCACCTCGGGGGGGTGCACAAGCCCGGCTGAGCGCGCTGCGTCCCTGCCTGCGCCCTGCCTGGCCAGCACACGCGCCCACGCCTGGCCGGCAGGGCTGCTGCCCGCGGGAAGGCAGGAGGCAGCTCAGGGAGGAACAACTTCTGTCACCCGGTGGTCACACCACTGTCGCAGCCCAGGATGCTCTGGGGTTACTAAATTTACCGTCTGCTGCTCCCCACGTCCCTCCCTTCCGCCCAGGCCTGGCCAGCTTAACCCTTCCCGGGCAGGCTGGGGCAGCCAGACCGGGGAGCGCTCCCACCCCCATTAGGGAGCCCAGGCCCAGGGCAGTTGGGGGGCACCAGGAGGAGCCCTGGGCTCGGCTCGCTGCAGCACCACCCATGGCCCCGGCGTCCTGTGGGGCAAGGGACCCAACCCCCCCCCCCATCTCAGCTAGCACCGGGCTTGGCTGCGGGGGTGAGCGGGCGGCTATTACACACTGCGGAAAAAATGAAACGCTGGAAAACACCAGGCGTGGGATCCAGGGCTGGGATGGAGCCCAGGCAGCTCCACGCAACACCAGGACCAGCCGCCCCATAGCGAGGGCTCCACGGGGACCGCGGCTGCCCCAAGTGGATTGGAGACAGCTCAGCTGGGGCGGGGGGGAAGAGACACGGTACCCCAGGAGCAGGTCCCTGGTTGCTGAGGTGGGCCCCCCCCACCCCCACTTTCCCTTACCTGCCACCCCGTGTTGGCCCGGGCGCCGAGCGGGACCCTCCGTGGCAGCGTACCCATGTCCCCCAGGTGCAGGGGGGACACGCTTCCCAGCATCGGGAGACCCCACAGCCCGGCTGAGCCCCTGCCCCTCGCCTACACCCAGGCCCCGACACAATGTCTGTCCGGGAAGGAGGAAAAGCCAGGAGGAGCCAGGCGGCTGCATGGGAAGGGAGTGGGGCCAGGGTGGGATCCTGTGCTGGCGTTAACCCCTTCCCAGCACGGCTGTGCCAGTGGGGCGGGTGCGCATCATGGGAGACCCCCAGCCCCGCCGCCCAGGGGATCCGTTCCCCCTGCTGCCTAAACTGCCTCTGCCCAGCACCCCCCGCTCCACAGGCGGCCCTGCCTGCGGACGAGCCGGAGGGTGACCCTGGCATCCGGCTGCTCCCCGATACCCGCCCCGCCCGTGACAGTCCCCGGTCCCCCAGCATCGCCCCCCACCCCGGCAGAACCCCTCACCTGGCTCCTCACCGCGCAGGAGACGCCTGCTGTCCCCCCAGCCCGTCCCTCGGGGGGCGCAGCCCCTCTCCAGCCGGCTCTGCTGGAGGAATGCGGGGAGGGAGCGCGGCCGCCCCAGCCGGCCGGCGCCCCACCGCTGGGGCGGACAAGGCGGCCTTTCTTCTCCCGCCACTGCCTGCAGAACGCGCCGCTTGTTCCCGCCGTGGGAAGCGGCAAAGGCAGCAAATGCCAAGGGGTCGGGCTCGGTTACCGCCAAACAGCCCACGGCCCCTGTGCCCCCAGCGCGCAGGGCTGCCCGCTCGGCCCTGGCCTCCAGGAGCACAAAAGCCCCTTTCTTCTCCGGGCGCAGGCAGAGGCCTCACCTGGGAGGACGCCCAGCCCCGCCACCGCGGGGCCCCCGCCGACGCCGGGCAGGCTGCACGCGGACAGGCTTCCCCGCCGCCACCGTGCTCCTGGGCAGCCCCAGCACACCACTGCCCACGGGCTGCGACCTGCCTGCCCCGAGCCCGAGCGGGCAGGGGCGCTCGGGGGGTCTGCTCCTGCCTGACCCCGCTGCTGCCCACCGAGACCCAACCCCGTCACGGCACGGCCTGCCTCGCACCCCATTATCAGTGCAGCCGGGCGCCAGCAGCCGGCGGGCAGACCCCAGAGCCCCCCTGCGTGCCGCTGGCCAGGACGTGGTCGGGGCACGGCCAGCCGACCCACGCGCGCCAAAGGCCACGCTGATGCACCGGAGCACAGCCCGGCACCCTGCCGTGAGCAGGGTGCCCAAAGGTGCCCCAGCTGCCCCCAGCCCGGGGTGCGGCGTGCAAGGGGCAGGCGCGCGGCATCCCATGGCACGGCCTTTCCTCCCCACCCGCAGCTGAGCGAGTCACGGGAGGAAGCCGGAGCGGCCGAACTAACGGGCGCGCAGCATCGCAGCCTCCGTCCAACTTGGCTGCCTGCTCGCTCCCCATCTGCTAACGCGCTTAGGGCACGCTTACCCCTTCCCACACCCTCCGCCCCAGTGAACAACCGGCCCTTCCGCCGGCAGCTGGGAAGGGGGAGCCCGGCTCTGGCACAAAGCTGGAGGGGAGCGAGCAGCCTGCTCCCGCCTGCTGCCTCCAAGCCTGGGGCTGCCCCACGCCGAGCAGGGGAGACCCAGCTGGCCCCAGCCCACCTGGGCGAGGGGGGGGCGAGGACTGCTTCGTGGTTGCTGGGGCGACACAATGCTCCTGGCAATAACATCCCCATAAATCAGCTGCCAGACGGCTCCGGTGGGAGCCGAGGAATCCCGGCCGCACCCGCTGATCTCAGCGCTCCCGGGAAGCGCTCCCGCACCGCCGCGGCGCAGCTGCATTTTGTCCGAGGCCCCGCCGGCATCGCGCCGCAGGCTCTCCGTGGGCTGGGGTACGCCTGCCGCACGCTTGGGTCAGGGAGGGCGCGCATCCCTGCGTTCCCACACCCAGCACTCCCCGAGATCAGCCAGCTCTGAGGGCCGGTGACGCCGTGCGCGGTCCCGACGCCGCTGGAGCTCAAGCACCGAGCCCAGCGTCAGCACGTGCCTCCAGCCCCTGCAGCACGGGCCGCCACTGCTGAGCTCCAGGATCCCTCGTAAGGTCGCACAAGAGGCTCGTTCCTCAAAGTCCTCCTGTAGCAAAAGATGGCTTCCCATCTGCGAGCCAGGCGCTCGGCTCTGCTCAGCAGGGAGCACCTGTGGCTCCTGGCTCACGGCAGCTCAGGGACCACAGCACAGGACGGTTTTCATGGGTCTCAGATCCGGTCCCTGGCACGAGCCCATCACCCGGCCCCTCGTTTACTAGGAGAGAGGCAGGGGTGACCCTCACCTCTCTGAACCGGGCATTGCGCTCTCCATTCTGGTGTCAGCAAGCGCTGCCCCATCACGCAACCCCGCGGCTCCCTCGCCCTGCACAGCACCTTGCCCGCTGCAGCCCCGCACACGCCAACGTACGGCGTCGCACAGCAAACACAAACATACGAGGAATTGCCGAAAACCCACCTGGGCAGCGCTGCCCTGCTGCTGCCCGGTCTCCGTGCTGCCTGTGGTGCTCAGCCGGGGAACGCGCCCCCGCCGCAGCCCCTGCCCGGTGCCCAGGGAGGGCTGGGGGCTCGCAGAGCAGCCGGAGGGGTGGGGGAGCGGGAAGCAGCTGGATACCTTCTGGGGCTGCCAAATTCCTCGGGTTTTCTGGCAGCGGCCGAAGGGGCCGTGGCGAGAGCGTGTCAGGAAGCCGGAGTAAACAAGGTCCCGGCTGCGGAGCGGGGTCCGGCCGGGCCAGCGCTGTTCCCAGGCTCCCGGAGAGGCGGCGGGGAGGGCAGGGGCAGCCTCGGGCCAAGCGCCGTCTCCCCCTGCGACCGCCCAGGAGCCGCCGCCGGATCTGGGGACGCGGGGCCGGCCGCTCTCAGGACTCCCACGCCAGCAAACTCGCCACTGACGTGGACTCCGGCTCCGAGCCACCCACGCACCCCTCGAGCCTTGTGCAACCACGGGGCTTAGGGCTGAAGGGGTTCTCCTGCTCTCCCGCCGGCGGCTCCTGCCCCACGCCCCTCCCCGGGAGCCCCCCAGGCAGGGACCCCCACCCCACGCCCGGCCCCAGGCAGCGGAGCCCCTTCCCCTCGCCCGCTGGGGGCCGGGACAATGCCCGGAGCTGCCCGCAGGGCCGGGGCTGCCGGGGGCACGAGCGGGGGCCCCCCCGCGCTGCTCGCCCGGCCGGGGCCCCGACCCCAGCCCCATCCCCATCCCCGCCGCTCACCTCGGCTCCGCTGCTCCGGCAGCCCCGTCCCGGGCTCCGCCGCCGTCCGCATCCCCGCCCCGCCCCGCCCCGCGGGGCCGAGGGGAGGAGGGCCGGGGCCGCTCCGCCTGCAGGAGCGCAGGACCCTCAGCCGGTTCCTTTGACAATACTCTTTATTTGATTAAAGACTTGGTATTCTCTGTGTACACTGGAATGTGCTCTATGCCCTAGGCCAGTATCCTACAGGGTTACAAAAGGGGGGGGGGGCGGCTCGGCTTAAATATTACCCTCCAATGAATTTCAAGGGGGAAAAAAAAAAAGCTCCTTAGATGCTTGAACTAACCTCGACTCCATTTTAAAATCATACAGACGAGCAACTCTCCACCACGACCGAGTTACTGGGATTCATCACCTACTTTGCCCTCCCGGGACGGGGATCAGGGTTCATTTCCGCGTGGGTGCTGCTGACGGAGGAGAGACCACGAACTTCTTTGGCAGAGGACCCCAGGGGAACAGAGACACGCTCGCTCCCACAGAAGGGCTCTCTCGGGAGCACGGCGCATATGTTTTTAGGGCCTTTTCTTTCCATCTGTGTGCTCAGGAGCTACGGCAACGGCCGGTGCGCACCCCTGCAGACCTCGCTGGTGGCCAGTTAAGCGGTTAGTGACAGGCCCCGAGTCACGCAGGGGAGGCGAGTTTTGAGGGGAGCACAGCCCTGTGAGACGAGGGGAATAGTGCTCAGGAGGAGGAACGGCTCTGGGACAGCCGACACCACACTGGGCTGAGTAACCCCATCTGCACGGCTGCTTGCACCAAGGCAGGCAAAGCCTGCAGCCTCCCGCGCCACTGAAAGGGCCCCAGGAACGACATGCAGCTGGTTCTAAACTAACTAAACTGCCCCAAAGCCTGGCCCAAGAGCAGCTGCGGCAGACAGCGAGCCCACACCCTGGACAGTCCCTGCCAGACGCTCTCCCCCCTGCAGCAGGAGCCACAGCCTGTGGTACATGGGAGCCCCCTCTGCGCCAGAGAGGCGAGCCCAGGCGCAGGTACGGCAGGGCTGGAGAGACAGCAGTAACCGTGCGGGGCAAAAGGACGCAGGCACCGAGCCCCTTCCCCGCCCCGCGCCCCTGCCACAACCCCCCCACCTTGGAAACTGCGGCCAACTTGCTCTGCTTCTACCAGACGGAAGGGTCCAGAGAAGCAAGGCGTCCCCGCGCACGTTCCCGTTATCTTAATGCCTGCTTTCATCAACCAAAACGAGAGTTGAAGGCCGAGGAGAAACGAAAAGGGCAGCACCAACAACGGCACAGCGTGTGACGCTGCAGAAAGGAAGAGAACGATGTCTGGTAGGCTCTGGGACCGAGCTGCGGTTGTCTTCGGGGGAGAAGGGGACGCGTCACAGCCAGGTCCTCTGCGGAGATCTCGCTTTTCTGCTGGTCAGTAAAAATCTGCCAAAGAAATTCGTAGCCTTTCCCCCCATGAGCACGCCAAGTCTCTGCCAAAAATGTCTGTGGCCCAGGAACGCCGCCGATGGCAGACAGAGCCACGCGTCTTAGCAGAGAGGCGGCTGCGGCGTTCCCAACATTCAGAATAAGCTTCGGCCTCTTTTTTTTTTTTTTAATTTAAAAATTTCTTCCTCTGCGATTCCCCACGGCTGGCATTACAGGATTTCGTACTTCTCCACCAGGAAGGTGGTTTCAGTGGAAAACCTTACCGGGCTGTTCCCGTCTACCTGGGTCACTTTGGTAACCTGCGGAGACAACACGCAGTTAGCTCAGCGTCGAATGCCGCTCCCCACCACGGCTACGCGGCGCTTTCTGACGCTGGGGCGGTCACAAGGACGGAACCAACCCAGCGCTTTCACACCACCAGTCAGCCTTGAAAGAAAGATCTTTGTTCTCAGGAAACCTGAAAAGTGGGGAATGGTTTTCTGTGGCAGCCGTGTCTCTGCTGAAAGCGGCCCGCGAGGAGTCACGCAGCTGCCGCCAGCTACCGTTCAGCGGGGACAGACGGACAGACAGGCGTACGCCGAGAAGTGTTTCGGCTTGGAAGGCGGACAGATTCTCTAGCAAAGTGTGAGGGGAATCAAGGATTACTCAGAGGGGAAAGGCACAACCGAAATTGCAGGTAAGCTCTGGGAAGCCAAAGAAGTCGCCAGCGCTGCCTGCTGCTGCTCCCGAATCCAGCTAACAGAGGCAACTCCACGCCGATGCCCAAGCCTTCGCTCAGCGGCACGGCAGGACCCCCACACCTCCGCACGGCTGTTTTTAGCCAGGGGATGACTGAGGCAACTTGAAAGGGGCACGAGTGACATCACACCAGCAGTGACATACCTGTATGTTGCAATAGTTCTTTTTGGAGATGAAGGAGACTTGCACTGGGAAGAAGTCATTTGGCTGCCCCGCTATGCTGAACTCCAGGCTGCCGCTCTTGTTTTTGGCATCTATCACTGGCAGGCACCACTCGAGGAGGTTTCTCCGGCTGTCGTGGCGATACTCGCCATCGATCTCCCCAATCACCGGGGCGCCGACACCAGACCTAGAGCAGGCAACGAGAAGCTACGCTAGCTTACCTGCACAGAGCTAAGAAAACGCTTGCCAAGCCCATCGGCGCAGCCAGGCCGCGCACCGGAGAGGGGAAGGAACCGATGGGATCCAGGACAGCGTTCGTTAGCACCGCTCGGACAAGGAAAGTTACTTACGGCAAGGGGATGGCGATGATCACATCGTTCAGCTCTAGGCTCTCCTCTTGCAACTCGTATTCAATGTTAACATCACAACTGTTCCCGCTTTCTGATGGCCAGCAGTTAACTGAGGGCAGAGAAACAGCGCGCTGAACCACGCAGGCTTTCTACGCGGAACAGACGATGCGCTTCAAAAAGCGCAGCAAAGTCATCCCCAGGGAATTCCGACTCGAAGAAAGGCCTTTCGTTTTCTTCAAGAGCGCTGCAGAAAACGCACACTGCCAAAAATAGCTACTATCCCATGGCAGAGGCACGCCATCTCCAATGCCTTACAACGTGCCGCGCTCCAGGCAGCCCAGCAGCTGCAAGGTGGGCTACGAGTCGGCAGCCCTTGGACGAGCCTCTTCCACCCGAGCCCCCCAGCCGCCCACCGGCACTCACTTGTCAATGGAATGAAGGACTCTTCTGTCGTCTGCAACCTCCACTTCAGCACACCCACGTCGCTGTTAATAGGGAATGATTTCTCTGGGTTCTTCAAACCAATCTGCGATTCTGCAGTGAAGAGCTTCTTGTCCACGTTGGGGTGAGTCTGCAAGGGGAACATACGCCCAGGCTGTAACTCTCGGCCTAAGGACCATACGTAGGTAATGCGGTTCTCGTAACACAGGCCCAGAGCATTTTCCTTGACAAAATACACACCAGTGTTGCTCCTTGCTCAGAAGCCCAAGTGGAGCACATCTGCTTACCACGCTGGGACTCCTTCCAGAGCACGCTAAGATTTTTGCTTGCCGCTGTGCCAGCGACTCTAGCAAGGCATGTCCCAGGCTGACACCCAGAGAACAACTGTAACAACTCTTCAAATCTCAAAGACCATGCCCAAGACCCAAACCGGACACCTCTCGAAGAAAAAACAACCTAATGCTGCTGGGACAAACACCCTGCAACCACAAAAACTTCCCTCAGCAACCTCAATGCCTACACGTGACAGCAGCCAAACTCGATTGAAACGTTCTCTCTTCACAACAGCACGCGTAAGCAGCTTGTTCAAGCTGAGGATTTTTGCAAGTTAACGAAGTTACACCAGAAAGACAGGAGTCAGCGCTGGGTTTGATCTCGTCTTCCACCTGAAGCAGCACACGTGGGAGCATCGTTAGGAACTCGCTTACGAGATGCGCCGATAAGGAACCTGCTACTGCACAAGCAGACCTGCAGCCAGCTACGTACAGACAAGCTCTGGGCGAGGAGAAGGAGGGAGCAAAGGAGCGTATCAAAGCAGCGCCGCCTCCAGGGCTCAGTAAGGTCACACAAACAGAGAGGCAGAAAGGGGAGGACGTTTCTCTAGGAATCTTCTGAGCTTCTATCGCCGACTGCAATCAAGGGCTCCAGCTCCAGGGATCATCTCAGAAGCAGCAGTGACAGTACACGAGCAACCCCAAGAAGACGTGGCTTTCTAGGTAATAAATTCATTCTTTGTGGGCGCAGGAACTTAATTCTAACGCTCCTGCTCAAGAACCAAAGCTCGCGTCACATAAATGAGCACCAAGCAGCACACCAAGATGATGCAAAGTCCAAGTGAGATCGGATGGCACGCCAACACACGCCGCGGGAGAGATAAGGCTCCGAGGGCAGGAGGATAAGCGCATGAGACCGGATTTCTCAAGCGACCTTCAATCTTTCGAGCACGCACTGGCCCTGCATTTATGCTGCGGTAACGTTTGCAGCGACTACTCCCAGTTTCAAGGCATTTGCTGAGAAGGCTTGGACAAGAACATACGACAGTAACATGCTCAAGCATTTCCCACCGTTTGCCCCGGAGAGCGGCAAAAGTGCGTTCCACAGCACGGGGCACCGAACAGGCTTTACCTGTAGCTGCACTCCCCTCTTGTCTTCATTTTCTACATGCAGGCGAATCCGTGCAAACTTGTCGTCAGAAATGTGCAGCATGATCATGCCATGCAGCTCCATGTTCTGCAACCCTCCGTCACGGCCACAAGTCAAGGAAATCTTCTCCTCTATTTTCATGTGCACACTAGACAGACAGAAAAAAAGTAGGTATCTCAAGTCCTGTGCTTAGCATCTAACGGGTAAGACGAGAGACTAGGGCTCAGCACAGACAGGCTATGTGTAATGAGCGGGCGCTCCCAGAAGTGCAACGGCCCCAAACGGAACAGCACGGATGGCACAACGGATGCTAACGCTGCTCCGGCAGGTTAACTCAGGGGCAAGCAGCTCCACAGACACAAGCCTGCAAGGGGTGGAAGCCCAGATAAACAGCAGTGATATGGCATCTCAATGTGCCGTTGGCTCACAACCCCTCCGCTGTACAGCAGCGTGGCTCACGGCGCTAAAAGGTTCTGAATTGCCACGTGTAAAACGAGCCGTGAACGCTTCCATGCTAAGCTGCAATAAGGCAGGAAAAGGAAAACCAGCAGGTATTTGAAACTCATCTGAAGGCAAAACACTGGGAAAAAGGGCATAGGAAAATTCCCAGCCCCAGCTAAACACTGGTTGTACAGCCCGTTTTCGTTAAGGCGATTCCTAATCAGGCCACCTATCTGCTTTTCCACTGCTGTGCTCTCTGAGATTTTACCCACCCCTTTTAAATTACCAGGCCGAGCGAGCACACGGGTTCTGAATGGCAGGAAAACGCCTGTTCTGAAAACTAAAAAGGGCACTGCACAGCACACTGCGAGAAGACTGCTTTCAAAGCAAGGACAGTACCTACCTCTCCATGTTAACGGGAGGAGCAAGAACTTTGGCTGCTTCCGTAGAGCGCTTGCCTACAGAAGTCATGATATTTTCTCCTTCCGACTTCAGCTTGTCCACAAAGTTGTCCACCTCCTTCCCCTTGGCACCGAGTTTCAAGGCTTTACTGGGACCTGAAGGCCTAAACAAAAGGCATTAAGAATCTCCAAGTCAGCTCGCGGCAGCAGATTCCTCCTTCCTCGGCTGTCTTTGTGTTGTCACCTGACTATCCCGACAATACAGTGTTCACCTCTGCAGCCTCTTCTGGGGGAGAACGCGCACAAAACCCACGATCTTGCGTGTAGGGCACCAAGTTGTAATTTAGCTCTGGATTCTGTTCCGAGTATTACCAGCAGCTGGGACCTTTTTCTCTCACACAAAATGAGAAGCCCATCGCCTATCAAAGACTCCAGAGAGCCTATGGGATGCTCCCGTCATACGCAGCATGAACGCTCTTCAATACTGAGAGGGGTCTCAAGAATACGCAACGTATACTGGCCTGCGGGCACCCACGTTAAAGGCTCAGAGCTCAACGCACGCTGGTCGGCAAAGCTAAAGGGAGGCTTTACAGAGGCCTAACAATCTCTACCTGTACGGGAACCGAATGGGAGGGCCACGCAAAGAACCCCTGTAAGGGAGTGGTATCAGGCGCGGATGGCTGCAGGGAACAGTTGCTACCTATTGTCCACCTACCTGGCAGGTGCCGGTGCCACTTTGGGCTTCTCTGTTTCAATGATGGTCTCCGTGATCATCGTCGCCGTTGTGCCCCCAGACACGGCCGAGCTACCGAAGCCACCGAAACCAGGTGCCTTTTTGCCCTGTCGCTCCGCGTCCCTCCTGGCCTGCTGCAACTCCTTTGCTTTACGGCGCATCTCAGCTTTTGCCTCACGCTCCTGAGTCTGGAATAAAAGACACGAGGCCGATAGAGCCTTGCAATCTCAGTCTTAGTCTGCACAGGAACTAAGTGCATTTGCTCACAAACCCTTTGCAAAGAAAAAGGGAACAGGAGAGGGGCATTTACAGAAAAACTAAGTAATTTTATGATCCCTATCAAAGTGGAGTAACACCTTTGCGCAAAAAACCCCCGGTGTTTCCCAGACAGGGGACCCCGCTGCTCCAGGCTTGCAGTTATTCCTGCTCACCTCTCGGACAGCTCGGAACACCTTTTCCTCATGCGAGTCCATCTCAGTGAAGGTCCGAATTTGTGCCAGGTTTACGTTTTCGCGGTAGCCCAGGGCAACAATTTCATCGAAGGCAAAAATCAGGTCAAAGCAGTGTTCGGAGATCTCGTTCTCCTCCAGAGCCCGACAATATTCAGGGATCTAGTTAGGGAGGGGAAAACATTTTCAAGGAGTGTTCGTAAGAAGATGAAGTTTTGCCATTATTAGTTTTTTTATGCTAACTCGGAGGAACCTCAACACGTGTGCCGGCAAATTTCCTGGCATTCCTCCGGTTGCATGAAGACGGCCGCACAAACTCACTGCTCAGAACCACATGTAAAGTAGCACTGTACTTCTAACAACCACGTGCTGTTACGTCACGTTATTTTTAGGAGGAGTACAGGCGTTATCTTAAGAATATGGAAAATATGTAGTGCTAAATTGACACCACCGTCCCTTTGCTCTCACCAGCTGAACTGCAACCAAGGATTTCTTAGGTGTAGTTCAAAAATACCACTGAAACTTCCAAGCTTACTTCCGCGTCAGGAAGAGGCTCTGGAAAATCAAGTTGCCGGGTGGAGGCAGACAGCGCTTCACCACCAGCTCACCACCAGGTTCCCTTACAACAGCACTGTTTCAGGCTACACACGTGCAAACTCTGCGTTATGCGATGGATCCTTACCACTCTAGAGAAGAGTCGGAGTGTTTCCAGGTCTTCCAGGATGTTGCTGTTCTTGGTGGTGATCAGCACCATGTAGAGCTTCTCCATCGGCTGATAGACGTACCGCACGCTCTCTGTTTCCACAAAAGTGTGCTGCTTCCCCGTGTTCATCAGCTTCGGGAAAGCCGCCAGCAGCCCCTCGATGCGGGTCCGAGTCATCTCCACGAACTGCCGGGAGACGATGGCCTTCCCCGCCTTTGTGCAGACGGCCGCTGCCAACAGCACCTGCGGAGAAGGTGAGCGCTGGTTAGCTGGGCCTCCTGTGCCACGCAGCCTCAGCGAGCCTGGCGCAGCACGACTCCCGCAAAGAAAGGACTGCTTCCGACTACCTTTCACCTTCACGTGTACCACGTGGTCAACTGATTTTCCTCCAACGTGATTTTAAGCCTTTTGCTGTGACCAGCACCAGGCACTGAACTACTCTAAGGGCAGATCCACCGCTTTTCCCTCTCCTCAGTCCACTCTCTGGTCCCGTGTTTCCTGAACGAAAGCTCTCGGTGCTCCCCGTCAGGTAGATGCTGCAAATCAGCCTGTTCCTACGTAGGCAGAGGTGTTACAACCCCCCAACATGCCAGGCTCTGGGTTGTTGAGTTTTCTGTCGGCCTGGGCCCAGCTCACCGGTAAATACAGGAATGTTTTAAGACGTGACATCTCTTCCCAATGCCACATTTACAGAAAAGCCAAGGTAATAAAACATGGACAGCTATATTAGCCGCAGCACTTGGATGACTCTCCTGGGCATTTTGGAGATGTTATCACACCAACAGTAAAAAGGCAGAAAGGCAATTGCCAGCCTATGTCGCCTCGTTCCCTCAGACTACCAAGACTTCCTCCTTGCTCAGATCAGCTGCTTAATGAACTTTGTCAGGATAAGGCAGCTTCTGCATTTAAGATCTTTTAAAGCTCAGCTGCAGTTATTGACAGCTGCCAAACAATGAGGCAAGCAGCCGAACCTCTCAAACCCAGGCCGATTTCAAGTCCCACCTCAGCCCCCGCTCCGCAGCACTCTGTCTGCGTGCCTTGTTAGGAGTCTCAGGCTCCTTCTGGACTGCCCTGGGGCTCTGCAGCTTGGCAACTCGGGGACAAACACACCCCGAAGTACCTACAGCTCAGGAAGAAACTTCCTCCCTGTAAGTGCTCAGACCGCGGTGCACAAGAACCGGATGGCACCGAGGACCCCCGCCGCAGGGTGAGTGCACGGCCCTGCTCCTGCGTGGAGCGGCGTGGCAGCCTTTGCTGACAGAGACGGCCACCAGACGACGCCGTGGACGGGCAACACGGAGCAGGGCTAGCTCGGAGAGAAAAAAGCTCCCAGCGTTACGGTCTGCACCGACACGGGAGCGGCTGGCCGGCGCCTGGCTGGCTCAGCACTCGCGGGGACAGCCGTCACCCCCCCGACGGCCTTTCGGGCGAGCCCGCCGCTGCGGCCACCCGCTCCTCCGCTGAAGCGCCGCGGCGGCTCCGTAAGCGCTGCTCCGCCGCGGGGCGCGTCCTGCTCGCCCCGGGCACGGGCAGGGACGGCGCGCTCCCGCCGCCGCCGCCTCCCGGGGGCTCTCGGCCCCAAGCCCGACTCCCCGGGCCGCAGAAGAGCCCGCCACAGCGCCCGGCTCTGCCCCGCCAGGCCGCGGGGCTCCAGCACCGGCCCGCGCCCGGGCCTGAGCGAGCGGCGGGCCTGAGCGAGCGGCGGGCCTCCGCGCCGGGGCGGGGGGAGCCGGGGCCCCGCCCGCAGTTTCCCCGAGCCCCCGCGGCGGCCAGCGGCAGGCAGCGGGCGGGCCCTTACCATGGCGGCGGCGGCGCTGGGCTCCGCGTCCCCTCCGGCAGCCCCACAAGATGGCGGCGCCGAGCCACGTCCCCAGCCGGAAGCGGCGTCACGCACGGCGCGCGGGGCGGGGCGGGGCGGGGCGGCGGACCGGCGGGCGGTGGCTCCCGCCCCTCCCGCCAGGGGGCGCTGCGGAGACGGCGCCGCTCTAGCCGGCCAAGGGCGAGCGAGGCGGGCGGGTCGCCATGGCGACGGCGGCGGGGCGGCGGCGGGGCGGCATGGCGGAGCGGCGGGCGCCGGAGGTGAGCGGGCGGGGGGCGCGGGCCGGGCCGGGCTGCCACCGCCTCCGCCTCCTCACCGCGCCCCTCCGCCTAGACCCGCCTTGTCGAGAACCAGCCGTACGACGAGAGCCTGGACCTGCCGGAGGCCGAGGAGGCGGGCGGCGCGGCGGGGAGGCCGGCCGGGGCCCGCTCGCCGCGGCCGGGGGGCGCGGCCCGACCCCGGGGCTCCCGCCGGCCGGGGCTGCCCGGGGTGGGCGGCGGGGCGGCCGATCGCAGCAGCGACGAGGAGGGCGGCGGCGGCGGCAAGGTAGGCGCGGGGCCGGCGGCGCGGTGGGCGGCCCGGTGAGGCGGCCCGGTGAGGCCCGGTCCCTCTCGCCTAGGAGGAGGCGGCGGCCCGCTCGGCCCCCCCCGCAGCCCTCAGCGAGGACGAGGACGAGGAGGACGAGGACAACTCGGAGGAGGAGGAGGATGATGATTCCTCCGAAAGCGACTCGGAGGACGACTCGGAGGAGCACGGGGCTGCGCTGGAGGGGTAAGCGGGGCTACCGGCCGGAGCAGCCGCGGTCTGGTGCCAGGCAGGGGCCGCACGGGCCTGTTTGGGGGCTTGTCGTCCCGTGAGAGGGCGAGCACGGCCGTGGGCATCGGGACTGGCAGCTCCTTCCTCCTCGACCCGGGTGGCCCGAGAAAGAGGTTCCTTTGTGACTAACTGTGGCCCCCCAGGGCAGCTCCTCGGGCAACCCCCGTGCCCTGCTGTGCTGGACCAGCACCAGGCACAGCTGGGAACGAGCGAGGGTGTCAGCCAGCCTTGGCTTCAGCCCTGCCTGGCAGTGGATGCTCGAGAAAGAGAAGGAATGTCTCAAACGCATCCTCTGTCTCCTGATAATCTCCTCCTTTCCTACTGTTTTCGGCTCCCAAACCATAACTAACCCCTCCCAGCTGTTGTCCTGCCTTTGTGCAGATCCCTGATCCACCTTCCGACTGCCCCTAGAGAAGCCGTTATAAGCACAAGCAACTGTCCAGCACTGAAGGGCCAAGGCAAAACACGGCTCAGCAGTGGCGTTCGTGTGCAAGATGGCTTTTTAAGCGAGGCCTCACTACCTCGTGTTTCAGCTGCCTTCACGGTTGTCTTGCGCAGCTGGGTCCCGGGTCCTGCTTGTGCAGAACCTACCACGAGTTAATCTTCACCTGCGTTTCTCTTCCTTCCTTTAGTGACTTCAATCTAGCGGATTATGACTACCTGCCCGTCTCTTCTGAAATCAAAGAACTCTTTGAGTACATCAAGAGGTGAGTGGAAGGGGTTTTAGCCTGCTCTGGGCTCTGCTTTGTGCCAATTGGTGCGGTAAGTTTTGCAGGAGAGTTCACAGTCCCCCATGCTGCGGTGGTGGGTTTGGTTTTTTTTCCAGGTACACGCCCAAAACGATAGAGATCGAGCACAAACTGCAGCCTTTTATTCCAGACTTTATTCCTGCAGTTGGAGACATTGACGCATTTCTAAAGGTACGGTTGCTTCAGGTTCTTCTGTACCTCCTGCCACGTGAGCTGGGACGGAACGTGGCAGCGGTGCGAGAGCGGCACCAGAGGCCAGCCTGTCCCTGCAGCAGCACGCACCCTTGCCCTGCGCCGTCGGAGATGATGTTCTAGAGCGCGGGAGTGGCTCGGACACCTCTCAAACAGCGCATACGTAATTTGGGTCCAGGGCTGCGTTTGCCCTTGTCCAGCACCTCGTGCTTTTCAGGTGGCACTGCGCTAGCGGCTCGTGTTCAAGAGAGCACGCCTGCCCATTCCTTTTGGGGTCTGAGTTTTAATCCCCAGGGAGGCTCTGTACAAAACAGCCCCAACGTGCCCCGCTTTGGGCTCCCATAGATAACAGGCTCTCTGGTTATCTGCAGGTTCCCCGTCCCGACGGCAAGCCTGACAACCTTGGCCTGCTGGTCCTGGACGAGCCGTCGACCAAGCAGTCGGATCCCACCGTGCTCTCCCTTTGGCTGACGGAGAACTCCAAGCAGCACAACGTCACGGTGAGTCACAGAGAGGGAGGAGGCACTTGCTGCGCGCTGGCTGTAGCAAAACCATTGCATTTTACTCTTTCTTTTGTCTACGGGACTATAGCGCTGCAGCACACCTGATGGCTTGGCTTTAAAAGCAGAGAAACCCTAACCTTTTGCTTCATCTCATAGCTTTAAACTGCAGTGGATCCAAGCCTTGCTTCAGGCAAGTCTTAGTACAGACTTGGGATTCGCTTCCTTCAGGTGAAGCTTTGCTTCCTTCTGGTGCTCACTCCTGATTTGCCTCCTGGTTCGTTTCCCAGCTGCTCTTCCGTCAGCAGCGGTCAGTCGGTGTAGCGCAACTAGGAAAGAGAGAACGCGTGGTTAATCGGGAGCGAGCCCAGGGTTTGCAGAAAAGCCCCAAAACACCACAGAGGGCTTCCAGGTTTATATTTCTGTTTCTAGCAGCAGATAAAAGTGAAGAGTTTGGAGAATGCAGAGAAGAACCCCAAAGCCATTGACAGCTGGATTGAGAGTATCAGCGAACTGCACCGCTGCAAACCTCCTGCCACGGTCCATTACACCAGGTCAGCTCTGCTTCACTCACGCTCGTACGGCATAAGCTCAGCTCAGTGGGCGGCTGGCAGCAAAGCCTAGGAGTGCCGGGTAGAGCTCTCACAGTATCCCCCAGAGGGAGGAGGCGGGCTGATTTTCAGGGTAGTCGCAGCGTGCGCTGCACAGGAAGCTCTCTCTGCGCTTCTCTTTCCCTACATAATGAATTGCACGTGGGACTTGAAACTTAGCAAGCTTAGGCTTGTTTTGACAAACAAACACACCCGCGCTGACCCTCAGCAGGCAGGCAGGTCTCTCTCAGCTGCTTGGAACGGAGGCTGTCCCCTTTCCAGCGGTCTGGCAGCAGGAGGCTGTTCCAGTTGCGTGCCATCCTGAAGTTCACGTTCTTTCTTTTCTTCCTGGGCAGGCCAATGCCCGACATCGAGACCCTCATGCAGGAATGGTCACCGGAATTTGAAGAGCTCTTGGGAAAGGTGCGTTGTCCAAGCAAAAGTAGTGAACTTGGTGCGTGGTGCTAGAAACCGTCTTCCGTGAAAGCTGGGTTCCGGGTCCATTTTGAGCTCTTTGCCTGCAGCCTGGCCTGTTCCAGTTTGCTCCCACTTGCCATTTCTCCCTTGCCAGAAGACGGGGGGAGCAGGCTAATGCCCGAATTCCCGGCTGCTGCCCTGGTGGCCTCTCTGCTCGGCTTGAGGTCAGCGCGCACTCTCAGGCTCTTGCTGTCTGGGAGCGGAGCTGAGAGCCCCGTCTGTTCCAGGTGGGCCTCCCGACTGCAGAGATGAACTGTGACCTGGCCGAATACGTCGACATGATATGCGGTAAGCAGGGACACACACACACACACACGCGCGCAACCGTGCTGCTGGCCTGGCCCTGTCGCACTTCAAGCGGGAGACCTCTAGGTGCAGGCTCAGCCCCGAGCAGTCAAGACGAGTCTCTGCTGCCTTCAGTGGGAAGCAGGGTCTTGTACTGCAGGCGCCTGCGGTGTTTCACGAGCGAAGGCCCAAGGAATCGGGGGCAGTGGGACGCTCAGCCTTTGCTTGCGGCACCCCGTGCGGGGTGGTGCGGCCCAGCCGCTCTCACACACGTCTGCTCTCGCCCGCAGCCATTCTGGACATCCCCGTGTACAAGAGTCGGGTCCAGCCTCTGCACGTCCTCTTCTCTCTCTACTCGGAGTTCAAGAACTCACAGGTAAGCGTCTCCAAGCAGGCACCGCTCCCCCGGCTGCAAGCACCGCAAAGCCGCTCTCCGTACGTTTGGCTTTGCTGCGGGTGTTTGCAAAGGGCTGGTGGGCTGCGATAGAGGGGTCCAAAGAATGTGTTCTAGGCCTCCCCTTCCCCAGCACCTCCGTGTGCCACGAGGAGCCTCTGGTGTGCCACAAGGCTGGGGTGCCGCGTCATTTAGCAGTCCGGCATGAGCCCAGAAGGCTTTTCCCACCGAAGCCAGGGTGGCTGCTGAGCACAAGTGGCTTGCGTTTTCAGATGCACGCATGTGCGCCGATTAACGAGCGTCGAAGCTTTGCGCTAATGGGTTCTTTCCCCTGCAGCATTTCAAGCCCCTGGCTGACGGGAAGAAGGGCAGGAGCCCGCCATCCAACCCACCTTTGCAAGCGGCAGATGTGGACATGTTAAGCTTTGCTTGAAGCTTCGCGTTAGGCCCTCATTTCCCAGAACAACGTCTGCCATCGAGATTTGACCAGAGCAGCCTGTGAAGCAACACACGGCACTTAGAAGCTGCCCTGGTTTTACGGATGCTGCCAAGCTGTTCTGCATTCGTAGAGCGGGCCTGGACTTACCGCCTTTATCGCAGACGCTGCCCAATCGCTCCGTTTTTGACTTGTCCCCCAGCAGGTCAGCATTAAACCAGCTCTTCCCACGGGCAGGCTCCCTCTGCCACAGACGCTGCAGCACGGGGGCTCCGTGAGCGCATGCTATGAGCGCTGCAGCAAGCGCGAATAAATTCTGCGCTCAAGCGCAACCCTCGGATCTGCCCGGTGTGTTCCGAGGGCTGATCTGGGGATGTCCCGTCCCCTCCGCCTCACGTCACTGAGCCCCATTTCCTATTCTCAAGCCCCTCAGCCGCTGCCAAGGAGAAATAACTGGCGTGGCACTGCACAGAGGCTCGAGTTTAGTTTATTGCTGTTGGGACGGCTCTCTCCAGCCCCTGCCACGCTGCCTGCCCACCCGTCTGCCGCAGCGCTGGCAAGGGCGCAGAGGATGCCGGAGCAAGCAGGCCGTGAACCTGCTAGAGCCAGGTGGGTGCTTGGCCCGACCCGGGGAGGGATGGCAGCGCTCGCGGCTTGGCAGAGTCTGGCTATGAACAAGCTTTGATGCGTTTTGGTTATAATAGTCTATTCGTAAAGCGTATGGGCTCCATAAAAACGTGCCTTGGCTAACGGCGCAGCCTCCGAGACCTACGGTGCAGAGCTTAGGGTACAGCCCCCGCCCCGCGCGGCCTCAGCTGCGCTTCTCTGGAGGCTGGTACGTACCTGGTGCCGGGCAGCCCTGGCTCATGGGCACCACGCTGCGTCTCACAGCCAGATCTCGTCGCTGCTCACGCTGGGCACTTTGTAGATGCGCCCGGATATCGGGAGCTGGACAAAACCTGCAGGACAAAGAGTTTGTTGCTGGTGCCTTTTGGAACAGCCACGGAGGCTGGGGGGCCCCGCAACACAGTTTTAGGAGCCGTTCACCCACCAGTGCCCCCTCACCGAGCTTGCTGAGGACCAGGGAGTTCTCCAGCCCCGGCAGGGTGCTCTCCCCTCCCCTGGCACCGGCTTCCACGTCCTTGGGGGAAGCTGCGGGGAAGGAAAGAGGCGAGAGCCGGGACATTGAGCCCTCACCTAGGCCAGACCTGCGGCCCCGCGTGTCCCCCTGCACCGGTACCTCGGGGTCTTACCTCTGGCCTCCCCAGTCAGGTCCCCAAGGCGGAGGTCGGGCGGCAGGGACCGGGTCTGGCGGGGCAGATGCGCACCCTGGGGCTGTGGGGGCTCAGGGCTGCTGCAATGGGAGCACCGGCTGAGCGGGCTGCTCCCTCCCGCTTGCCCCTTGCCGGACACCGGCTTGGCCCGGCGGCACGCCAGGCAGGCGGCGCAGGAGCCCAGGCTGAGCAGGGCGCCCAGGGCCAGGGCTGCTCCGACGGCAACGCCCAGGAGGGGCAGCTCCACGCGGGCATCCAGCAGACCTGCACGGGCAGCGCGGCCCCCTCAGCACCCCGCCGCAGGGCTGCTGCTTCGCACCCGTCCCCCCGACACCTACCTGGGGGCAGGAGGGAGGCGGTGGTGATGCCCACGCTGTTGGCAGCACTGACAGAGAAGTTGCTGGCCGCGCTGCCAAGGCGGA
The DNA here is from genome assembly GCA_023375905.1 of Nycticorax nycticorax. Classification (NCBI taxonomy): domain Eukaryota; kingdom Metazoa; phylum Chordata; class Aves; order Pelecaniformes; family Ardeidae; genus Nycticorax; species Nycticorax nycticorax. Next base: position 102,299 of record JAKFQP010000491.1, on the reverse strand, counting down.
CGCGGAGCGAGTGGTTGGCCAGCCCTGGGTAGTGCGTGGCACCCAGGAGGAGGAACTCTGAGGTGTTGGCCATCACGTGCCCGTCCTGGTCCACCCAGGTGATGCTGGCAGGCGGGTTGGCTTGCACCAGCACAAAGAGCACCAGGAGGAGCCCAGCACCCTCATCCTCCTGGTAGCGAGCATCTGCCCGCAGGATCTCCGGCTTATCTGGGCAGCAAACACAGGCAATGAGACCGGCAGGAGGGAGCGGGGCAGCACAGCCAGGAGCAGGATTTGTCCCGCCAGGGCAGGATGACTCGTCAGCCGCGTTTGCACGGGACCGATGAGATGCCGCCCCACTATGGCTG
>JAKFQP010000491.1:10498-100719 GCA_023375905.1 Nycticorax nycticorax | reverse complement strand
CGGACGGGACTCAGCAACCTGCTCGGCCCATTTCAGTGGGGCTGCGCACACAGGGGAGTAACGCTGCCATTGCCCGCAACGCCACAAGCAGAGCCCAAGCGCCAGGGACGCAGGGAGGTTTATTGGGGGTGGAGCAGAGCCGAGACAAAGCGGGGCGCCTCGGTACTTCCCGTCCCCGAGGAGGAACAGGAGCTCCGGCAGCTGAGGTGGCACGCTGCCGCGCCCGTCTCACTCGCTCCCGGTGCTGCCGGGGTTGCGCAGCCGTCCCAGCATCTCGCAGAGCATCTGGTTGCAGAGGGCCGAGTAGGGGTTCAGCAGCACCAGCTGCCGCCGGGCGAAGCTGCTGCCCAGCCGCGCCGCTCGCTCAAAGTCCTGCCGGGCGTCCTCCTCGCGAGCTTGCAGGCGGTGGATCAGGCCGCGCTGCACAAAGCTCTGGCAGGCGGCACGGCCGCGGCCCCGGCTCAGGCGGATGGCCGCATCCAGGTCCTGCAGGGCACCTGGCCGGGGGAAAGGAGGCGTTGGGGCGGGCCGGGGGTAGCGGGGGGCCACCCACCAGCTGGCCGCACCGGCGCAGCTCACCTGCCACGTCCCCCCGCAGCCGCAGGGCCTGGGCCCGGTTGTTGTAGCCCGAGGCGCGCTCGGGCAGGAGGCGGATGGCCTCGCTGAACCTCTCCAGGGCCGTGCTCACGTCCCCCGACTCGGCAGCAGAAACGCCCTGCAGCTCCAGGTCCCGGACCTGCTCCAGCAGCTCTGGCGCGAAGGCTTCCCCTGCGGTGGCGCGAAGGGGAGCCCTTGGCTGGGGACGCCCCAGGGGGAGCGCCCCAGAGCCCACCCTGCACCCCCACCCAGGGTCTGGCCTCGGCAGGGGCTGCTGCGCAGGGAACCCGCTGCTGCCTCCAGCGCGAACCCCAGGCTGCGTCGCCTCACCTTCCTCCTGGGCGGCGTCCTCCTCCTCCTCCTCGTCCAGCCCAGGGATATCCCCAAAAGGGGTGCTGGGGTTAAAGATGGTCTGCAGGACGGCCCTGTCGTTGGCTGTGGCCATGGTGCCCCGTGTGCCGAGAGCCCCGCCGCCGGGCCCCAGGGTGCAGGCGGGCGGCCCCCCGCAGGTTAATGTTCACCCCGACGGCACCTCTTCACCCTTCCCCGTCCTACCCGCTGCGGGCACGAGGCCCCGCCACCTGGCCGGTTCCCGGAGGCAGCAGCGCAACTGGAAGGCCGGCAGCTTCCCAAGGTGACCCGCGGCGAGCCGGAGCCCAGCGCCTCTCCGCCGAAACGCCACAACGGTCCCCAGGGCCCCGCGCAGCCCTCAGGCCTCCCGTCCCTTCCAGGAGAAGAAGTGGCGATGCGGGGGAAGCAAGCGGCTTCGCAACCCTCAAGAAGGAATCGAGAGCAGCCCTCTGCAGCAATAAACTTGACATGTTTATTAATTAAACTATCACTTAAATAAAAAAAAGTGCATAGAAAATAAACATGTTTAAAAACTCCTTTGTTTTTTTTTTGTTTTTTACAACTATGTACACTTTTTATTTTTACATTCAGTCTTTTGCAGAGCTTTCAGCATTGTTTTCTAACTATTAAAGTATTTCCTTCTTCCCTGTGACAGGGAATTAACACTGATGACTTTAGACACGTTTCCTCTTTTTTTTGTTTTTTTTTTTTTTTTTTTTGAAACAATTACTCACCTACCTGTATTTACTAAAGAGACCGTTAAGCTCAATAAAAGAAACACCACAAGTATAGTTCTCGGCTGATAGACAAAGCTACTGTACCTCGTTAAAGATACCAGGAAAGCACAGAGCACGTGGGTTTCCCCTATATGCAGGTGGTACCCCAACATCCATAACCAAAACGAGAGGAAGGAGAGGAAGAAACCAAGTTGTACAAGTACTGACTGGTAACACAGAGGGCCGGGAAGGCCGCGCCACCCGCTCCCGGCTCCCCGGCGGTCCCCAGGAGCTGCCGCCGGCAGGGCGTGGGCAGCGCGGCCTTCCCGGCCGTCGTTAGCAACTGTAACACAATCCTTATCTATAGTGTTAAGAGAAGTAAAAGCCATGGACCGATACTGAACTAGGCTTCATTACACGGTGCATTACTATATTAGTTCCTATATATATCGTATTTATAGTTATAAAAAAAACCTCGCGAGTGCCGAGAGGGGACCAGTAGCATGGGTTTGAATGGCATGATTCTGCACAGACCGTCTCGCTGAAGAACCTGGTATTGCTCTGAAACGAAAGGAAACCAGAAAGAAAAGATACCCAGCCCTTTGCAATGACCCGCTTTTCCTTTAAAAAAAACCACGTCGGTACGTACAAAGAAAAATAAACGCCCTAAGGTTCCTTTTTTTTTTTCTTTTTTTCTTTTTTTTTTTTTTTTAGTATTTTCAGAGACCGTGATCGGCGTCAGTCCTTATAAAATATACATTCATACACGGGGAAGCCGTGCTGCGCTCGCTGCCAGCCCGGGTGGGACGGGGCCGAGGGGCAGGCGGGTAGCCACGGCACCTCCCTCCCCGCCGCCGCTCGCCCCGAAGGGCCCGGGCTGGCCGTGAGGCGCAGCGCAGCTTCCCGGGGGTACAGACAGTTTCACTGGCCACAGCAGCTCCCGCCCAGGCAGCCGCGACGGGTATAGCAGCAAAGCGGACAGCCAGCCGGACCCGCGGGCCTGACCGCTCCTCGCAGGACGAGAGATGCCCGGCGCTCGGTTCTCGGGGGGCTCCCGCCGCGCGCCGCCCCCCCCCCAGCCCTCCTCCCTACGCGGGGTGGCTTTGGGCAGCGCTTCCCGCCAGCCGCAGCCTCCTCCGCAGCCGGGCGGACAGAGCGGGTCCGCTTGCCGGGGAAAGACGCTCCTCCTCCGTCACCAGGACGCGGCGGTGGCGCGGGCAAGGGGAAACGCGGCGGAGCAGAGCTACTTGGATCAACTCGCGGGCTTCGCCAAGGCGAGGGCCGTCCCCCAGCACTGCCGTCAGAAACGGGAAAGGAAGAGGACTGAGAGCCGCCGTGCCGGGGGCCGCGATCCCCCGGGCACACACGCTTTGGCCTCCTCAAGGTATGTGCGTTCCCAAACTGTCAGTGCATCAAATCGTCTCAGTAACAAATGCAGCGTCAACTCGACTTTTCGTTCAACAGTTATCTCCAAATAACCATCACACAGTGCAATAACGAAAGGAAACTGGCAGCTCCCGACCCTCCGAGCGCCGTATTTCGTTCTCGGGTCAGAGGAAGGGGTCCTGGGGCCCGAAGGGTGCACGTTCGGGGTGCCCCGCCGCGAGCACCGGGGAGCCAGCAGGCGCTCCCGTCCCTTTCCCACCGACCGCCGATGCCGATTCAGAGCAGCCCTCCAACGTGCCGGCTCCCAGGCCGGCTGCTGACCTACCCGCAGGGACAGCCTGGAGAAGCGAGGGCCCTTCCTGCCTTCCCTTCTCCATGGAAAAACTCATCTGCCTTCAAGAGAGAAACTGCAGGATGAGGTGCGGGCCCCGGAGCAGCCTCCCAGCAGAAGAGGTTGTCGAGGGTCAGGTCCCCTCTCTTTCCCCCTCGCTTTTTCCTTGTTTTAAATACGGAGCGGATGCCAGCACGGGGCAAGGCAGAATCACGCCTCCGGCCTGGGGGCACGGACAGCCCTTCAGAGAGTGTCACGCTCCTCCTACACTGGGCGATTCTCCCTCCCGTCCCCATCGTGCCGGGTAAATCAAGTCTAAGGTCCAGCCAAACCTCCTGGAAACAGTTACTGAAGTCAAAAAGGCAGAACGAGAGCGAAAAATAAAAATAAAGTGTACCCCCCCCCCCTCCGGAGAAAGGATCAGACCGTGCCCAGCCAGGCATTTCCTAGAACCGTCCTATGAAAATAAAAAAATCATTAAAAAGAGATTCTCTTAAATTAGGATAATACCACGGTTTAAAAAGCCTCGTCATAAGTGCTTTCCCCTATGAAGTGCTTCCGATAGAAAAATATACAAAATATATTTACATTTATAAAACCTTAAATACTAAACTGTAAACAGAACAGAGTAAAATCCAATGGCGGCGTTTGTCAGGCTTGGGGCTTTTTACTTTTTTTCTCTCTGTGTTTTGGTTTTGGAGGCGCGGTGCAGACCCCGATGGGGGGGCCGACGCTACCTTAACCGGGGCGATAGTGTCTTCTGCGTCACCTCACGCAAAGCTCAGCTCCCTCAGCGACAGCGACCGCAACCACGCCAACCGCTCCCGTATTCCCTACGCGCTTTCGGGACGCCGCACGGCGCAGGCCAGGCTGGTTAGTGTTCGGCCCTGCCTTCGCAGACAACTTACGCTCCGTTTCGCTGCCTCTTCCCGTGCCTTTTGGGGAAGACAATGAGACCGCAGCCGGGAGACGGAGCACGACAGGCGCCCGCCTACGGGATGGCTCCTCTGCCTGCCCGCCGGCCCTGGGACACTGCAGCGAGGCTGAGCAGAGAGGATCCCGCAGGAACCTCCACGCCCATCCCTGCTGGCTCCTGCTCTACCGCGGTACGCAGCTAACCCTGGAGCCGGCTTTCGCTCCCAACGTCCGTCCCTCGGACCAGCTCCACGGCGGCAGAGACTGCCTGCCGGAGGCACCTTCGGCTCGCTGGGTAGGGAAGCCAGCTGCTGGGGCCAGGACCGGGGAAAGGACCATTTCCCTCCTACAGCGCCAGAGGGAGGGCGCTGCTGAAAGGAAGCCTTTGCTCGCGCAGATTCGCTGTCGGCACAAGCCCTCTCTCTCTGCCAAAGAACACCGGGCATTCCCCTGCGCTTGGGCAGGGATTTCGGAGCCGAGTGCTCTGCCAAACCCTCTCCGGTCCCGTTGCGGGCTGCTCTGTTCCGCTCTCCCCAGTTCGGCCTTCCCAGATGAAACCGGCCAAGCCAGACCCAGGCACCGCCCCAGGCCCGCTGCGCCACGCCGTACGCCGGCCGACTCGCAAATAGTGTTTTGCAAACGCATAGCACAAGGAGCCACAGACAGGTCCTCGGGGTAGCTGGCTGGCGGGGCGCAGCCCCCCTCCCTCAGAGGAAAGCTCGCTCAAACACCGCGCTACCCAACCTCTTGGCACAGCCCTCGAAGGAGGCGGAGGAGGAGAACTCCACGCTCGGCGCTCCGAGCCGAGCAACAGAGAGGGACAGAGGGACAGGGCCCGCGATCGCTCCCCCCCGCTCGGGCCTGGGCCAGCCTCCCCTCCCCTCTCCCGCTCACGAGCCCCACGCTGAGAAACAAATAGGGGGGCGGGGGGAAATGAGAACAGCAAAACCATAATCACACTGAGGATCTTCTCCAGTCGCCCGTGTCTTTCACAAGGGTAAGTGTGCGCATGCGAGACATGAAGATGTGGACTCTGACAGAGAAACACAGGCGCCAGTCAGGTCCCAGAGCCCAGCCGATCTCCATTCCTGCCTCTGGCCTCCCCGTCCCGTCCGAACGGCCAGGGAGGGGCTCGCTCGAAGCTCTGGTTCGCCCCAGGCCCTTCAGGGCTCACTTTGCAGCTGACGGAAGTTCTAGTTTAAAAACTTCCTGCACTTCTTGGCGCCGCAGTTACAGGGCAGTTTGTTGCTGGCGTCCTCAATGGGGAACTTGTAGTCGTACGTGAGCTCTTCCCCTCGGTAGATTTTGCGCATGGCGAAGATGACGATGTGTTTCTGGCCATCGATGTTGATGACCCGGGAGTAGCAGTTGGGCTCGCAGGAGTGATTGATGAAGCGGGCCGCGTTCCCGTGCATGGTGGCATCCACCACTTCGGAGTCGTCAATGCGGAACATGTAGCAACCGATCCCCTAGACGTGGGGGACAGAAAGCGGGTTTAGGTCGGGGGAGCGAAGACAGAGCCACCCTAGCAGACAGCCCAGCTCGTTACAGCAACCAGCAGTCAAGCCTTTAAGAGCGTCTGCAACCTCGCTTCCCTTCTCTTCGTAACCTCACGCTTGAGTCGTTTCATCCCTGCGCTCCTTGGATCTGCAACACTAAGACTGGACCAAGACCCTTCCCAGCCCACAGGAGGACCTAAGCGGCGCCTCCAGAGCTCCGGCAAGAATGGAAACACCCCAACAAGTCCGTAATCCCAAGACACGATGTTCCGAACGCCGTTTTCACGTAGGCCTGTCCTACCTTCACAGCCACTTTTCTAGTTCTCCCAAACTCTTTAAGAACTTCTACAAAAGCCCATCACTCACCTTACTGTCGTAGTATTTCTCTCGTTTGTCAGTGAGGATGGAGCGAATGACATTGCCTGAATATTCGATCACCATCTCACCTGCATCGATGTTCCTTTTGCAGAACAGACCCCGGCCATGGATGGGAGACCTAAAAAAGCAACAAGAGAAGCTGACGTTTCAAACGATGCAAGCGAAGCTCGGAACCGTAAGATTGCAAACACTGCAGGAAACGGGTTGTCCGTTACAAGGATGGCTGCGGTGCCATCGCTCCTCTACCGTTACACGCTATCAGGAACGACACTAGGTCCCTCCTGCCCGCTCCCGAGCACACGCCTCAGCCGTCACCAGCGTAAGCTGGCAAGGAGTAAGTAGTTTGTACTGAGGATTACTTTTCGGATACGTAACTTGGGCAGGGAGGGGGAGGAAGGAAAAGCCCCAGACCTGTTTTTTCCCCTCAATTTTGCAGTCTGACTTCACAGAAAGTTTCCAGTTTTCACCTTCCTCTGTCCCAGAGGCAGCGGTACCAGAGCAAAACTGTACCTGTAGACACCAACTGCCTCCTTGGAGGTCTTCTTCAAGTGTCGGAAGCGCATGGGCATTGGCAGATCCATACTAGTTGCCCTCCTAGAACAAAGAGACGCTGCTAAGCAGTGACCTTGACTGGTGAGCCTGTGCCACCTATTACCCTGGGATACTTTCCAAGCTATAATAGTTTAGACACTGTGACGCTGCAGCCCACTGAGAACACAATCAAAATTAATTCAGCATTTCTATGCCTATGTAAAAGATAATTTCCTCCCTTTTCTGCCCGAATTCTCATCGGACTGTTGTACCATTAGCAAGGAAAAACAACCCTCCAAAGGAAGACTGGCCTGGTGGGTCACCTTTGGTTGCCAGTGCCATCGTAGGTGTCTCCTCCGTATCTTCTAGTGCCTGGTAGCCTTCAGCTTTTCAACACAACCCCAAAGAACGCAAGGCGTCACTAAGCCCGATCAGTGCCTCTTAACGCCACAATATTCTTTTCCCCTTTGGACCTTTAAATCCTGCTGCATACCGGGCTGACTTCAGCTGTACTTCTTCCTCTTCCTCGTCATTTGGGTTGTATTCTGGCGGCTGGCGGTGTTTAGAAGCCAAGAAATTGAACATATCGAATGCCGATTTCCTGCAATTTAAAGAGAGGAAAGGAAGTTTGTTTTACTGACTGAACATAAACACGCCATTGCCACGACAGTTGGACGCGTTTAGTGCTTCACACCTTCTCCAGTCTGTCCTCTCCCGAAGCCTTCTAGGCATCAGGGTAAGGCACAACAGCTTCTCAGAACCGTGAATAAAAGCACCAGCCAGGAAAGCTTTGTTCAACAAAGCGACGGTCAACAAAGTGGCATGGAAAAATGTGCAGACTCGGAAGATGCGACATAACTGATTTACAGGAGCAAGCTGTTAGTGTTCCTTCTTAACTGAGAGCTTTAGTGCTGTAGAGATTTGTTGCTTATGCCCTGCCTTGGGGTTAGGAAACCGAGCAAGCGTTAACCTTAACAGTGACAAAGCTCACACTTGCCTCAGGTGGACTTCAGCCCTAGCAGAGCCGTGTGGATTCAGAGGAGGTTCATTGGCCTCCTCCGGCTTATGAAATCTGAACTTGTAGTTGTGGCAGTGCTTCGCTCCGTACAGCTGCTCAATCAGGAACACAACGGTATCGTGGATAATCCCCAGCATCCTCAAACCGTTCACGCCTGGCGCAAGGAATAAAAAGCACAACAAAAAAACCCAACTGACAATGCAGACTTGGAGCAAGAGGATAGTGCAGCTTGTTAAATGCTGCAACTTCCGTGCTCGCCTGCGATTTTCACAGAAGCGCTGCGCTAGCTAGTTCATATGCCCCACAAGAGTTTTCAAGCGTTTCATCGGGCAGCAATTAGCCTCCATAAAGCAGCTCGCAGCTCTTAAGACTCTGAATCTTAAGACACTGGCAGGAAGATCTGTTTGCTCTCACACCTTCAAAAGCGCAGCGGAAACGAGTCCGGCACTGGGTATTACCTGCAAAAGACAGCTGTTTCAGGCGGGCATTGGAACGGGCTTCTTGAACTTTGTCAGTCAGTGACTTCCAGGCATCTGCAGTCACACAAACACAAGAGAAGGTATTGAGAGAGCATCCGAGCCTGGGCACCGAGGATTGCCAGAACAGGTGCCTTGCTGCGCCTCTTCTTTTGCTGCATCTTATCAGGTTTCCAGCGACACAACGTGCCATCAGTAGGCCTCTATGTACGTGTGCAGTGTGCTGTTTTCCAACACAACGCTCACGTGTAATTAAGCTAATTGGGGACTATGAAGTTTTCATCCTTCCACGGGCCATAAATTAAGATCCTCTCCAAAATTCACTTCGGCATACAGGGAAGGAAGAGTCTTCAGCAATGGGTCTGGAGGAAAAGGCTAGCTACCCTACTGTCTCATGCACGCCTACTTCTTGATAAAACGTGGTTCAACGCCATTGGTCAAGTGAGAAAACAAAACGGGACGAAGATTAAAAAAAAAACCCTCACAATCCAACTTTTTCAGTATAATCCAGACATTTGTAGGAACTGGGATTGTTCTATGGTGAGGCTGATAGGATGAGAGGAAATGGCTTCAAGTTGCACCAGGGGAGGTTTAGGTTGGACTTTGGCAAAAATTCCTTCCCTTAAAGGGCTGTCAGGCACTGGAAGGGGCTGCCCAGGGCAGGGGTCGAGTCCCCATCCCTGGGGGGGATTTAAAAGATGGGCAGACGAGGTGGTGGACAGGTACGGTTGGACTCGATGATCTTAAAGGTCTTTTCCAACCAAACGATTCTGTGATTCTAGGGCCATAAATCAAGAGGCATGGTGTGTTTTGTGGTGTTGGGTTTGGTTTTTTTTTTATCTCTAAAAAAAGCACATAACACATCCTCAGAAGTCGTAATTTTACTTCTAGCAAGGAAAGCTAAAACCAGTATAACCAAACCCAACCCAACCCTCCCCTCACAGTTCTCACCTTCAATGCTTTCTGCGCAGATTTGAAAACCGTCGTCACTAGAGATCTCAAAAACCAAACCTTTCTTTGGTTTCTTCTCACCAAGACACTCTTTCCTCTTTTGTTCTTGCTGAAGCCAAAACATGAGCGGGGAGCTAAAAGTGCTCTCTTCTTCCTCAAGAGCTTTGGAGCCTAGAAAAGACAAGAGTCCAGCATGAAGATGGAAATTGGGTGGAACAATGTTTTTTGCCACTGGTTGTTCCACAACTGAAAATGACTTACTAACTTGCTTTTCAACCAGTAAACCTGTCCAAGAAAAAAACCTAGACAGCGTTGTACTACAAGCATGAAATCTCAAGTGCTGGAATTCCCACCAACTAAAAATAAAGACCTAACTATTTGTCCAGTATCTATTAATAGCAAACAAACCCTCCCTCCCTTCAAAGCAAGAACAGCACGGCTATCGGCTCTGAGGTTTTTCCTGAGAGCGCGAGACACACAAAGACCAAAACTTCAAGGTACCAATTTCCAAATCCTGGAGAACCCCGGGACTTGGTGCTTGCGAAGAAGCGACATACCTGCATTTTCTTGCTCGTTTGTTGAGTTCTGTGTTGACTGAGATTCTGGGAGGGCTGCCGTTTGCCTTGGGAGGGAAGACAGCGAACGTGAAGAAAAACATTGAACAACCTACCTCATTTCCTCACCAGCCCTGAACACGCACCTACAAAATCCGAGAACTAGACAAGAGGTACGACAAGCTTTTTCTGCATCGAATGTGCTAACAGCGGTTTCATTGGAAACAAGCAAGCAAAAAGATTCTACTCAGTAGCATTTATTTTCGAGGCATCTATCAGTCTGTGGGTAGCAGTCTAATGTAAGAGCCTACGACCTGTTCTTTTTATTAGCCCTACTTGGTAACAAGGCGCACGCTAACATATGATCAGCCAGAACTGCATGAGGAGTCTTGTGCTCAGCAAGGAGTAAGCTTCCCAGAGCTACAGGCAACTCAATTTAAAAAATGGCTCCATATTGCAACTAAATGTGACCGCTCATTCCAGGCTGAAAGCTCCCAAGATATTTTAACTAGCAAAGTGAGACTTCTCACATTCTCTGTACACATTTCTTTATGCTCAAGTGAGTGTAATCCGATGGAAAGGTCTGTTTAATGCTTACCCTGCGGACTGGCCACATTGTTTCTGCGATGGCTGATCTACGCTTGCTGCGTCCTGCGTATCGGCCTTCACAGCAGGAGTCCTGGAACAAGAAGGTTTAGGAACATTCAAAATACCTGCCAAGCCACGTGTGCCATAAACGAGACTGGAAAGCAGTGACAGATACACTGGGAGCTGCCACAAGCGGTTCAGCAGTTCAGCCGAACTAGGGGAGTAGGAACAACTGCTCCTAAGATACGAGGAACCAGATCACACTGCCAGCACCCCGTCAGAATCAAGACCCGAGCTTCAAGAGGAAGGAGGAGCATGAATCCGGGTGCAAGAGAAACACGCCTGAGCAACCATAAGCGATGAGCTCAGGAGTTAAGAGGTGCACGGTGGAACACGGCAACAGCTACAGAAAACACAGACTAAACCAAATTGGTAAGTGCCAGCAACACAAAAAAGCTACTTTAAACGGTTAAGCTGTCTAAAGAGTTTTGGATCGATGGTTTAAGAACCAGACCGATCACAAGGCGTTAAGGCGATCAAGGAATTACACCAGTGACATGCAGTGTTTCTCAGTTACCCAAAGCTGGATGTTACTGTCTTTTAGTACCGGCAAGAGTTTTGGAGAGTTATCTTGGGCATCCAGGGTTGAAAAGTCAGCGGTGCAATGTCTTTGGTGAAATGTGTAATTGTTGGCAGCGTGATACTAAGACACAGCTATGGACCACATTGATAAAGCTGTCTAGTTTTGCATATAAAACACAGACCAGCGGCTCTCAGTCTCTCTACAGATCTGTATTTCAAAGAGTCCATTCAAATGCTATTTTAAATTAAGGTCCGAGAAGCAATCCTCTACTGCGAGACAGTGCACGCTCCGCCGTTCTGACAAAGTAGAGAGCAAGGTGCTCCCTGTTCTCCCGGTTCCTCCCCAGTCCCCCAGTCTTGCCCGTGGGGACGAAAGAGGAGGGAAGAGGGGCAGGAAGAAGCAGCGGCACACTGGAGAGACACTGAGCTCACAGAAACTGCCACGCGCTTGAAATTCTGTAATCAGAACGGCCAAGGCGACACCGCAGCGGTGTGCCATTTTGGTGCCTTAGCACACTGCCGGTAGCGCAATTAAAACTTCTAGAGCGCTTACGCACATTAACAACATAGAGGGATAGAACCCATCACCCTTTTGAACACCCTTTTCTCTACGGATATCTCTAAACCACTCTTTAATTTGCCAGAGCTGTCAACCATGAATAAAGTCCTCATAACCCCGATCCTCACAGTCTCAGGTTTTTCACCCGTCCCTTTCCAGAGGTGAAAGTTCTACTAACTCCTCTTGGGGAGACGTGCTTTCTGTTGGCAGCTGGGGTTTTTACCTTAAATTTATAGAATCATAGAATGTTATGGGTTGGAAGGGACCCCTAGAGGTCATCTAGTCCAACCCCCCTGCAGTGAGCAGGGACCCTACTAATTAGATCAGGTTGCTCAGAGCCCCATCCAACCTGGCCTTGAATGTTGCCAGAGATGGGGCCTCTACTACCTCTCTGGGCAACCTGTTCCACTGTTTTACCACCCTCATTGTAAAGAATTTCTTCCTTATATCTAGTCTAAACCTACCCTGTTTTAGTTTAAAGCCATTACCCCTTGTCCTGACACAGCTGTCCCAATTAAAAAGACCTTCCCCATCTTTCCTATAGGCTCCCTTTAGGTATTGAAAGGCCGCAATCAGGTCTCCCCGCAGCCTTCTCTTCTCCAGGCTGAAATTTATCATTCAAAAGGAAAATTTGCTCTAAAACTAGCGTGAGATTCTTCCTGATATTATTACAAAACCTCAGGGATGAGCAAAATCAAACACTCCTCTTACCCTGTAGCCGAGACCTGGGGTACAGCAGTGGCCCCTCTGTCGGGAACGTGTGCTTCAGAGGAACTGGTCCACACGTGAGAAGTTTTGTGCTTCTTTCCATTCCCTTTATCTAACAGTGGCTGAATGCGTTTGATTTTCGGCTTCATTCTCGTGGGACCCAGCACAGAGCTACTTGCAGACTGGTGACCGGATGACGGGGAGCCTCCAGGAGAGGCTGAACTGGCGTGCATCACCGACGAGGAAGCCTTGTTTTGTTCGAGTCCGGTACTGTTGGGAACATCAACCAGCTGTGGAAAGCTCGACAACTGCGTCGTTGCCGAAGCTGTGCCGAGGTCCAGCTGGGAGGAAGCAACCCCGGTTTTGCTGGCTAAGAGCTGTGTCATGTGCTGAAGCTGGTAAGAGCCTTCTGGGTCAGCAGACGATGGCGCAACTGTCATGCCCATCGTCTGTGCTGAAGGCAGAACACATATGCTCGATGCAGCCGTCATCGCTGCCGTAGATGGAGTCTGGGATGCTCCCAGCTGCGAAAACATCCCCGAACTTGGCGGTAAAGTCACGTGCTGCTCCTGAAGACCAAGGCTCTGCTGACTAGCTTTGATCAGGAGGTTGCTTATTGAACCAAGGTCCCCTAGTAACCCAGGGCTAGTTAACGTTACTGAGTTTTGTCCCAAAACGTGACTAGGAACCGACCCACCCGTAGTAGGGGCTGCTGTGGCCTGCATGGATACGACGTTCAGCACCGAGGAACTCGACGCCAGGCCTGACACGGGCCCTGCTGGGAGGTGACTGGCATCTGGCCCGATAACGCTGGGAGACGTGCCGACTGCAGTAGTGGTCCCACCTTGTGGGAGCAAAGATGTCTGCTCAAAATACATGACCCCAGACTTGGACCTTTTGATAATATTGGGGACAGTTCTATGGGATGTTGAATTCGCAATGGTCCCCAAATCCAACGGGTGGTTGGAAATTTGGGACGGAGCAAAATTAATTAAAGTCATGTTGGAGACCATATCAGGAGGAGCTATAGCAGAAGGGTTTCCAGAGGGAGCCAGCTTCTTGTTCTTCCGTGACTGCAGGCGAGAGATGGGCCGCTTCTTGCCCAGGACAGCAGCTGGTGTAGAAGCAGTGGTACCAAGGTCCGTCCTCTGACTAGCTTCAGACACCAAGAGCTGAGGATCAGGGGGCGGCTGCACGCCAATCAGAAGACCTGGCGAAGGACTACTGATGTTCGGCGGGAAGCCAGTCTGAGTGGCTGTGGAGAAGGGATGCATATGCTGGTGATGGGACATGGGCAGCAGCCCCTTGCTTGTGGGCGGGAATAACGACTGAGACGAGGGCAAGCTCGGATTTAATCCCGTGGTCAGCGTCAGCCCGCTCCCCATGGGCCCCAGCACCGAAGCGTTGGTCTCCATCACGCTCTGCGCAGAACTAACAGAAGGTGTTAACTGTATCTTTTGAGTAACGCCATTGGGAAGAGTTTGGAGGACGTACAGCGGCTGCATGTTTTGGTTGACTACCAGAAGTTTCTCTGCAGCCGGCTTGAGGTGGGGCGGCGTTGTCTGCACCGCGGCGTTGGAGATCTGTGAGGGGCCAGGACTGTCCGTGGAGTTCGGCATGTACTTCTGGCTCTGGAGGGGAACGGTGGGCGATACCGGCACCTGGATGCCTGGAGTCCCACTATTTCTCGTTAAATCCTGGTTGCTGCCGTGCCCTTGCTCGACAGGGCCGCAGGGCGGGCTGGCTATGTGCTCTGCATCTATGTGACCCTGGATGAAGTGATCGGGAGTCATGTGTCCTTCGGGGCTCGGGTCTACTCCCGGACTCAGAAGAGCTGTATCGCCTTCCCCCGAGGCAGATTTTTCTGTGACCGTCACTCTCTTTTCCCCGGACTCCGCGGAAGGCAAGGCAAGCATCGACCTCTCTCCCGAGGAGGAGAGCGAAGACTCCGAGATGACGGCAAGCCTGTTGTGATTTTGGCTGGGCACCGTAGGGCTGCGGGTGGTCAGAACAGAGAGATCTGAAGGAAGCTCCAGTGGCAATTCAAACTGCTCCTCTGCCGATATGGAGGAAGAGACGCTGCTATCCACTGGCTCGGCGGTTGGCAGCTGCTGAGAGAACACCTCGAACAAACCCATATCCTTGCCACGGTTGCTGTCGAGACCTAAACCTTCTCCAAGCGTTAGAAGTTCGGACGATGAGGACTCCGGACTTTCTCCCAGCGCCTGCATAGACGGCGTGTTCTTTAGTACAAAGTCCATGATGTCGGAAGGGAGGATGTTCCCACAGTCGTCGCTGTTGTTGTTGTCAGAGTCGGATTTCAGGAGTTCTGTGTTGAAAGTGTCCAGTAAGTTCTTGTCAGAAGGCGTGCTTGCGTGAGCCCTGCGGCCCGTTTCCAGCGAGCTCAGCTGAGCTTCCAGGGAATCCTGACCTTGAGCTTTAACCCTGCTCACAGGATGGCAGTTGTCGATCTTTGGGTCGGTTTTGTGGACAGCGGAGCTCTTGGTGACTTGTACTTTCTCTCCGGCTTCTTCAGTTCGATCTAGCTTTAAGTTCTCCGTTCCGTTTTCTTTACCGCTCCTCTTAGTTACTTGACTGACTTTTCTCGTCGTTGCCGTGACGCTTGTATCACTTTCAGTTCCATCATCCACACCATCTAGCTGTGAGATTTTCGGGAGATCACACTGCTCCTCCTCCCTGAATAAGTTATGGGATGCAAGCCTCTCCTCCGTGTTTGAGGACACCACCGTTCTCGTGAAGTTATAGTAGTATAAGTCGTCTTCATCCGATGTGCTCAAGTCATCCGCACCATCCACTTGTCCTTCTGCAGACCGCTTCCCTCGCTTCTTCCCAGTTGAGTTACTGTAGAAGGGAATGTCTTCCTCTCCGTATGACCTCACGCCATACAGAGGCGTCAATCCAAAGAACATGTTGGATCTGGCCCGAGCACTTCTCCGTGGGTACCTCCGCTTGTACGAGCCTTCTTCTTGAGCTTTACTTCCGTCCTGAAGCATCAGGTTGTTATCTTGAACAGGCAAATTTTCATAGGCATTATTTTGAGATTCCTGTGCTGGTGCCTCATTTGGGCTTCCCTGAACTGCGGGGTTATCTTCCGGGCTTTCCGAAGTTGAGGAGGGCTCCGCCAAAGTGGCCAGTTCTGCTCCTGCAGACTGAGGCTCGGCGTCGCTTTCCTGCTGCGTGTTTTTAGACTGGTTTTCGCTTTCCATCTTGAGAGGAGTCAGAGTGACTTTAACAGTGCGTTTTCTAGGGGCCTGCGATTCCTTAGGGGCCGCTTCGATCTGTGCTGCAGAACCTTTAGACGCCCCTTGTGACGGTGGAGACTTCTCGCCGGCTTTTTCATCCAGAATATTATTACACAACCTCTGGCTAGTTTGTTCAGTTGCCAAACCCTGATTACCAAATTCTGGTTTCAGGTTTCCTTCATCGCTGCCTACTGCTTGACTAGAATCTGTAAGAGATTTCAGGGAATGCTTCTCTTTAAAACTATCTTTCATTAACTTTTTCCCTTTCTGACGCCTGTCTCTAGGGGCAGAAACCACCTGCTCACTCGCTGCGGGAGATCTGCTATTTACTCCAGCAGACTTCAAGGTCTTCACATCCATCTCATCAACCACAGTCGTTTTCTCTGGCTGTACAGGTTCCATGTGCTGATCTCTGTCCTTCCTTGGGCCTCTCTGAAGCAAAGGTGGAAAGGATATTGCTTCTTTGGAAGAAAATGATCCTGAACATTCTTGAAAGGTTCCTATTTTAACATTCATTTCTGCACCTGATGAACTGGTGGTTGGTTGAGTTGACATTTTGGAGTTTCCTCCAGAAGCAAAACTGTGAGCCGAATAATCTGGGTCCTTTGAGGTCACCATTTTCATCTTCTCTCCCTTAAGAGGTGCACCTTTGGCTATCAAATCCGAACTGCTAGAATGTTTTCCTTCCGTAGACTGAGAGGCATCCAGCTGGTAAGTTTTACTTCCGCTTGTAGCTGCTGCCTTCTGGGAGCCTGAACTGGCAGAGCAACTCTGAACTGAAGCGCCGGGCGTACCTGCATTCACCGATCCCACAAAGCGGTCAGTACTTTTGATGCTTGGCTCGTGTTCTGAAGAGGATCCCATGGCGGAAACTGAAGAGACACTGTGCCTGGAATACGTGTTCCCGGCTCGCGTAGGGGAAATCATCCGGAGTTTTGATTGCTGCTGTGACAAAGAGGAGGTGCTGTGTCTCCGAGAACCAATGCTCTTAAGTCCAGAGGATAGTAAAGGATCTCCTACTGTCACTATTTCGTGGGTCACTGGGGTAGGACTTCCTGAGAAAGTAAGGCAAGAAAGACTGTCAAGTGATCTGAAAGCCTCACGATCAATGCGCACCCAAATCCTTCATACAAAACACAAGAAGTCACAAACCAGCAAAACATTTCAGCCAAATAGCATTAACGTAATGATACTTGAGATGGGTATTAAAAATCTGATACCGTCAATCAGCGTTCACCACGTTGAGCTGACAGGCTTGTGTCTCAGGGTTCTGTATCTCAAATTTAGCTGGGAGTTTTCAATATCGGTTTGAAACAAAACGTGACTCATTCATACAGAAATAGCAGCTGAATTACAATACCAGATTTCTGGAAAAATACTGACAGAGATGATGGAGTCCCTAACTTATATTACACAGCTCTTCTGTATTACTGCTATTATATTGCCCAAACACTGCTTTCTTCATCTCAGGGAAATTTTTGTTTCAGTCATACGTTTCTTGACAGGCCATCCCTACTGTATCTTTTCAGAACCTTCCTTCCCTCAAACCTATTGCCATTTCGCTATTTTCTCTAGAAACAGAATACTAAACATCACATTCCTAACAAAGCCAAAAGAGACACAAATCAAACCAAAAATCTTTCCAAACCAAAACACCCCCCCCCAAACCCCAAAACTCAAAGTCAAGAGCACTTGAAATACCTGCAGAGGGTAACGGCCTAGAGCCGGGAGACCTCTGTGTGGATGGGTAACTCGGCGTCCGGATCCTGGGACCCTTTGAGACTGCTGGATAGTAACAGGAACTAGAGGTCTGAGAATGCAAGGGACGGTCTGGTGACGGTGGGTTTACAATTTCAGGTGTACTTCGGCTGTCTTTAGGTAGAGTTTCTGTTGATGTATAAAAGAGAAACAACAGCATAAGCCATCACTGAATCCTCAAAGTTACGATCTGACAAAGTATATAGCGCTATCAGGTTTCACTTGGAGAATCAGGGCATTTGTTAAATAAACACAAAGTCAAAGATTACGGCTTCCTTGCCGTCAGCCCACGTCTGGTTTCTTCTCGTAAGAACATGTTCAAATACTTGCAGCAACACAGTAACCCTCAGCTTACACAGGAAATTCCATTACATTCTAGTAATGTTTCAGATTCTATGTTGACAATGACAACTACTATAAATGTTTTAAAGATCTTCTCCACAGCCTCACCTTCTGGGAAAAGAAAAGGATAGGGTTGCGATTTTATTTATTTAACTCCCCTATGGATATGGAGAAAGCAGTTTGGAGATACAGAAGCAGTGCAATACTACTATTGAACGCGGTACTTAACAACCCCCATATTACATACCAACACTGACACCTGAAGTACAGTTTGAAGTTTTAGATCACTAGAAAAAAAATCTCAGACCTGTAGACTAGAAAGCATTACCACAGTAGTTTTGGTTTGCCTCAAGTTTTCAAAGCTACCAGTACGCTCAGGAGCTTAGCTCTTTTAGGTCTTAAAATGCTGTAACGTAATTTGGAAGCCTAAAGTGTATTCTAGTCCCAATCGGTTTAAAAAGACACAGGTCCCAGCCACTGCCTGGCTTTCTGGTAAGGATACGCCACGGCAAAACCACGTAGGGTATATACTTTTAGGAAGTCCTTAAAAGATTACCTGTAAGGGGAACTGGGCTATGGGCAATTGTTCTGTTATCATCATGCTCGACAGTGCTGTTGATGTCGGGTTCTATGACCGGAGGTCGGCACTCCATGATCTTGCAGGTATACACACAGCGCTTCCTGGCATCTGTTGTGCTCCAGTACACCCTGGAGCACCTGGAGGATAATTCAAACATAAGACAAATTACTCAACAGTCGAGTAAACCTCAGCATTCCTGTTTTAAATTTTCAGTTTCTCAAAATGACATGGGACAAAGGCTCCCTGACACAACATGCCGCACACCTAGCTTACTCACAAGATTCCTCAACAGCGTATGAAAGCTACAGTCACTGTTTACATGTGTTACTTCAGCGCTGGCTTGGCATCTAATATACCAAGAGACATCTAATCATGGAACAGCTTATACTCACTGGTAGCCGATGGGAAACAACTTATCTTCACAGTCTGAGAGGTCATTCAGAATTCCTAAACAGTCTATCGTCATCGAACCTGAGCAGAAAAAGGAACAGAAAAACTCTGTGAACCAGAGTCCAGCGCTAAAAGTGAATCGAGTGTCCAGAGACTAGATCTCACCAATCATCATGTGAATGTTCTCTGGTTCCAAGCCACTAAGAAATTTTCGTCTCAAACTGATCCCTTCAAAGTCCACAAAAACTCTCCTAAGAACTTCAAACCCGTTCTCAGGAACCACCTGGAACAAGAATCCACAAAACTACTCGTTAATTTCAGAGGAACCACCACATGGATGCTCCGCAGTCTGTCTAACTCGATCCTCAGCTCGGTCTTTTGGTTTTTGCACTGCCACATAGTACCGCTCGCCAAACTTCCCTGTGCCAGTTGTATCCCTGGCTTCTTTTAACAGCGCTGTGGTCCGGCCCTTGTCAGTAAGGAACATGTTCAGCATTACCTTCTAAACAGTGCTCATAGTTACAGGCTAACCCCAACTTCAGACAAGGCAGGGTGTGAAAGAAGAATCTCACCTCTCCTTTGATCAAGTCACGATGCCTCTGGCAATAAACTTTCTTATCGTCCAGAAAGACGCAGTTCTTGGCTCGCGAGCACATGAAGTGATAGTTACTTGTACAGGAAGTGAGGCAGCAGCCTACTGTGGCGCCCGACTTCTGGCAGAACTCGCACCTCTACAAAAGCCCAAAAAAAAAAAAAAAAGGTTAAAAATTAATCCCTTCTAAAGCCAGGCTACCATTACCGTTGTCAGTTGTTTTTTTTCAGCACCGACAGAAGTTTAGAGTAATGCCTGACCACCCACTTCATTGCTGTAACATTTCACTACCGTGACTCACATGGCACAAGTGCGACACGGAGGAGGAGGAGGAGGCGGCGGTGAGAGGATGAAGGATCCCTCACACAGAACAACTTGTGCATTTGCAGATCGGTTCCTCCAGGCCTCAGACTTTCTTGCTTGGACTCCATATCCAAGTGTCACATTTGCAAGCTTCACCAATTAACACATCAACTACTTCTCCTGCACAGGGTATTCCCCACGTAGGCGGCTTACTACCAGCTAAGAGCAGTCCTATTCCACTGCTTCTGCTGTTTTAATAAATATTTAGGACCAAGTGACGCAATATTGAAACAAAATTTGGACAAACTGATTTCTAGTCATGCTTCCAGTCTCATTGTGTTCTTCTGGAAAGCAAGCAACAACCAATGCACAATAGGAAGATTATTTCGTTTTCTGAGATTGCTCAGGAGTTCAGAAAGAAAGACACCACCATCATTCTTTTTGCAGTGTTTGACAGAGTAGCTATGTACAAGCTAGATGTCAAGATTCTTCATCTGTACTCAGACACGAAAACACTCCTTGATCAGCACAATACTTGCTTTCAATTTTCATTTCTTTTATACATATATACGAAATTTAACCTAGGTCAAAATACCAGGCACAGTCTTGCTCTCTCTCCTTTGAGTTCCCCTGCTATCAGTTCAGACTGCAACAGAAGATCCGGTAAGTCCTCGTACTAGAGATAGGCGCTGGGCTTTAACACATTGGCCGTGCTTTAGACATTCCGTATTATTTTTAAAAAACAGGTTGTGACTACAGATGCGGCATCAACTGCTTAAGGTATAGCACTGGCAATTGAGGGCCTTCTGAGAAAAGCACGACTCCAATTCTCCTGTTACAAGGTCCCTTTGGTCTCCACAATATTTCTGAACTGAGCAAGGATAAAAGATATTCTCAAGTATCTTCAGTCAGTTCTATTATATATAGCATAAAACCACCCCAACGACACAAGGAGAGGGCAGAGCAGAAATAACACACTCAAGGCATCTTTTAGCCGGGTGCCTGTCTCGGTCCTGTGCAGATCAGCGCAAAGTTTAACAAAACATTCTTCGCTTATACCCACCAGCTGCTTTCCCCTGATCACAGCCATGTGCACGTTCTTCAGAGAACCATCGTCATCTTCAAATACTTCTGCTGACCATAAAGCACAGTTCACATGTGTCCATTCATTTTGGCCAATATAGAGAAGGCGTCCAGCATCCTAAAGAAGGGAAGAGAACGTTCTTTTCAAACGTTCCACAAGACACAACAGTGCACAAAAAGCATCCGGCCTATCTGCAGTACCGCTTAAATCAGCTCCTATCAAAACGGGCACGCGCCAAATACTCACATTAGCGCTGTCATCGCCGTATTTCAGGCACAACGCGCACTGCCTGTTGTCTTCTACATCCGGAGGCGGGTTAAGTTCAGGACTGTCCTCTCTGCTTCTGTCAGAGCCTTAGAGTTAAAAGAGAGAACGCTGTTTATTCTTCAAAGTCAGGGAGGCAAACATTCATCAGGAAAGATTGTCAGTAAGCGAAGGGGGCGGAAGAGCCAAAGAGCAGCCTGGAGTTCTCAACAGCCAGCTGGTAAAGCAAGGAAAAGCACACATCAGCCTCTACACAGCCCTTGTTCTGGGGGAAGAGAGGCAGGTGCAAAGGTATTTCTGGGCTCGAGCCAACAGCCTCTGAATGACTTCAGGTCACAGAGGCCTCCAAAATTCTTCAGTCACGTGCAGAACTAGTACCGCCCTCTCTCTACTACTAGGAGGTTTGGAATGAAGCACTCTGGGTTTGGGACCAATAGCGCTGCAATCTGTTTTCTTACTAGAGATAGGTGGCGTAGGAGGATGTAGAGGAGTTGGCGAATCTGGCTCCCCGGGCCCTTTGGGTTTTGGAGCTGGAATGATTTTCTTCATCAGAGGGGGTTGTTCAGTGCGGTTGCTCTCTTCACGCTCCTGCCACTGAGCATAATTATGGTCAAGCGAAGGGGGCAGCACTGCATTCGGCAACATACCACTGCTGAAATGCAACAAGGAGTCAGCTGTCAGACCCGACCACGCCAGAGGACCTTGTGCCCTGCCTAGCAGCTCTACTGACACACAATATACAATAACAACTCATTTAATTACTTACAGCTCACGCGTGCTCTCGACAAAGGCTATGACCGGTCACTTACATTTTAAGGTTTGTGACGTGGCTGTCTGTTTCTTTTGAGGGTCACAGATGCAGAAGGAGGGCCACACCAAATGGGGGTGAGGAGAAGGAAGGGGAAGGAGGGACAGGACTGACAAGCCAACACACAATATACCTAGTTCTAGATAATGGTTTTGGTTACTCTGCTTTAGAACAAGGAAGCGTATACAAAACCTGGGAATGGGATTACTGCTTCACTTCTTAAAAAAACCCAAAAAACAAAGGAAAAGAAAAGAAAAAAGGAAAACAGAAAACCCAACCCCACAAACAGGCTCTCCTGATACTTTTTGCTTGGACAGCTGGCAAACTGCAGGGTGTCACAGTTGGACACAGAACAATTACTTACTTGCTTGTTACTTTATTTGGCTCCCAAAATCTGGACTTTTTTACACTGAACCAGGGAAAAACACGCTCCATTTGCTGAAGGAAAATAACGCTGCATTAGAAATGTTATACAACATACCCAAAAATTCAAAGACATTCAGCCAAGATCTACTGTAAATGTGTAACTAGTAAGATTTCATAAACGTCAACAACGCCAATGTATTATTTTATTCCTGGAAACACCCAAGCAACGGTAAGCATGACAGACCCTTTGGATCCCAACAGCAACAAGCAGTGGCATGATACCAAGCAGAGTTCAAAATAACTGTAGTCCAGCTCACCCGAATAAAGAAGGACTTGACCATGCTATTGGCTTTCTTAACTTCCGGCTGCCCTCCATCAGAATTAATGGCTGCTTGAATTATCTTCACGATATCATCACTAAAATCCAACTGTAAGAAAGCCACAGAATTTCACATTAACAGGATTCTCTCTTGTAGAGCTACACCATCCACTGATCTTTTAAGGCATCGAGTGAGCATCCAGATGACTAGAAGACTGAATCAGGGCATCAACTTAAAAGCAGAAAAAGAATATGGCTGTAAAGAAACAAGCAGACCTGTGTGTTTGCAAACCGGCAGGCAGAGCTGCTACACCCGTAACTGTTCACTTCTTCCTTCTAGCAGGAATTGACTGCTGACCGATTTTAAATCGCCTGAGCTAGCTACGTCACAAGGATTTGGCCAAAATCTGGCAACAGCGCCTCTGCTTAGCACTTTGCAATACACAGTGGCCCTCAAGATTACAGGCTCTGTAGGGGGAAAAAAAAAAAAAGGAAAAGGCTGCTCCCTGCAAAGAAAACTGATTTGGTCAACGTCAGCGTTTTGTATAAATGACCCCTAAAGAGATCACCGCTCCACACACGAATTATTAATTTCCAGATGACTGACGAGCACCAGCGTTATCTGGCTGGGCCTTCAGCTAGAATTTGCCCATGAAGGATGACCTACCCTGTTTCCATCAACATAAACATCTGCCTAAGAGCAGAAGGGGTTTAACCAAGCATTGCTGCTGGTTACAGTGCGCCACGCAACAGTGTAAATTACGTGTCTTTGGGCCAATGTTAACACAAGCGCCAGCCAGAATTATTTTTAGCAGCAAGTTAACCCGTTTCCTTGTTCACAAAGGAAAGGCTCAAGCACACGGTCAGTTATAAACACCACGGGTCATAAAGCAATTCATAGGATCTACAGTTAGAGCAGAACACTAGAACTGTGACGTACCACAGAAGTGTAACATCCTTGATCCATTTTTCTTTTCACTCCTTCCAGATCCAGAGGTTGCTGCTCCTCCTGTTTACTGACTTCCGTTAGGACAGGAGGATCGGGACCTTCAGGAGAGCTTCTGGATGGGATACTCTCTTCCGTCTCAGGATTTAAATCCGGCGGTTTTGCTGCCTGTTAACATCAGCAACCAGACAGAGGGACATTGGCTGTGGAAGCGCGACTGCTACTTATGACCTACTCCCCTGCACATTTGAGATTCTTGCTACCATGGAAGAAAGGAGGCTCAAGTTCTGAATTCCTGTCCAGAATGCAGGGACAAAAATGAAAAGATCTTAACCAGCTTTCTGCTGCTGACCTGTAAGGCACACAGCAGAACAGAGTGATCAGCTGTAAGGATCCAACTCATTTGTCAGAAGTCTTATTTCTGAATATGTACCTTCAAGATTAAGATCCCATTCTTCTGTCCAAAAAAGCACCTTCACGGAGCTAAATCCTCCCACTCCTGGAAGAACCTGACCCTATTTTTTCTTTCAGCCTCACAAGTTGTATCATAGATACCCCCACTTCTTTGTTTCCATAGGAATGAACAAAAGAAAGCAAGCAAAAATCACAGCACATGTTGTTCTAAGTACGATAAAGACAGCTTTGCGGTGTGATGCACAGCAATACCAGAATTCAACTGAATGCCAGGCAACACTTCAAGCCAGAACATATTAACAGGATGCGAGGCTCCAGCTCACCTGTCGGTACCGTAGCAAGTGGCTAGTAGTTCTAGAATTCAACAGGGCTGTCAAAACCTGCTTTAAGGAAACCTGCAGCTCCTTTTCCAGTGCCAGGCGCCACTCTGCGGGATGCTGCTCCGTACAGTTAATGCAGGTGTATGCTACACTCTCAGGCAAGTTAGAGAGTATCTCATACATTTCATCTGGAGACAAAAGAAAAAAAACAAAACAACACCAATCTGAACTACCTTACTGAAGGATGGACATAGCGAAAAACTCCTATCTGCAACTCACTGTCTGAAACGGAAACGCTTTTCACGTAACAAAAGCATCGCGTGCAGCTAACTGAGCGACAGGGCATTTGAGGCAAATCCCATGCTTTCAGGATGTCACCGATACGAGTGCTGGTTTGTCCTGTAGCCACTCTACAGGTATTTTTCAGGTAGGTCACAACAGGTGAGAGTGTTAATGTGACACGCCAGTAGAAAGGTCCAAAACTGGGCTGCTTTGGTCTACTCGCTGCCCCGCATTCTTCAGTACTGAGGAGATAAGGATTTGCCTTACCAGAAAGGTTTTCACACTTGGAGTGGACCCAGCGGTCGCATTTCCCGCACTGCATCATCTTGCTCTCGTAGTCGTCATCATCATAGCATTTGTCACAGAGAGGACAAAAATTTCCTGCAAGCAAGACGTGATTTTTATCAGAAGTTCAGCTGCCACGCGTGCTTTAGAGGCTCGGTGGCTACTTACTAGTGTGCTAAGAAAGCAGCTCTCTGAAAACCCCCACCAGTAAGCTGCCAGCACAGTTTCATCTACCTTGACAATGCTGCAAACGAGGGCCACAAAAACAACCTGCTTGGCAGACCACTGACTGCTCTAGAATTCCGTTACTGGGTACCCATTTATTGGGGGTGGCGAGACTTACAAAATACTACACGCAATTAGCTTTACGGAGTAAAACAAAAGGACGAAGATGACGTACGGGCAAGAAATTAGGCGGAGTAGTCAAGAGTTTCTATCTTGAGATTTTTTCACCAGAATGCCCCTCCTTGACCGTCACGTACAGTAACTAACGCAAGGAGGAAGAACCACTTTACAATAGGAACGGTGTTGCTTTTAAGTCAGGATTCCTTTAAAACGTTGCCTTCTCAACTGCTACTTGAAACCCTCGGCCAACAGCTGTGTAATGGTATAGTGTTTAACTTCTGGAAGCCTCAGACTCTGACAACAAAAAAGTGGAGACTTTTGCTAGCCACTGTAAGATCTAAGAACCTGGCTTTCCTGCAAAAAACTACTACCCGTGCTTTCGTGCTCGACCTTAATGCTGACTTTCACTCCTGTTTGTACCGCGACGAGCTCACCTGCCCCGCAGCCTCTCTGTTCGCTCTACACTGACACAGTCTAATTCAAACCCGAGCATCGGAAGAAGCTCCTGCTGTAAAGAATTGCAGCTCTGTGTACCTTTAGCAAAGAGTTTGGCACAATCGTGACACAGCGAGAAGTCGTGAGACCACTGCGCGTCCCACCCTTTGCCTGGTGTCGTTGATCCACAGCTCTTGCAGCGAACACATTTGGTACATATCTGGAAAGGGAATGTGTTTGGCAAGAGTTACCTGCTTTTATCCGGTGGTTTCTGTGCTTCAGTCCTAACGATACATTTCACATTTTTATTATTTAACGAATAGACACAGCTTAGACAGCAGAATGAGGAGTTTCAAATACCAAAACTCTCACTATGAAGAAAGGAGCTCCCTCCCTTTATGGTAAAATGGTGATAATACACAACAAGAAAAAAAAAAAAAAGAAAATATATCACAGTATAGTTTTTCTGTCCTTCATATTTGCACTGAAGAAAATAGCACACGTAGTTGTGGCGTTTCTTCTGACCTGAAACACGAAGTCTTATTTTAACAGTTTTCTGACTCCGAGAATATCGTAGTAGAAAAATGCCTAAAAACTATTAGCACCAAATACACCATGGACAACGCCTTTGCGCTCGTTTAGAACAAAAACTTGAAAGACACGAAACAGCGCATTAATCCCAAATGGTCTCTCGATACCAACGACAACTGCTAAGTTTGTTAACGAGGTAAACGCTTGCATTCTGAAGAGCTTCTTCCACGTTCTGGGACTACAATCAGAAGAACTGCTACAACTAAAAAAGGTGTAACCTCTTTGAAAATCCTGCTTGTTCCAAACCCAATCAGCAACCCACCCCATTATCTATTTCCAAATGCACCTTCCAAGGCAAGAGGCACCCTGCCTTAAAAAGCCAAGCAGTTGCATCAGAGCAAGTGATGTGCAGAGCTCTGGACTGCAGCGTTATGATCGGTCAACAAGTGAATTACCCAAAGAAGAAATCAAAATCCCTCACCCAGACTTTCTTTTTCTTGGTGGGTTTTGTCGGGTAGTTTGGGCCCAGGCACTCAGGGTGATAGCTGTTTCGGCACTTGTTACACTCCAGCAACTGCTACAAGAATAAGGGGAAAAAGCATTGGAACAGAGACCCTTCAAAGGGATGCAAAATCCTGGACATTCGCACTTTATGTTGGATCCCCCCATTCTGGGCAAGTGGAAGACACCGCAGAGAAGCAACTCGAGAGGCATTCTCCCCAGCGCACAGCGGCGCTTGCGCAGAGACTGCGCTTCCCCGCTCCGTGGTACACGCTCGCTAGCCGAGCTCTGGAGCAAGAGGAGCTTTGGGGGCAGCGTGGGGGGTGCCCACCGGGTCTCCCGGCGGTTTGGGGGTACCTTGGTGGCCTGGTGCTGTCTCCCACACACGTGGCAGAACTTGCAGCGACGGCAGCACCAGTTTTCCAGCTGGTCCTCCAGGGGCCGCTCGCTCTCCTCTAAGCAGAACTTGTGGAAAGGCTCACAACAGACCTGACAATACACAAACTGCAAGGGGGGAGAGGGAGGTTTTAGCAAGTCAGAAGCCGCTCCGAATTCCCAAACAAGCCCCCTCGCGCTCTGAACTACTTTGAATTCTGCTTTACGACTGACAGAACAAGGATATGTGCTGGCACATTTTAGGAGGGAAACTGTGCGCGTACTTCAGATAACCCAAATACGTGCTCGCCTACCCAGACTAGGCATCTAGCAGCAAAGGGGAGCCCGGTACCTGTTATCTCAGTGTTCTGAGCACTGGCAAAGGCCTATAGGGCTCTTCAGGATCTCCCTCCCTCGCTGTAACACCAGCCAACCACACCAGAAGAAACGCTTAGTGCAGAAGGAAGGGATGCGCAGAGCTAAGTAGAGACACTCCTCCCTCCATTCGGCTTAGGTGGCCCATGTGAAAGCTCTCCTAATTTCTACGCATCCCCTACGAGGCTGGTCACACTAGAAGAAGGATCATCCCTAGGGCACGGACACCGCAGGTTCACAGGTGACAGAAGAATCATTTGTCCCCTTGAGCAACCTGATGGAGAAGGGGATGGCTCCGTGCTCCACTGGACCTTCACAGTCCTCGAGGGCACCGATGCCCACATACAGAACCTAACCCCCTTTCCCCAAATATCATTCACTCGTCATAACCAAGCCTTTTCCAGAGTGCTAGCATCACCTTCCCAGGACAGCTGGTTGGAAGATGTTGAGAAGGCACCTATCTATACCTGGAAACGCATCTAACACACCCGAAGCCCAAATCCAGCTCTTTACACAGCACCAGAATCTTTCCAGTCACCTTTCAGTAATGGTTTGCAGCTCTCAGCAGATACAGACATACCTGGGAAAGTCAATGCTGCCTAAAGCCCTTTAATGTTATCGGGCAGCCTTTCTTATTTCAACTTAAAAGCAAGCAAAGCCCCTGCTTTACATCAGATGGGGGGGTTCCAAATTAATAGGAGACACAGGTGCTCTCAAATATGCTATTCTTTACATCTAATGCAGTTCACCTGCAAGGTAAGCACCGTAGAAGTTGCCAAACATTTTAAATACCTCACATTTTAGGATCTTGGGACAAAGTTTAGCAAGCAGAGATTTACAGGTATTATTTTAACTTCTCTTGGATTAAGGTCATGACATTATTTATTTATTTTCCTAACAACGTGGTGCTGCAACTAAGTCATCAACAGCAGAACACAATGCTTTACCTCCACATGTCCACTGCTGGCACAGAGAAAACAGACCACCCTGGGAGTAATAGGTACCGAGGTGACGATGCCTAACCCACCCATCTCCCAAACATTCTCCACTTCACAGTCCTCCTGAAAGTACAAAAGGATACGTCACCATGCAGAATAAGGCAATACAACATCAGTATAAAGTGCTCACATTGACTGCTGCTTTACACATTCTGTGCCTGCGATTAAGCGGTCTCAAACTGAAACCCTTTCAACTTCTGCCTCGGTCTACTTTAGAGCGTATATTGGAATAGTCACATCTCGGCGCTGTTCTTGCCAAGAGAGCTCAATAATACACTAGCCTTCCTTCTACGGAAAGCAAGCCTCAGGAACAAGACAAAGTTTTTCATGATTGCACAATTATTACTAAAAGTGAAACTTCAGAAGAATTATACTTTATTAAAACTCCATATTTGTATAAAACACTTACGAGATCTCACTATAATCTCCGGTAGCAACACTTATAGATGGACTGAAAAATTATTAGGAAAATAGTAATTTTTATTATTTCAACACTGTTGTTCAAAAAAGTACATGATTTATCAGTTGAAAACCCCAGATAAGCCCAAAATGTTGCGAATTACAAGTTACTAACATTTCCCCCAAATCCTGTTGGCTCAAGTTGTGGTAAGGTTTTATAGTTCCATCTTAATGGAATAATTCTTCATAAACCTCAAATTCTTGCTCATCCTCACACATTGACAGTTAAGGTTTTAAAGCTTTAAGTGTCTCTTCATCCAGTACGCTAATTATGAGGGGGAAAAAAAAAAAAAAGGCATAACAAGCTTCTAAAAATGAACCGAGTGACTTGTCATGAAGGCTCCTATTTGCAGTTCTCTCTGAACAGTACCAGACACACAAACTTAGGAGTCACCACCAGCACTCTCGAGGGACTCTAGTTCCAGTGTTTAGAGCCAGGTAACATTCAAATACTTAAAACATTTTGTCCTCTACCTTGAAATCCACTCGGATTCTGTGGACTCCATCTGTAGGTGGCTTTTGCTTGGAACTGCTTCCGTTAGTCAGAGTGCTGAGCAAATTCAGCGTGCTGCTTTCTGGCTTGCTTATGGGAGGGGGCTTTTCCTAGTCAAGTAAAGGAGCCTGCATTAATCCCAACCCCGAACGTCAAAACTTAACCAGCAATTATATTAAACGCCGTAGGTAATTCACAGACAAAACCCCCAAACCATCACGGAATTAACACGTGTGTAAAAGTTGCAAGTGACTACTCCGCAAAGCACTTAAGAGCATTCCGCACACAGCTACGGTGCTAATTCAATTGGCTGCGTTCTCCTCTAACATCACTTTGTTCCCTCTCATCAGAGTGCTGGCTTTCGTTTTGTTGCAGTGGGGCAACTCTGGCTGTAATTAGTCCCTGCACACTTCTCTCAGATTTAGAGACGACAGTTACTTCGTTCTGTTTTGGTTTTGTTTGGTTTTTTGGTTTGTTTGGGGTTTTTTCCCCCCCCCCGTAAGGGAGCTGTTTCCAAGACAAAGGTAGTTCCATTTTTTTACGGAAAAGCTAGCCTGCACCCCACAATGTACAAGGCTTAGAGATCAAGTTAACATCTAAACCGAATCTCAGGCGTATGCCAGGTACTTTGGTATCCACATACTGACACGAGTACAAAAAAAAAACCCCAACTGCAAAAGGCTTAAGTAATACAGTTCTACTTTCTAGACAGACAGAAGTCTCAGGTTCTTGAAATTTACTGACGGTGTACAAAAAACAGTATTCACCTTTTCTTTTGGTTTCTGTTTCACAGGGAAAGTTGGACGGGGAGCAATTTTTTTCTGTTTGCTTTGTTCTGTGCCTAGGAAGGGGGGAAAAATTATGAGTATTTCAAGTAACTAACAGCCACCTGTAGAGAAGAAAAGGGGAAAAAAAATCAGCTGGGTAACGTGTGATGAGTTTTAGACTAGAATTTTTCCACCCTCTTCTGTGACTGCACCTCACCAACTATGACTCAAGCAGTTTCCTCGAGGCACGACTGGGAGAGTTTGCTTTGCTAAAAACCTGAAGCATTCTGGGTGCAAAGCCACAGAAGTCCCAGAGCTGCCTTGTCGGTCGCTGTTCATGCTGTTCTGTACTATGCGCAACAGCAGACTACGTTCTCATAGCAAAAAGAGTACATTCTTCTTGTTTCACACTCACACTGTAAACAGTCAACAGACTTAACAGTATTGAAAATTTACTTCAAGACTGCCAAGACTACATGATTAAAAATCACAATAAGGATGGCCATCTTTCTCCCTGCCCCAACGTACACTGTAGTTCAATAAAAAGGAAGCCAGTTCTAAGAAAAAATTCCAAAATGATCTGCTGTAATTTCACCAGATCATAAAGCATTTACCAGTTTTAAAATCCAACATCTTTAAGCGGCACTGTTACTTAACATGACTCAAACAGATTGAGGATAAACAGTCCCGTTTACCTATTTCTGGCTGGGGAGTCTGCTTTTTCTTAGGCTCAGAAGTGGTAAGTTTAGGTGCTTCTTTTTTCAAAGGTCCTGAGCTTGGTGGCTGAGAAGGAGGGAGCTGTACTGGCTGGGACGCCTGCTTGCCAGCCTTTCTGGTACCAGATGCAGGGACCTGTTTGGGCTCCGACACTGGAACGGAGGAATTCCCATCCTCATGCTTTTCCTCCACGGGCTTACGGGCAGGTTCACTGCTCTTCTTCGCGGCGTTGTCTTCTCTCGATACGATAGTCTGAGGAGTTTGTTTCTGTCCAGAGTCCAACTGGTTCTTTCCAGAATGGCTTTCTTTCTTTTCGTTTGTCTTGGATTTCTTCTCTTTCTTTTTTGCAGCTAGGAAGAAGAAGCATCGATAAAGCAACGCAGATAAAATGGTGTGACTTCAAATGATTTGCTGCTTTTTTAAAATAAGGACACAGGCACTTGGATGTCAGAATTTTGTCATTCCGTTGTGCAAAAGAAAAAATGGTACTCAAAAAAATAAAGCATTTTGTTGTAAAGTTAATGCACTTGGCTCACGTTGCAGTCTGTGCTCTAGTACCTTGGGCCTCTATCCTGACAAAGCAGTAGGCAAAACCCTTCTGTAGTAAAGCAGATTCAGAGCTTAGCTGCGCAAAGGAGAAAGCAGACTTTGTATGGCGAACTTGAGGGAGCTCATGGCAGCCGCCTGACCGCTGTCACGCTAACACACAGACCTCCAGAGGTCCAGTACCAAAAATGCGGGGATTTAACAGAACACATATGATGGCTCACTTAAGCCTTATGTCAGAGACAAGGAGGCTCCAAGGGGCTCATCGGGCCCTGTGTCGCTCAGGAGCAGGCACACCTCTGAGAAATGCTTCACCTGAAGGGCAGAGGGGAGACTGACCAGCTATCAGCAGCAGCTCCCTACGAAAGGAAGGGACAACTGCAAGCCCAGTGCCGAAAGGGACAGCCACTGCTGCGGAGTATGGATGCTGCCTGTACTCGCACCTCTCCTGCAACTTTTACCTGACATCACCAGAACAGGCGGGCTTCCCTGTTAACATTTGGTTGCAGACTAACCTTTTATCAGCTCAGTGTGGCCACAATGACAGCACCAAGAGCAGAATTTAAGAGATGAAGACCTCTTTCTTGCGCTATACTCGAGCCAAGTCTTGTAGCCTACCTTTAGCTTGCTTCTGGAGATATGCTTTAGAAGGCATCCACTGTAGATTCTGACATTTCCTCATTCTACAAAGAAAGAGCATGTTGTGAAATCAGAAGAAAAATGCAGACGTTAAGAGGGCAGTTTGCACATATTCAACATGAAAAACTGAAAAAAACCCCATTGCCAATACGCCCACTACCTTTTCCCAAGCAATCTTCTTTCTCTCCCACCCCTCCCTCTTCAGAGGTATCTAAAAGAAACCTGTTTTCCTCTGTGTTTTCCTTTTGGTTTTCCACACTCTCAACACCATTTTGCGGTTAATAAAACTGCTTACAGAGCAACACTGCTTCACTGGTAAAACCCCTATCAATTCCACTTCTTAGATTTGAGAAGTATCAGAATACTTCCAAGAGCTCTAAGAAACCACAGCAAACTCTCTCAACTGCAGGTTTTACGTAATCCAAACCAAGGCCATGTCAGGTAAAACCAGGTACTCTTGGAGTGGAATTGGATAAGGTGATCAAGCCTTTTTGCAAGTGTTCAACTCTGCTATTTTTCTTACGTTTAGCATACGACGTCTTCTATAAGTTGGGCTAGGTTTGTTTCTGCCTTCATTCTTGCCCCACCAGGGCCCGTGGTTTTGAAACTTAGCCTGAGGCCTGGGCAAAGCTGCTAAGAGCGAGACTTACAGATTGTAGTCTGCAGAGCGTTTTCACGCGAATGAGCACTACACAGCAATTCTCACAGCTATGCTTTATAAATAGCTTTCATACCGCAGCAATCTCTATTGGTGCCCCTTCAGCTCCTGCCTTTTCAGACAGATTATCTAGTCTGGTAAAATCAATTTAATGCAGCAATTTAGCCTCAACCTCTTGCTTTTCTAAGGGATACGTATAAAAAATACCAGGAAAAATCAAGCAAGAATGGTATTTCTTAATGACATCCAGAGACATCTTTGTTACAGGAAGTGTATATACACCAGATAAACATCATCTTGAAAACACAAGCTCTTCATAAAGGCAATCTGGGAGAGTAAGAGATAAATATTTACGTATACCTTGCCTTCCCTGCAAACCCCCATACTGCCTAGTGAAAGCCACTGGTCTCACACCGAACGCTTTTCAATGCTACGCCAGCTTCATCAAACCGGGGAGAACCATCAGCTTCATCAAACCAGAAGCGAACCTCAGAAAAAGAGCTGGTGACAAGCACACCTTGAATCAGGATTGTGATTCTTTAACTGTTTACAATCCCCTGCTGTGATCCAGCCTCAGCCCAGGCCAAACTCACTCAAAGCTGCAGGGTAAACCTGCTGTTCCCTGTCCCAGAGCGTGGGTGCGCTTATCGCCCCGCTTGGCGTAGGGATTAGACAATTTCTCAGACGCATACTTACTTGCAGCACTGCTTCTTTATATTGCGCCCACCAAACTTGGGTTTGTCTAGACAGTTAGTACAGACACCGCAGTCCTCTGGAACCTGACAGCCCGAACACTGCCCACAGCGCCTTGAGCGTCGGCCCTTCTTCACCGGAGGTTCCTGCTGTGCCTTGTTTCTGGTAACCGGCTTAATTGGCTTGATAGGTGGAGCAAGAGGTTCAGCCTCTTCTGAGCCAGCTATCGATGACTTATCTATCAAAAAAAACGTCTAGGATGAATTCACTGATGTCAAAGAATGTTTCAGGAGCACCTAGTTTGCCGATGGAATTTATCCCATTCAGCCTAAGTTCATCTGCAGAGCCACGCAAGGGGCGAGCGTGCGTGTATACACACATACGGTACGTGTACATACGTATATGTACACACCCTCCGCTCAGTTTAGCGCGGAACACGTTTGTAACAATTACCAGTGGTTAAAAGGATTAACCCTGTCTGAGTGGCACTGTAACGGAGAGCTTGGAGCTGTTTGACATACTTTCCCTTGTTAATCGCTCGGAGCCCTCATTTTAAACAGTTGACAAAAGCTGACTTTGTACGAATCCACAGATGAAAACTAAAAATCTCAACTCACCGTCATTCCCCATGGAAGACAGTATCTTCTCCCGTTCTTCCCACGGTAAGGCACTCAGAGTGGGCATGTCATCGGGAAACACTGCTCGCTTGCGGCCCAGCGCAACAGCTGCCCTCCTGCAAACGTGTTTTATCCGTGGTCCTCGGACCGACGTTTCTGATGAATCACTCTCTTGTCCCTAGATGTCAGAACATGAGAACAGACAGTATGCTTAAGAAAGGTACCAAAACGAGGCTGGGAAACACGTAACAAAAACTTCTAAACAACCTAGAAAGAGTGAAATTGTCTCAGAGCTTGCACTTTGTACGAATCGGCATAAAAATAAAGACTCTCAGCCTTCTAAGCCTCAGTTATCCAAGAGAGGATAAACTCAAAGGAACAAGAGCTTTTTACTCATTTGGAATTACAAGGTAAGTTTCTACCTGCTGCTGGGAAGCAAACTCGCTCATGAAGCCACGTTATCAAGGCACTGATATCATAAAAGTGAGAGTTGACTGGACTTGGGCTAACGTTCGGCACTAACCGACCCAGCAGCAGCCAGAAGTCAATCAAGCCGTTTGAGAGCTTTGTAGCTGCTGGCCTTTAAGACGAGGGGCTTGTGTCTACTGAGGTGCTAAAAGAAACGTAGCATTTTAGTGCTATTTTCCACGCTTTCACCAAAGGATTCTGAACCATCTCCTACTGAGAGAACTCCCCCAAACAGGTAGTTGTGAGGGCCTGGGACTCTTCTGTACCAGGCCAGACATACAGAAGCACGCACTTCTTCATTTTAGAGACAAAAGCTTGAGAGTTTTCCGTTTAAAACATGCACTAGCGCTTTTCCACCAAGGAAAGGAAAAGTTTAAATAAAAAGGAAGTATTCTCGGAAAGCGTATTTCACCTACCTTTCTGGTAGCTAAAGAGGACTGCAGAAAAGGGTGGGTTTGGGGTGGGGGAACGGGGAGAGGGAAGGGAGGAAAGCGGTAGGAAGCGGTCCCCCAATCACATGCAAAATCCCAATGGATTTTACTCCCACCCGTAAGCGACAGATCATCACCATGTCAAGTTAAAAAACAAAAGAGAGAGGCCAAGACCAACTTTATCTTCAGAAGCCAGCTTTACGCTTGAGAAGGGCATGCAAGAAACACCGAGGCCAAGAAAGGCTCCTGCAGTTGGCTGAACCGTGCTTTTAGGAGCGGGTACTGCTACTCTAGATGATCACTTTGCTTAGATTTATTCAGAGAAACCTAATAAGCAGCTACGACGTACTGATCTCTAAAAACGCACGCAGCTCCCCCCTGAGCTGACTACGCAGCAGCTCCCTCTCCCCCTCAGCTTCTGCCCAGGGCTTCTCATTTTCAGATCGTTTGCCATCTGTTGCACTAACAGCTGCTCAGCCCCGTTAATTCTTCACGCTTAAGATACGAAAGCTACTTGTGACTTTCAGCACGAGTTCAAAATAAGACATATTCTAGCCGAAAAAAACCCCCAACCCAACCTTGGAAAAAGGAATAATACCTGTGCTTTTGGCTGATCCGCTTGTTTGAGGGACTTGCTCTTCTCAATCTTGTACAGCTGGGCTTTTGCCTTTTTCAGAAGACTGGCCACCCTCTTGTCGGTCATTGGCAGTTTGTCTGCTTGAGCCAGCATAGAGCTGATGGAGGAAGCGGAATGTTTAACGGCGCTTGACGAAGGAGCAGAAAGACGCAGGGCTTTTTCCTTCTCCAAAGACGGCACAGCGGGGCTGAGGTCCAGATCTGATTTGTCTAACCCCCCTCTACCTTTCTTGGACGTTTTGGTTTTGATGGCTGCCGTATCTACCAGAGCAGCACTGGACGCGTCTGCTGCGGGATCTATTGCTGTAGACTTCTTTCGCCCAGCAGTTTTTTTGGCAGATGATGATGCTGCAACGTCTTCACTGACAACTTTTTCTTTGGGCATTTTACCTACAGGAAACAAAGCAGAGCTACTCTGAATTTCTGAGCCTTTTCTCCTTTTCTCTTTCCTTGACTCCCGTTTGTTCTCCTTTTCTCTCTCTCTGTCTTTCTCTCTGCTCTTGTCCTTCTCCAGGCTTTTGTCAGCATCTTTGTCTTTGGAGAGTTCCTCTGCCGCCCTGTCCTTGTTTCTGCCTCTCTCCGTCTGGGGACTTGACGTGAACCAGGGGAAGAGAGGAGTAGGGCTACTTGATGAGAAAGGCTCTGCCGGAGTGCTAGTCTGCTTCCTTGGCCTCTGGCTTCTTTCTGCTGATTCCCCGGACTGCGTTAGGGAATGGGAAGGAAAAGTAAAAGTTGAATTTAAGGCACTAGTGGCAAGAGAACTAACAGAAATGCTAGTTAATGAGGAAGAGACAGAAGACTGTGGGGTGAGAGTTGTCAGGTCAGAGGTACTAAGTCTCCCGCTTCTCGTCCTCATGGAGTGCGAAGGAGATCTGGGTTCCGATCGGATGGGGCTAAACACCCTCCTCTTCCGCTTCCGAGAGGAGACACCCGTTGCAGAGGTCCCTGTAGTGGTTCGGCCAACCGATGAGGACAGAGTTACGGATTCAAAGATCCTGGAGTGGGCCTCGCTCGGCGTGAATCTGGGCGCTCGCAGCAGAGGGCTTCTCTTGTGCATATCAAACCTCGTTCCAGAGTGAAGAGAAAACAGACGTGCCGGGGCTGTAGCACCTGTCGTTGAGAAGCCGGACGCAAAGCCAACGTCCTCCGGTGTCAGCGGCGGGGGCCTGAAGTTATCGAATATCGGTTTGCGGATAAGACCCTCTTTGGCGTATTTTGCCGATGAGAAGTACTGTGGTTCTGACCTGGAATGTTTCAGGGAGGTCCACCTGAACGTTGGCTCTCGCAGAATCGACTTCCGTTTCTCTTGCATCGGCGCAGCAGAAGCAGGAAGAAAGGGTGAGGCTAACGGTATGGTAGGAGGCATAAGCCAAGGGGTATGGTCCGAGATGCTGGAAGCAGGCTGCAGCGGTGGTGGGGGTGTGAGCAAAGGAGGAGGAGGAGAGGAGGAGGACTGCTGCTGCGGCACACTAGGTAAGGCTGACAGCTTTTTAGCAGTCCTCTGGCCAAAACTTCTTTCTGTTATCGAAAATCTTCTGTTTCGCCTATCGCCGTTATCGTTTTCAGGGGACTGAGAAACAGGCAGCGGTGTGTGAACTTCAGGAGTATTGCTTCGCTCCTCAGAAAGCGTCTGCATCTCCTCGGAAGCCTGGGAGTCTGTAGACGTATCCACGCTGGGGCTACTGGACCGTGAGGAGTCTGAAGACATCTGAGACGAATGCTGAGAAGCAGCGCTGGACTTTTCACTGGAGCCACAAGACGTGGCGCTGAACCTGCTGTTTGGTGTGGATTCTAGTCTGGATATTTTAATAGGAGGATCATAGTCTTCGTCCTCAATGAACCGTTTGGGTGTTTTAATAATCCGTGAAGAGATAGCGCTCACAACCGGCATGATGAACTGTCGGATGTTTTTGAGCTGGGTTCTCCCCTTCCTGCCCTGCAGTTTGGCTGCTTCTTTCTCAATCTTTTTTTGCGCCCCCTTTTTAGCCCTCTGCAGAAGTTGCTTAGCAATTGCAGCATCCGTCCTTTTGGTGGAAGGTATAATCCTAACGGGCTTGATCCTGCGCGGACTCTGTCTGACAGCAGTCTTTTCTTCTTTCGTAAGAGGTGGCGTGCCATCCTTTTCTTTGCGAATCCTTTGGGGTTTCTCCAGCTGCGAGTTTATGACTAAGGTCGAGGACGTCTTTAAGCGTTCCGAGGATGGCGGCCTACCTCTCCTGCGTGCAATCTGAACGCTCTTCCTCCCAATCTGAAGTTTCGCCCCAGGCTTAAATTTAGATTTCAGTGGGGAGAGCTTACTAGTTCTTAATTTCTTGATTTTAGTTGCTTGCTGAAACGTAGTGGATGGTGACCTTTTGATTTTTTTCAGACTGTCTTTTTCTTCTTTACTGCCCTTCTGAACGTCCGATGCGTCCTTTACTTGTGACAATTTGAACTTCACGCTCGTAAGCGTTGGAGGTCTTCCTCGTCTTTTTTCCCCGCTCTTCAACTCCTTCTTCTTTACTTTCTCCATGGATGTGGTTTCAGACTTGCTCGAAGGGGAACACACTGATGAAGAGTCTGACAGTACAGCTGAACTTCGGTCAGAACCGCTCCGGGGCCTCCCGCGAGGTTTCCGTGGACTAGACTTAACTGAGAGGGAAGCAGAGAATGCAGAGCACACGTTACATTTCTCCGAGGGTCAGATCAGCATAACCCATGTCGTGCAAGTATTTACTCCGTATCGGTGGTGCTGCCCGTACAAGTTGCTAAGACATTTCAGTTCATCAACAAATAAAACCACGGTTTTATCAATTACAGGGAAAGAGTACCTTCCCAGTAAACCTCTTCTCCCGTGCAAAATATGAAGTAGATTTTTTTGTTGTTGTTGTTTTTTTTACAATGCAAGCTTACCTTTTCACAACAACTACATAGGCAATGGCAAAAAACTGCTATCAACCTAATGCTGAGAGGGAAAAATAATTCTGAAGGGCACGTGCCACCTTTCAGAGGCATTCGATTTTTTATTTTTTTTAAGCAGATCACAGCTAGCTGAAAAGAGGGAAAAAACCACAACCTTCTTCTCTAGCACCATCCATCTGCACTGCTAAGGGATAGGTCAGTAAGGCAAGAAGAACAACCTACGGGGAGAGGTTGATACATGGTAATTTACTAAAAAAACCCCGGTTTTAGCTTTGAAACGCAGTTAGCGCTTAGCATCGCACTTGGAATTATCAAGTAGCCGTGCAAGACTTGATTACTCACCTCTACCAATGCATTTCAACGCATGCCCACCAAACCCAGCTACTCCAGTTCTGGGTCTTCAGACAGCTCTGACAATGCACTTCAGCCTTCGTTTGAAACCCCCTATTAGCAAGGCTCTCTGCAGCAGAATTTGCTGGCAAGGCCAAGCTGAGCAGATCGCTGTGGCGAATGAGCGGAGTGCTGCGGTGAGAGCAATTATTGACAAGAACCTAAATCAAAGCTGAACTCATTCACTGACAGTCCCATCGTGATTTGATCCTACATCCTGAAAGCTAAAAATGCAACAACTTAGCTGCAGCTTATCCTCAAGCGTTCTGTATTTGTTTTGTTTCCAAAAAAGCGAAGGTTCCAGCTACAGGTGATAATGAGTCTATTGAAAGACACCGAAATATTCAAATTGGGTTTAGATCCTTACTAGGAAAATAACTGCCTCTCCAAAACACTAATGTTAGGTTTCAAAAACTGGTTTCATTGGTATAACTCTTTGACTCAAAGTTTCCCTCTTCTGTAACAGATCAGAGTAAAGAATCCAAAACTAACTGAGTGGAATCCAAAGACTGGGGTGGCTTTTACGGTGGATGACATTTGACAGAACAAACAGGAGAGGCATGGCTAAACCAGCACAAAGGAGAATGCAAAGTCAACATCCAGTCCTGCGACTTGAACGTACCTGTGGGGGACCTGGTGGGACTTCGTACTTTGACTTCTTCATCTGAACCAAAACCTAAAAACTGTTCATCCTGCAACGAGAAAGCAGATGGAAATTTGAAGGTGTGGATATTAACATTACAACGGGCTTCACTATGATCAAAGCGTGAAAGGATTCTAGAGGATTTTCCTTCCCCAAGTAACTTACTGGCATTTGTTCTCCTAGCAAACAATTGCTAAAAAGGAAACGTAACTTTTATATTTACATACAAAGCAGCTATAGTTTACAGCTATGGAACGATCAAAAAGAGTTATGGGGAAACAAAGGACAAGTATCTATGGAAACAAACCCTTAATGCATAAAATCTGCCGCTCGTATCAAACCACAAAGCTCTACTCTTACGAGCTATTATTCAAACTACCCTAAAGACATACTCCAGTGAAAGAAGTGTTTCCATGTTTATTTTTCTAGTACCAAGTTAGACTGACTTCCTCCCAACTCATTTAAAAGCCTCCCTGGATGAGCAGAAGCATCCGAGGTCTACAATTCTGCCTGAGCATCCTGGAGCTCGAGCAAGACCTCAGGGCTCACTTCGGTCCCTTTCCGACAGCTTCCCTGAGGGAGGGCTTGCCACCTGCTCCCACAGGACCCAACAGCGACACTTACAGCCTCTGGAAGGAAAACGCACGATTTCAGGGCCTCTTTGGACCCCACAGAGATCGGCGTGCCTTCAGATGAACCCTGCCCCATCACAGCCCTACCATGCAACAACCTCCAAGCCTGGCTGAGGAAGAAGTTAAAGCAGACTAAAGCTGCTGAAGGGAAGAGAGCGCCCTCCCCAAGGTGCAGGCATCACTCACAACCCCCAAGAGCCACAGGCTGCCATAACATTAAACATCTAGAAACACTGCAAACCACTAACGTGGCAGATCAGGCTTTCTCTCAGCGGCACCAAAGGTTGCTTCCCCTCCTAGCAGTTCCCAGCAAAGCCACCACCAAAAAAGCATTTCTTGCTAAGGGACCGCAACCTTGACTAATTGTCGCATTTCAAAGAACAATGAAATCAGTAGCCACATGGGTAACCTTACGGAAGGTCAAGGAAAATTTTCTTAAAAATCGACTCTTGATTACAGTAAAGGTGGTTTTTGTTGTTGGGGTGGGTTTGGTCTTTTTAACTTCACTTTGGGCTTTGCCTTTAGGAGAGAGGAAAACCTGGCGTTCGTTGCAAAGCTTTTCCCCCGATAGAGGCATGATGTTAGAGACACTCTGTTCACGTTAAGACCGGTTTTTCAGGGAGTACGCAGAAACGTCAATCCCGTTCGTCTGCCACCAAAACTAGTGACATATTTTTGGTTTTATGTTGTTCCAGCTTTCCTGGTCCGATTTCACCTCAGGTATTTAAATTTGCCAACCTTAAGTTTCCTCTGAACTTCGGAAACGGAGATGTCACTCGTTGCTTGCTTCTTTAAACTGCTGTGCAATATGGCCACACGCTAGCAAGTAACTGTGCTGTTTCTGTAGCAATTTGAGGCTGCAAAGGGCTTTGAGGGGAGCAAGCAGGACCAGAGCCGCATCCTGAGAGTAAAGAAGTGCAACGCTGTGGATAGGAGAAGGTAAGCTGTGCAAAGAAGTGACACCGCTTCCTGACGCAGCTTAGGCCCGATGAAAGACTTTGTCCGAGCAGTGCCTTTTTTACGCCTTGTGCTTTGTACATTAAATTTCTAATTCATCTACTTACAAGACAGTCCACAAAGAAAGTCTTAGCTACTGAAATCAGTTTAAAGAAATTAAACCACACGCACCAAGACTTGTACCTGCATCTACGGGAAAGCTGTGACATGATAAAAAGCAGCAAGGCTTAAAACAAACTATTTCTAAAAATCTTCCGCTCGGTTTCTGCATGATGAGCCCCAGTGTTAAACAATTTGAACAGAGCAAATATTCCAAATAGAAGGCCATTCAAGTTTTCAACACAGCTAATGCTCTAGCGAGTCAAATGAAATATGTACGCACGTAGGCTGCAGCTCATAATCGCTGTAAGCAAACATCACCGCACGTTGCTGGAGCAGGGGACAGCCCTGCCCTTCCTCGCATCCCTGCTGCCTATCTGCTCTCTGCAGTCGCAGCAGAGGTGCCAAGAAAACCGGAAAAAGCAACGATAAAGCAATGTAAAAGAAATAAAATTACACCAAAACGTGTTGCTTCTACTTGAGGGACCCTGCACCACAGAGAACCTCCCCGAGACCTCTCCCTGAAAGGGAAAAGATACCACTTCTCAGCTTTAATCCTACAGTAGTAAAACCGGAGTGAGAAAGGCTGCAGAAGCACCCATCTCACTGTGAGATGTAAACACCGCTGTGCAGGCATCGCCTTCGCAGGGACGCGCGCCCGGGGAGAAGGGTCACCGGCAGCCACAAAAGAGAGGCGGTTAACAGAGACAAACTTGGGCTGAAAGCGTGCGAACACTGAGAACGCAAGCAGGAAAATACCCAGCTAGCTATGACAGTCAGGTTTGGAAACGCCCAGGGAACAGCCGGTCGCCCCACGTGGTTTCTGCCTCCCTAGCCTACCAAAAATTGAGAACAGCAGCACTTTCAAACACACAATCGTGCGCATATAGCGTATGCCGGGTACGGAGATAGGCCAAATACCGCTGAGTTTTGTGTGTATGAGCCTATCTCCCCCAGACAGAACTTACCACTGCAGGCAGAAGACTCTTAAGGCATGTAGACAGCCCCTTATAGAAGAAGCCTATGGACGGCCTGGTGAAAAAAGACAGCAGAGATTCCCGTCCATAAAACAATTAATTTCCAAGCCTCCCGGCTCTAACTGAATAGCTCCCCAGTGCTTCCTTCGTCTGCTGTGCAGGCACGGCTCTGAGCGAGGAACTGGCCGTACTTCCAGGACTCTCGCTATGGCCACACCAACATACTCGGCAAATGCAGAAGATAGCTCTAAGGACCGGTCACATTTCCAACAGACCACTTAAAACACTAATAAACAAACAAATTATTTTCAGGGAGAGTAACAGATGCAAAGATTCATTTACAAGATTGAATCAGAGGCCATCCCTGCCCAGAGAGGCAAGTAAGTTCAGTGTAATCTAAATGAATACCTTATGCTAAAATCAGTTACTGGCACGTGACTTACACGTGTACAAAACGCTCGCTGTTGGCCAACTACTGCAAACCTCCGGTAACAAAGGAAGAGATGCATCTAACACTAAATACAGTCTCACGCAGTTGCAAATAAAAATAACCTCATCTATAGCAATGAAGTTGCAGGGGGGCTGACTGTGTGCAGTCAGACCTTAGGAACAGGAAAACAAGCATGCATTTAAAGTTACGACTTGACAGCTTGGTGTTCAAAGGTAGCAGTGTCGCACGACAGAAGCGCGTTTTCTGCTAACTACTCTTCTGCCCCGAACAACGCGCTGGGCCTGAAGCCATGCGAGAGCCTGCAGTGCGGCCTCCTAACGCTCCAGCCACCCCTCCAACTTTTTGTGCTCTTCATGAGGAGAAAGAGGGATTAGACTTTGACTTCCCCCAACAAGTTTGCTCAGATCTGCTCCTCTGCTGCCTGGCCCAGATGAGGATTTCCATACAAGCACATGGTGAAGATGACTGGAGAGATGAGAAAACAATGCATGATTTCTGCAGGAGGAATCCCCATTCCTGCTACCCCGAAATGTCTATCCCCACCCCAGCTATCACCAAACCACCCTGACAGATACACCTTCTCTACAAATACTTGGCGGCTGGGACCATGAAGCGAGTAACAATGTTTGTTCGGTGACATTCTTGAGTGTAGCGGTGACCTCAAAACGGTCTTCTCACTACCCGAGAAGGTAGCCTTGTAACTTATCAGAGAAGATCGAGAAGGCCACTAGACACCAGTATGCATTTGCTCGGCTAAACCATCCCGTTGGCCGTCATACATCAAAACGCAGTTTTCAGGCAAATTAAATAGGAACAACCTCCCTCCGGTTTTTCAGAAGTGACTATAAAGCACGACAGATGGAGAGCGATTAAAAACCATAATGGTTTTGAACGTGACCTCATTTACCTGAGGAAGAATAATGCAACACAAAAAAAGGTCATTTGGGATTATAAATAAAAGGATGAGGGAAGGCTTGCCTCATGTGCAAGACGTGAAGCCTAAGCAAGCAGGCAAGGGACAATCTCTAGATGGGCAGCGGAGCTTCCACCTTCATCTCCCACTCAAACATCACGCTACCTCAACTGGTTTAAACCTCAAAGTCACGAGCAGATGAAGAAAGGCTCTTCCCTGAAATAACCCCGCTACTACACCGACAGAGAAGTTGCAAGTACATCTCTATTACAATGTTCTGGGGGAAAAAAAAAAAAAAAAAAGACTTCTCAGAGAATTTCCGACTAAAGATCTCAGAGGAAAATCTACCTTCAAGTGAGGAACTATCCTGAAGGTAGTGACTGATGTTCCAATCCCTGCCCAAGGAATAATAGTATAACCCGTACCACGGCGGATCTGTCAAGTTGACGGGGCTGTCGTCAAAGCTGTCAGAAGCACTAAACCAGCAACGCAGCTGTTCCCATCAGCTCTTGAAAAGGTTTATTTCATTTTACAATAGAGTTATCAGAACAATGCTTTGCTTCTTTTCCTGTTCACCGTCTTGGTTTTGGCCCCAATTATACCGCACCTCATCTTCTTGGAAAGAGATAAGCTATTTTTAGAAGCTCGTTCAGAAGCCTGCTTAGTAACTACAGCACAATATCTAACAGACTCCTCTTCTTTCAGCAGAGTAAACATCCTCGGAGGTTGGCAATAAGTAACCCCGAGATAAATGCCGGGTGCACTCTGTGCTTGTGTTGGGAGCAGAGTCGTCTGGGAGTTCAGGGAGATGCTTCCCAAGCGGTTACTTGCGATGAAACGCCGCTCATTAAGCGGCGGAGCACTCGGGGTTACTGTTATGTAGTGACTCGGCTGAGGGTCCGCTCGCCCTTTCGGTCTTTCGCTAGACAGAAACTCTGAACGGGAGCAATGCACAGACTCTGTTGGGGCTTTGCCTTCCGACACCTGGTTTTAGAATTAGAAAAAGCAAGTTGCTCTTTACGGGGCTCAAGCACAGAGAGCGCCCATTCTGACAGTATTGCCGAGCGCGCAGATCAGTCTTGCCAGCTTGCCAGAAGGGAGATGAGAATATCCAGCGCTGGGAGGTAACAACACAGCCAGTCTCTCACTATCTGGC
Organism: Nycticorax nycticorax; assembly: GCA_023375905.1. NCBI lineage: Eukaryota > Metazoa > Chordata > Aves > Pelecaniformes > Ardeidae > Nycticorax > Nycticorax nycticorax. The sequence continues at coordinate 56,460 of JAKFQP010000491.1, read as the reverse complement.
CAAACCGTGAGCAGCAGAACAGATAAACTTAGGGCAGCAGCCCACTAACAAACCACAATTGGTCCTGGCTTTCCACAGAGTCCTGGTTCCATCCTGGGTGAGAAACTCTGATTCACAATTTCCTGTTTGAACAAAGAGGGATGCTTTCAGAGCACCTGAAACAGTCTCATTCTGGTCGCAACAAGCTTTCAATACCACCTCCAAGGAAGAGGGTCAGCCAAACCATTACCTAGAAAGGTTTAGCTCGCACCCGGTGAGAGAACAGCGAGACCAAAGCATCTAAGAGACCGCTGGCAACGCGCTGCTGCTGGCAAGCGAAATATCTCTCTCTCTCCTGTTTCCATAATGGACCTTTAGAAAGCAACGCTTCAGCTGGACTTGGACAACTGAGGAAAGGCAAGGTTTCTGGAGCTTGTCGTTAAATAAAAGTAGATGCAACTAACAGAGCTGCCCAGCACACCAAAGCAGTGGGCTGCAAGACTTCAGCTACCTCTGCACACACAGCTATGCCCTAAAGCTGCTCTATTGATGCATTAAAAAAAAAAAAAAATTCCACACAGCGGCAAACTCTAAAGGAATGTACACCACCCGGCAAAGCACAAAAGCATTGTTAAAGGTGAGCTATGCTTTGTGGCTTGGCGCGGGGGGGACAGCTCACCTCTTTGTGGCGATTTTGTGGTACGCCTTTACCTTAAGGTCCAAGAATTCACTTGCTGTTGGTGCACGAGACTGAACTGCCGGGACTGACCATGACGAACTGCAATACTCTCAGTAAAAAGCAAGCTCAGCAAAACGCCAGAGGCTTACGTTGCGTGGCCAGCTAGCTAAAAGGCTTTAACTGCCAGAGAAGCATCACGTTTGAGTCGTCTGCAAGAACCCACATGCTTTGCCAAAGCCATCCCTGGCGGCCACCAATGCTGGAGAGAGATGGGAGACACAGCATCTCAGCATTTACCAATGCTTCACTGCAAAACAGCCCGGACTTTGGAAGAGATTGGAGGGGATGAGGATGCCTTCAATAAACGCCAGGTAAGTCTACAGGACAGGTCAAAAAAAGGAGTTGTGATTTAACCCTGGCCAGCAACTCAGCCCCACCTAGCCGCTCGCTCACTCATTCCCCCCTGGTGGGATGGAGGAGAGAATCGGAAGGGTAAAAGTGAGAAAACTTGTGGGTTGAGGTAAAGACAGTTTAGTAGGTAAAGCAACAGCGGTGTGTGCAAGCAAAGCAAACCAAGGAATCCATCTGCTCCTTCCCATGGGCAGGCAGGCGTTCAGCCATCTCCAGGGAAGCAGGGCTCCATCACGCATAACGGTTACTTGGGAAAGCAAACGCTGTCACTCAGAATGTCGTCCCCCCCTTCCTCCTTCTTCCCCCAGCTGTGTACGCTGAGCATGACGTCATACGGTGTGGGATACCCCTGGGGTCAGTCAGGGTCAGCTGTCCTGGCCGTGCCCCCTCCCAGCCGCTCGCTGGTGGGGTGGGGTGAGAGGCAGAAGAGGCCTTGACTCTCTGTAAGCCCTGCTCAGCAGCAACGAACAAATCCCTGCGTGACCAATGATGTTGCCAGCACAAATCCAAAACATAGCCCCATACCGGCTGCTATGAAGAAAATTAACTCTACCCCAGCCAAAACCAGCACAAGTGACAAACCTTTGCTGGTTTACAACCTGAACCAACAAAACAAGGTCCTTCTACCGGAGGGCTCCCCCTGAATGTGGGTTACCCCTGTTTCTGTTTGCTGAAACCAAACATAACCGGAACCTGAACAAAACACCTCCTTGTCGCAGTTTTACTTCACGTAAGACAGTGCCTTTTCCCGCTTTGTTCTCACCGCTTAAAAGCAGTACGGGCAGCAAGCTTTGGCACCACAGCTGTGAAACCTGCAGCAAGTGTGTTCCCTCGCACACGCCCGCAGGAGAAAAGCACCCGCCTGCTGTTGGAAGCCACCGGCACCGTTCCACTTGCACTCGACGGGTCGGGAGGATGCAGCCTCAGCAGGGACGCGCTCGGAAGCCGGTGAAAAGAGGCTTAGAAGCGAACTACTGACTCAAAGAGTTACCCAGTCTCTTCCCTCATTTCCTCCAAATGCGGTACAGTAAAATCTGTAGTTCGGCGCCTTGATGACAATACGGAAGCACGCAGTGAAACATGCTGCTGCAACAGTCTGTCCCGTGAGTTTTCCAGCTGAAGGAAGCACAACAGCGACAAGCCCCCGGGAGCAAACTGGGCAGCGTGCATTGCTGCTGCTTCTGAAACTGCCTTTCCTAGCCGCTGCCATCCCAATGAGTGACATCACCTTCCACCAAAACCAGCTTCTCACAGGGAACCCCAAATTCCTTTCCACCAAAAAGCTTCACAAAAACACTGCTCTGTTTCGAGGACCGTGTAACACCAACCAAATCGTGGGAACAGGAAACTCACCAGGATGATTAAACATGAACCTGTGTTTTCACAATTCTGACAAAGGAGGGCTCGAGTCTTCAGAAAGGATAAAAAGGACGAAGGGGCCCCCCATCTCTCGGACTGCAATCTGCATCACCTTTACTATGCACCTCTTGTTTTACATCAATACCTACAAGCAGTTATCTCCCCATGCGCGCACAGTAATCATCTTACCAGTAACAGCCAGGGCTCTACACCTCTACTTCACGGATTAAACACCCAGGCAGTTTGACGGTGACCATTCAACGTTAACACGAGGAGAGGAAACTTTGAGGCAGACAGAATTTTAATGCCCGTGGAGGAGAGAAATTATCTGTGCTTCCAGCTCAGGCGTGACTGTGGTGGCGGTATGGAAGCCACTCCTTCCTCCCAGCACGTGGACCTAGTACCATTTCAAAACAAGCCAGCCATCGGTGAACATCTAAGACTCTAACATTTACCTCATAAAAAATTATGATCCATGTATAATTACAGCAGCGCTACTAGAGACACCATCATCACTACTAAATTCCTTTTCAAGCCTCAAGTTTCTGCAGCTTTCAAGCTGATGCAGATTTATGGAGTAAACCGCCAACGTGCATCCAGCACGCTCTCAACTTTTACATCCCAAAGCTTCAATTAAACTTCAGAGGTATTTAGCAACTACAGGCAAGCTTCTCTTACACCAAATATCGACTTAACAGATCAGGAAAACACAACCAAATTTCCCTTGTTACTAAAGTGTCATTCGCATCAAGCAGAAATCCAGTACGAATGCCACTGTTTTCAACCAGTTATACCTTTACTGTGCAAAAAGTCCCTCCCCTCCCCCCCACCCCCCGACCATTGCGGTGCCAAAATCAAGTATCATAACATCGCTCCCTTAAAGCGAGCTGGTTTCAAGATAACTCAGCGAAACACCGAGCTGCAGCAGAAGTCAAGGATTTGTACAAAGTCACGAGAAACCCGTGGACTACGTCGTGCTCCCAGAATTCAGGTACCTTTTAGACCAGAACTCAAATCTGCCACATCCCACCGAATGGGCAAGGAGATGAAGGAAAGACCGAGCATAATACTTGCTCTGGACTTTTTTGTTACATCAAATATTGATGGCAGCGCAGAGTTTCAACAGGTACTTACACAAGCGAACACCGGAATGCAGCATACTGCCAAGAGGTCAAAAAAATAAGCATGCAGAGCAGAAACAGTACACAAAAAGATAATGCAGCTTCTTCCCCCGATTGCCACAGGCTCCTGAACTCGAAGCAGCAACTCAGAGTTTATTCCCGATGCAGAACCCCAACTCAGCTGAAGATTGTAACTGGCTTGGCTCAGGCTTGCACCCTCAACCTTGTCGAAGGGAACGGTGCAGGCATTCACAGGACACGGTGAGCCCTAGCAAAGCAGGGGTCTTCTGGAAGCCCCCTTCTAGAAGAACATCTCCACCCAAAGCAGGGTGCCACACAGGCACCAGAACTTCATCCTTTCGGCACCGACACACAGCCGCCCTCTCCTCTAAAGAGACCATGGGCGGCACCCACACGCTGGTTTCCCAGATGTGCTAGGGCTCTTCTCACACCCCCCACTCCCACCCTACAGAAAACTCCTATCACAGGAGAGAAGAACTCGTCCTAGTGCTTCTGGTGACCAGCAGCGGTGGTGCCACCTTCTCTATAATACATGCAGAGTAAGTCACTGGTCAGAAGAAGGTAGGTCCTCTAAGGCAAAAATGCTTTGTTTCTTGAGTGTCACCAAAGGAAAGAAACCGATCCAGCGAGCCAACTGAATCTGAATACCTGGGAGCACCCACTCTCTGAGGACGCCAGCACACGTTGCAAGTTCAGAGTGGGGAAAGGCACCCTGGGTCTACCCCTTCTCTGCTCATGAGTGGTCAGGTGAACTTCAGCCTATAGACCCCAAGCCACAAAGAACTTCTATCGTGACCTTCCACTGTAATGTTACTAGACAGGTTTTAGTAGCTAAATGTAAAAGCAACGTCAGAAGTAAGACTCTTAAGATCCAAGAGACGCTGTCTTCATCAGCTGCTGGCACCAAGAACTCAGTCAAGCTACTTTATTTTAAAGCAAAAATCCCCAAAGGCCAAACACACAGAGACCTTTCAGAGATGTTTCAGAGTTCTTTTGCAATGCGAAAATACACTTTAAGACAACTGGAATAAAAACCCCCAGTCCAATGTCATCTTAGAAAAAAAAGAAAAGAAACAAAGCAACTCGCCTCCCCCCCCCCAAAAAAAAACCCTCCAGAGTTGTTAACTCTGTGGTCAGGTTGGTTACCCAGATTTCAGTCATTCCTGCCCCTGAACTAGCGCTCCTGAGATACTAACTTCTTTCAAGTAGACCCGGTAAATTCCACTGAAGTTGGCTGACTGCAAACAGAGAAACGTACGAGTATCCTAAACCACAGCCTTTAAGATGCCGGCATTAAATAAAAGGGATGCTGGCGGGCAGTCCAGGTTAAAACCCAAAGCGCTGTCCTGGTGAGGTAACAAGTGTTTCCAAGATCAAGCGCTCTGCGTGCAAACGCGAGCCCCTTCCTCCCGGCACTGCAGCCTGCTGGAGCGGGAACTCTGCAGCCCAGGAATTACTCTAGCTCAGCCGCGAGTGACTAGCTCCACTTCATGGCACCCAACAGAAAACACCCACACCGAGCCGGAAAGACGCAAGAAAACTGTATTTTTATGCGTGTTTTAATAAACTCCGGTATCGCCAGCAATGGAAAAGCACAGCAACTGCTCTTTAAATGGGCAAAATATAGACAAAGATACGCTCACCCACTCCACAGCTGACAATCTGCCTGTAGAGGAAGAGATGGAACCGGTCTTTCAAAAAATAACAACACAAAAAAATAAAGCATTCCTGCGACAAAGGACCCGGGGAATTTTCTTGCCAGCGCAAGGACGCAGCTAACAAGTGATGCAAAACAAGCATCGGGGGAAAGGAACGCCACAGCTTGTAGTAAGCAACACACCCCCATCATGTCTTCCCTGTTCTGTCAATAGGTGGGTTGTTGTCAGACTCTTGCTCTGGCTGCCTTCGAAAGGCTTAAAAAAAAAAAAAAAGAGGAAAAAAAAAAAAAAAAAAAAAAAAAAAAAAGAGGCAGCCAGCGTTCTGGGTGCCAGCGACTCGAACCGGGCCCTGCTGCCCCGGGGTCTGGCCGGGCGTCCAGGGCGGCGACGGGAGGAGGGGCCGGTGCGCGGCTCCCACCGGGGGCCCGCAGGAGCCGCCGCCGCCGCCCCGGCCCCCCGCCTCGGCCGCAGAAGGACGCGTTATCCCGCGGAGCATCCTCCGCAACGGGGAGCAACGCGCGCCCCGGCTCGCCCCCCCGCGGGGAGAGGAGTCGCCGCCGCCGCCCCCCCGGCCCCATCCTACCTCCCGGCGGCGGGGAGCGCGCTCCTCACCCCGCGGGGAGCGCGGGAGAGGGAGCCGCGGGAGGAGGATAATGGAGCCGGCGGCGGGGAGGACACACCGGCGGCAAGTCGCGTGCGCGGGGAGGGACCGGGCGCCGCGGAGGCGGAGGGCGGCCGGCACCCACCCGCCCGCCGCGCCGGGCTGGGCTCCCCGCCGCGCCGCCCCCCCCCCCTCCCGCCGCGGAGCAGACGGCGGCGGCCCGGCGGCGGGGCGCGCCCTTTGTGCGGGGAGCGGGAGCGGCGGCGCGGGCCCCGCGGGCGCGGTAGGTGTGTCCGGGCGGCGCGGGCAGGGGGTGCGCGGGCAGGGGGTGTGCCGCCCGCCGGGGCGGAGCGGGGATGCGGCGGGCCGGGACCCGCGGGCCGCGCCGCGCCCTCCCTCCCTCCCTGCCGCCGCCGCCCCCCCCACCCCCCCCCCGCCCCGCCGCCCCTCCTCTCCTCACCTCTCCGCTGCCCGCCTCGGCGCCGCAGGCCGCGCGGAACCGCCGCAGGTTGATGCCGATGGCGGCCGAGACCTGGAGCGCCGCGTCGAAGCCGGGTCCCACCCCGGCCGCGGGGCCCCCGGAGCCGCCGGAGCCCGGCGCTGCCCCGCCTCCCCCGCTTCCCGCCGCCCCGCCGGAGCACGGGCCGCCGCGCTCCCCCTCGCCCGCCGCCGCCGGCGCCGCCGCCGGTTCGGCGGCTCGCAGGCTCCGCACGGCCGGCACCCGCAGCCGGGACCCCCCCAGCCCCCGGCGGCCCCAGCCGCCGCTGCCGGGCCGGGCAGGGAAGCGCCACCGACCGCTGTGCGCCATCTTTACTGTGAGGCGACGAGCCAGAGAGCGGGGCCGGGCCGCGCCCCGCGCCCTGGATATCGTTTCGCCGGCCCGCAGAGGTCCTGCATAACAGCGGGTGCTATGCAGGTTGCGGGGCCCCGCCATCCCGCCACCCGGGCACCTGGGTAAGCCATGCGCGAGGGGTGCTGGCCCGGCATAACGCTGGGCGATATGCAGGGCCCCGGGCCCGAGCCCCAGCGCGGCCCGCCGCCCTGGATAGCGCAGCCTCCCGCCGCCGCGGTCCCTGATAACTCGGAGGGCCGTGCAGGCGCGGGGCACCTCGCGAGCGGGCCCCAGAACCTGGCTGCCACAGAACCCGGCCGCAAGCGGCCCGCATAACCGCGACAGCAATGCCGAGCGAGAGCACCGGCCGCCGGCGCCCGGGACCGCGCATAGAGCATACGCCGCCCCGCCGGCCCCCTCCATAGTGCCAGGCCCTATGCGGGGCGCGGGGCGCCGCTCCGGGCCCGGCCTGGGGCGGGCGGGCCCCTCGCGTACCGGCGGCGCGCATCCAGGCCGCGGGGCCGGCGGGGAGCGCCTGGCGGGGCCCCTCAGCGCCCGACAGGGTGCCTGCCTCCCCTCCCCGCGCCCCCCCCCCGGCGCCCTCCGCCCTTCTCCCGGTGCGGGGCGAGGGCCGGGGCGCTGGGCCTGCCCGGGGAACAGGGGCGGCCTGGCCCAGGGCCGAGCCGCTCTCGGGGGGGGGGAGAAAACGGCCGCCCAGGCGGGCACGAAGGGGTAGCGGCGCGGAGGTACCGTGAGCCGGCGTTGTCAAGCCCGCCCCCGTCCGCCTCCTACCTGCTCCCCCCTGCCCGCTCGCCTGGCGGGCCGGGTCAGCGTCCCGCCCGGTGCCATCTCCAAGGAGAAGGTAATGGCGGTGGCACTAGGCCAGCAGCTGCCTCCCGTCCCCGGCGTCACACCGCAGGCTGTCCTCCATCTTGTACGGCACGGCAAGAACGGGGTTAACATCCAACAAGTGCCCGCTGTATTTCCTGAGAAAAACAGCACTGCAAGCGCAGGAGTGTCGGTTATAAAACCCCTCTATGGGGGAACATAAAGTACCTGTCTCCTTTAACGCTCGCCAGCTGGAGGGGAGAGCGACTGAGGGGGAGAGCAAGGCCGTTTGCCCCTTATGGAAGCAACCAAACGATACCCGTGGCCTTAAAGAGGACAGAAAAGCTGCTGGAGCCCATCGGGTTTACGGGCGCCGCTTCTGCGTATTTCACACTCGAGGCGCTGCCGGGGTTCTGCTTTGGGAACAGGGCTGGGGCGGCTTCTCACGAGGACTTCCAAGGAGGAAAATTGAAATGAGGTGGTTTCTGTCTCTCCAGGGAGCGTGAAAGGGACTGGAGTGCTCCCGAGCTCTCCCGTGCTTTACTTCCAGCCCTCCAAATGAAAGGAGGTTGACAGCGCCCGGCACCAGCGAGAGCAGTACGCGCAAGTTGCAGGGGGCAGGCAGGCTTGCTTGCTTCCAGAGAGCTGCTTCTGGGGCCAGAAACCTTCTGCAAATCAAGATGATGCTTTCAATCCCACGTGTGACAGCCCCCCCCCCCCCCAGGGGCCCGACAGGTTCCCCTCACGGGTATCTATCTGCTGGGCGATGGGTTTGCCAGGACGGGAGCAAAGAGCTCCTGGGGAAGGGACTGGTTTTGGGGTCGTTGTTTGCCCTCACTGGCACGTGCCCCCACCTTGTGCTTCGGCCCCAGTTAGATTTGCTGGTGCCCTTTGCAAGAAAGCGTCACCTCCTCCGAGGGGAGCGAGGAATCACAAAGCCCTCAGCAGCAAAGGAAGCAACAGGAGCGCCCAGCAAGTTCCAGGAATAAAAGGTTTTCCAGGACTGCTGCTGCTTTGCCGTGCCAGGCAGAAATCGTGATCCCCTGGACAAACATTGGGAGAAGCAAATGCAGGACAGCGAGTCTGGGCAGGGGGCTGGAAGCCCAGGCCCCATCGCAGACTCACCTGGGGAAGCTAGCGAGTTTTTAGCCTTGGCTTCCCCATCTATCATGTGGACATGACCAGTGTCTGGTCCCAGGTTGTGACCTGCTGCTGGGTCAGGAGCCCTTCTCTTTAACAAACCAAGAACAGCTTTCCATTGATGCCACCTTCCGCTTGCCCAATATGGAGTGCGTGAGCTCACCTGCACTACCCCTCAGGAGTCCAAGAGGCTTCTTGCCAGGATGAAGCGTTGAGGTGGTCAGCTCTGCTGCGGGGAGAAGAGAAATCGCCGTGCTACCAGCACAACTGCCCCAGAGACGCTGGGGTCACTCGGGGCAGCCATGCTGGGAAGCTGAACGCGAGGCCCAGAGGAGCAAAGGAGTGGGTGATACGACGAGGGTATCAACAAGAAGCGATACCGACTGAGAGCCATCTTCTAAGACAGTAAGAAGAGTTAAGTCCTACCCCCAGCAGGACCGCCCAGCTTCAGAGAACGCCTCCTACAAATTATTTTCTGGAAACACGTTAGAGCACAAGCGATCTCACTGGGGTTTTGTATACACCTCTACAAAAGCTGGCCGAAAGCGAGCAAGCTTGTGCACTTGCAGACAGTGGTGAGCTAAGACGACGTGTGCAGTAAAGCTCTGCTTACCTTCAGAAGCGTCCACTCAACGCGTCTCGCCCCAAACCAGCAGGGCCGTGTGGGCTAGTGCTACATCCCCTACGATATAAGCCGCGGCAGGAATTTTTGGATAGGGTAGATAAAAGCACTGGCTTTTCATTTTGGTTCCCACTAGCTGACGTGAAACACGTTCAGAAACGAGTGAAAGCACGTGCGCTCTCAGTGTGAAGCCGGGGCACTCACGACTTCCCTACCACTGCGGCGGAGGCCCAGTGGCTGTCCAGAGACCAAGCGCAAGTGTGGCAACCGGCAGCGGCGTCACCAAGCCAGATCCAGCGCTGTCTCGAGGGGACCGGCCTTCAGGCAGCCACCCCTCCGAGGAGCCCATCTCCACTGCCGGCGGTGCGACCGGCTCGGGGACGGGCTCGCACCTCAACCACCAGAAAAGACCACGAGAGCTGGACATCAGTTCCTGGCTTTATTGTCACAGACCCCGTTACAGACTTGTGAGCGCGGTGCCGCCGCCACCGTTACTGAGGGGGGAGCCCTCAGACGTTGTACCCGATCAGGCCGCCCTTGCCTATGATCTCCCCGATGTAAAACCACATCAGCACCTCCGTGGCCACCAGACCGTTCCTCAGCGCTTCCTGAAGGAAAAGAAGCCACCGGTTAGGTCGTTCGCTCCTGCCGCTGCCTCCTTCCCCGCCCCGGCAGCCGAGCTCCTCGTAGGACAAGCACAGCCCTCAACCGGTTCAGGAGGCAACGGCTTAAGGGAAAAAACCGAGGGCGCAGCTTCACGGTGTTCGGCCGCCCCTCGGCGGAGCGCCACGGGAAGGCGGTTCTAAGCCGCTCGGTGCGGCGTTGCCTGTCCGTCCCGGTTCCTTGCGGCCTGCCCGGGGCCCGGCCCGGAGCCGCAGGGGCGCTGCCCCTCCGTGCGGCCGGCCTCCCCCCCCCGGCCCGCCCTTACCTTGACGGTGAGCTGCGCCAGGCGGCCGGCCTGGAAGCTCCTGACCATGGCCTTCATGCTGTCGATGGCCCGGGGGATCTCGGCGGGGGTCGGCGGGGCCAGCTCCACCTTGGCGTAGTACCAGAACGTGGCCAAGCGGGGCTTCGAGTACGCCACGGCGGCTGCCGGGAAAGGGAAGGGGAGGGAGAGGCGTTTTCCCAACGGCCGATCCCCCCCGCCCCCGGGCCCGTCCCGTCCCCCCCCCCCGGAGCCCCGCTCACCGCTGAGGAGCTGCGGCCCGCGGGCGGCGACGCGCTGCGCCAGCCTCTGGGCGGCCTGCGCCATGATGCTGAATGTCACCTCCGCCCGCCGCCGCCGCCGAGGACCCCGCCGCCGCCCGCGCGCCGCCTGCCGCCCCGCACCCCGCAGGCGTCTGCCGCGGGCAGCCCGCAGCGAGGACCCCGCGGGGCGGAGCGCCGCGCCAAGGCCGCGGGTTCGAGACCCGGTGGGGGCCGGACCCACCCGTGCGCAGGGAGCCCAACCCGCACAACGATGCTTTTCTACAGCTCGAGCCTCCCTGCTGCCACAAGATCGCCAGCTGCAAGATCATCTCCACCTTTAATTTCCAACGCCCTTCCGATCCCAAAGATCCGTCGGAAAAGAAACCCTGCACGTAGGAGCAGCATAACCGTCCCCACACCTAACCCCGGGAGCGGCCGTGGGCCTGGGGGCATCGCTTTCACACCGAACGTACGCTTACAGCGTTTAAACACAGCAACAGAACAGAGGGAGGGTTTTGGCGTTGCTGGAAGAGAACACGGCCGACACAAAGCACAAGTAACAGAGGGCCGGGGCACCAGGCCAGGCAGAAGGGGCTGCGGTCTTCCCCCGAGGCAGAGGCTCAAAGCAGTAGTGCAGCGGGAAGGCTTAGTATTGAAGAGTAAAAGTCTTGAAAGGAAAAGACAGAACAAGGGCTGAAAGGGGAGGTCCTAGGAGAGGCGCCGGAGCGGTGGCAATGTGTGAACGTGGTCTTGATGAAGGTGGCGCGTTGCACGGATGCTCTGGCGATCCAGCTGCTGCCCCTGCAAGGCATTTCCCTCGCCGCTTATTGTAGGCCTAGGGACAAGATCCTGGGTTTTCAGTTCAGCGTGTCCTCCAGCTCCTCCTTCTGCTTTTTCCTCTCCGCAAGCCACCGCTGGATCTTCTCTTTAAGCTCTGTGTTTGGTCTGATCTGGTCCATGGTGAGGGGGCTCCGATTGAACGGATCTGTCTGGTCACTGAAAAACAAAGCGTTGAGGAGATTATTCAGACAATTCCAGCACTAGGAGAAATGGGGGGTGCAAAAAAAAGGAAAATAGGAAGAAGCAGAGACACTGAAACCGGGTACCATTGGGTAAGCGAAACAGATCCCCCAAAGGCATCCAAGTACAAGCCTGCACTTCCTACCTGAGGAGGTGCCGGGCTATGGTCGACCGGTCTACGGTGACACGGGAGGAGGGCAGTATCACTGGGTCCGACATCAGAGTGCTCATGATCGGATCCAGGAATTCGTCACAGGCATCTGCGTACGTCTCCTCCTCCTGCTGCTGGCGGTCTGCAAGAGACTGGCAGGCACACGCTGCTTTTAGAGACTCGGTCTCCCGGTTCTTTCACAAGCAGCTTTGCTCCGAACTCGTGGCTACAGCATTTACAGGTCCATGCCAGCAGAGCACCCTCCCAGCTGCCCCGCCTGAGCCTCAGAGGAAGCCCGGCTCCCAGGAATCCAGCTCACAGCAAAGATGTAGAGATACACAGATGGGAAAGGGCACACCTTTTTTTTTTTTTGGGAGCTTAAATTCACCCCAGCTCTCACCTTGATCCTCTCAGCCAGGTTACTGAAAGACACTATCATGTTGCCAGGCTTGTTGATTTTCTTCAGAACCCGAACGGTCTGGGCAAAGAGCATCGGTGAATAGGAGCGGCCGTCCTTGGGCACTGTGGCACAGAAGTTTTCTTCGTCCCTGGACCATGGGTTGAAAGAGAGCAGAAGGTTTAAGAATCCACATTTATCAGGCTGCGAAACACCGTCCCCACAACAGCTGCATTGCCATAATGCAGAACTCACAGCCAGAGAAAAGCTTGACTGCAATGAAGCATTTCTCCTGGGTCCTTCCCAGAGCGACCCAAGGCACGAACATAACTGCGACGGTGCCTAACTTCCATCCCCGCTACCTGGGTTGCAGCTGACTTCCCCGGGTAATTTAAATTAAAATGACGACAAAAGAGCACAGCACACTTCCAAAAGGCCCATGAAGGCCCGTGGTAAGCACGCCGAGCGATTCCCTTAGCGCTGCTCCTGGAGGGGACACTCCCGCCCTGCAATGCAGGGGGCCATGGGGCTCTGCTAGCCAGGACATCAGGACATCCCTGCAACAGCTGCAGGACGGCTCCTGCCACCCCACCGGCCAGCTCTCCCGTGTCACCTACCCAAGGTTTAGGTAGATGGTACAGATGTCAGACACGAGCTGCTGCGGCTTGAAGTCAAACTCGCTGAAATCCTTGACTTTCAAAGCTCCCATCTTCGGCCCAACCAGGTGTTGCAGAAAGTAGTTGAGCATGGAGATGATGCGCTCAGCAAGGAAAGGATGCACAAACAGGGACTTAATTTCTGGAACAGAAACCAACAGTTCCCTGGAGCTCCGCAGCAATCCGACCACCCTGAAACCCCAAGCCCCTGCCCACCCGCTCCCAGGCAGGGCCCTTCTCTGGGCGGTGGCGGGCAGGAGGGGTTGCTCTCCCTACCTGAGGTCAGGAAGGCCAGAGTGCCAATGGTTTCGTTGGACATGATGTTGTGGAAGCGCGCCAGCTGACCAAACATCTGCAGGCTTGACTCCTTCTCGCGGCGAGCCTCCTGGGACAGGCTGTCCCATTCGCCACGGTCCTTCTCGATCTGCTGAACTTTAATCTTGCTGAGGTACTGCAAAGAGATGGCAGGGAACCCGATGGGCAAACAGGCAGGTGAACGGGCAACGACGGCTGAGCCAGACCTGTTCCGCGCTGCTCCGGCCTGACAGAAACCAGATGGGCAATATCCACGTCACCCATCTTACCTGCCGGCCTCCCGACAACCAATTCTATGGCAGGTGAAAGCTCCCCAAAAAAGCCTTTCCTAGCTGCCACAGGCAGCTCTGAAAGGCACAGAGACACAGCCACCACGCACCAGGGACATGAGTCCACCTGGCACTTGCCTTGTAAACCCAAAGGAGAACTGCCTGGAGACAAAAGGGCCTTTGTTAGGATAAAGCAACCAGCAGAAAGGCCAAGGGGATTTGATAATCAAAACCCACAGAGGTTGTTTACAGCCTGGCTGTGTCCAGATTAGCAACAGGCAGATGTCCTCACAACTCCCCCCCGCCCCACACTTCACACTGTATCTGAAAAAAGCCCTTTTGCTCCTCCCTGCTCTGACCTGCCTCCCGAGACCACAGGGAGGGAAGAGAGCAGCCCGTGCGCAGCGCCCCACACCCCACTGTCCTCCTGCCTGGAATAATTTGCTGTGAGTATCTGCTGCATAGATTCATCGGGCAGGACCAGAGCAAGCTGACACGGTCCTAGGGTCAGCACTGCACCTGGCCATCTTCAGGGGAGCGAGAACTGTCACTTGTGCGATGCCGACAGCAGGCACACTCCCAGCCCTACCTGTATGGCTTCATCCAACAGGAAAATGGCATCATTCATGAGCAAATTAAGGAAGCGCAAGAAGAGGGGGGGGTTCATTGCCTCCAGGTTCTCCGAGGCGTAATCAGCCAGAGCCTGCAAGGAATGAGAAACGGTGAATGCTGTGGCACGGTCCCAGCGGCAGGACACGAATCCGGGCGCTCCACACGGAGCTGCACACGCACGCTTACCTATGCGCCTCTTGCCTCACCTTTATACTCTGCCGGTACGAATCCGTGCCCCACATGTACCTCAGGATGGGATACATGGGACGGCGGTAGTTAAACTTCTGTTCAAACTGGTGCGGGTCACCTAGACGTGAGGAAAAGTAAGAGCATTTCCAGTGGGCAGCAGGCAAAGGCAGGGGCTGCCAATTCCTTTTTGCAGTTTGTTTGAAATAAAAACCCTGCTCCTGTACAAGTCAGTGAAACCTGTCACCGATTTCAAAGCAGCACAACCGATCCCACATCAGGAGAGGACGGGTGAGGACCTGCTGTAAGCATTGCTCAGCTGAAGAGCTTCAGCTCCAGAGGTTCTCCTTTCTAGATACGCAGTTTTGCACAAGCCCAAAGTTTGGAAAGACTGACGCGTTGCTGGAATGCCGCCTGCCTGACGGCACCGAGCAGCTCGAAGTGCAAATAGATGCGTTGGTTTTCACCGACGTACTTTAAACCCTGGAGGTATTCCCCCTGGAGACATTACAGAAAGAAGACAACTCTCCCCCTTTCGCGCTTACCAGTAAACTCAATATCCACAAAGACTTTGATAAGCGCCTCGGCCAGATGGGCAGCGTTTTGGTAGGAGCAGAACACTCGCTTGCGGTGAAACACACTCGAGACGAGCGGGTTCTGGGCCTGATCTAAGTGAGGCATCACGGCTTCCAACACTTCTGCCAGCTTGGCTCGCAGATGAGGATTCTTCATCCTGCGAATGAAAACAACAAAGCAAATCACGGACGGCACGAGGGCTGGGGAGCGGGGACCAAGCTGTTCAGGAAACACAGCAGGCCATCTGTAAAACTAACACCGGCGCCCAGCGGCTCCCCTTCAGTCCCGGAGCCACGGGGTGAAGGCACGCGCTCAATGCCCACAGTTAAATCTCAGCAGAGAGGGGAGAGGGTGTGGGAACAGTAGAGCTGTTGCTTCCCTCTGCCCCCGGCAGTGCACGCTGCTCACGGCCCGTGCTCGCTTGCCAGCTGTAGCTCCCGAGCATACCTGACTGCCCATCCCAGCTGTTTGCTTACTGCCCAGTGACTTCCTTCCTACTTATCCTGGGAGCCCAAAGCACTTGGCCTGCTGAGCCCGCTGTCCGGTACCCGACGATCACTGAGGCGCGGGTGCGACCCTCCTCTGCCGCACGCCTGGGGCAGAAGCCTGAGGTCACGCCGCAGGGCACTGCCAGGCAGAACTGCAGCCTCCATCTCCCGGGGCCAGCCCAGGGATAGCGGGAACAGCGTGAGGTGCCCACCGAGCGGAATCGCCACCCGCTCCCGCCGCTGCTGCGAGTGCGCTGTATTTACACACGCAAGTATAAACAAACGAACAGCAGAAACGTAGCGTGTGTGGCCATGTCTTATCAGGAACACCGATAAAACTACTCAGTTTTGTTCAGCACTCAGTTCACTGTAGTGGACTGTGTCACGGAGGTACTCCGAACAGATCAAGCCCAACAGCTTCCTTTAACAAAGGAAACCAAACCAGCTCCAGCTGACGAGGCTCCTGCATAATACAACCGAACAAATACTTAGATGCTGAATCCCATTTGTACCTCACGCGAAGCCCGCGTCTTTTGCTCAGGGCCTCGTTCACTGTGCCTCCTGCAGTCAGAATTTAGCTTTTCCACTGAGATCAACCCACTCACGGACGTTGACACCAGACCTCAAAACACCTCGGACAATTTCCATGTGCTTGTTCCCCCCGGGTGCTCTGCAGATAAGCACCCAGGCGTCACACCTGGGACTGGACGTACCTCTCCACGTCACCCATGAAAACAGTAACAAAGTGAAGGATGTGCTCCAGAGAGTCAGCGGAAGTCTCCAAGATGTCATCCGCGAAACGCCGCAGGAAAATGAAGAAGTCGCCCAGATTATCGGCAAAGAATTCTGCGAACAGAGATTGTGTGTGAGTTCCTCCTCGGGCAGCGTATTTTGCCCTTTTCTAGCCTCCCGTGCGCTCTCCCCTCATTGCCCTGACTCTGACTGTATTTTTGGGATCTAACTAGCTGTACTGGAACACCACAGCTGTGAAGGATGCCTGGCCTGACAAGGTTTGTAATGCATGGGATTTGCTTCACCTCTGGTGGAAGTCAGGTCACTTACAGGGTGAAACCTAGCAGCCACCTGCTGATCGTACACACCGTTACACAAGAAAGCTCGAGGGAAGAGAATCTGCAGACACCAGAAACCACAAGGAGGACTTTGCGCATCGGGAGAATAATAAATACGGTATTTGGCGAAACTTTGCAACTGGTCCGTGAGTGGGATCCATAAAAGGTCAGTAGCATCAATACCCGAACTATACCCCCTCAAGGAACCCCACATTTTCAAGGGACCCTCTTCAGAGAGAATACTCTACGCCAAGAAAGATGCTGTCAGCTACAGCACTGCGTCCTGCCCTGGACAGAAAAGCGCTTCCTCGAACAGCTCTCCCAGTGCTCAAACAGAAGGTACCAGGGTTAGCCTGCAAGGTGAACTCGGAGGTCCTAGCTTTCTCTGGAGCTTCTGACCTTGCTGCTGACGTTTTTGAAGTTGTGGCTGACCTTCCCTACACTTCCTTACGTGCTCTGGAACCCTTCTTTGCAAAGGCAGAATGCCCTTTAGGCGTCTCGATGAAGAGGAAACCCGGGTGCTACGGACATCTTAAGGAATCGGGCCGCATACGCGTAACTACTCCAAACGCAGCATGATGCGAGTAGCTCTAGACTTGGACGGTTAATTGCGGTAGCCACGCAGACTGACCGCCAGCAGGATGAGCGGCTTCACCTGGCACGTAGGCCAACGTGCTGTTTTCCACCTCTGGCAGCGGGAAGGTCAGCTCCAGCGGCTCCGTCCCATGGTTTCCCATGGCCAGCTGCACCAGCAGGACCGCCATGGACACCTGCAGATTCAGGCAGTTCTGCAGCATCTGCGGCTCCGTCATTGCCGTCTTGGTGGAGAGATAGATGGTCATCAGGCGCTCGAACTGCTCCCTGAGGCTGTCGGCAGCAGGGCTGGAGCTCTGCTGGGCTTCTCGCCACGCGACTTGCAGGCGGTGAAGGCTTTGGTTTATCTTTACCATCTGGTCGTGCAACCTACCCGGAAAACAAGGCAAGGAGGAGATGAGACGAGACGTACATACATACGCTCAGCACAGACCACCTAAGCGATACGTAAGCGAGCACATGCTTTTATCCTGTTCAAATCATTTCCCGTGGATAACCTGTCTGGGAGGGGGCCAGTGACGGGAAGCCTTTGGAGAAACACAAGCCAGGGCTTGGGAGGATACCAGACCTTACCGAGGGACTGCAGTGGTCCACAGAGCGGCCTGGTAGGCCAACGACCGCTGTGAAGCCCTCTGCAGAGGCAGGGACAACAAGCCGGCACGGCTGTGAACCCTTAGATTACCAGGGTCAGGAGTCCAGCAAGCCCAAGAGAAGCCCACGAGGTGACATTTTCAGTTTCCCAGCAACAAGCCGTTTGCGTGACTTTTTCGTCTATTTCTATATTTAGAGAATAAACCAGAAGGGGACCGTGCTTGGATCAGTGGTGACCTCACAGTATCCAGGCAACGACGTGCAGAGAGAAGCTGAGAAAAAACAGTGCGCTTTAGTGCCCAGAAAATCCTTCCCGGGAAACGGACAGCTACCTTGCATTCCTGCTTCAGGTTAAAATCCATTTACTGGGTGGTTCAGAGAGCTCACAGCAGGCAGGTGCTCTGCAGCCAAGATGCTTTATAGCAGAGAAGTGAGACGCCAGCAGCTCGCTCCCCTGAGAAGAGGGGACTACTGCGTGACCCAGGGACACCCAGCCCTCAGCTGTTGGGTTTCTATAAGTAATGCAGAGCCTGTAAGACTGTTAGCGTTGACCGTGAGCACCAGCAGCCAAAGTTTCTTTCAAAAAAGCAGTCGGCCTGAGGCTAAAAGGTCAGTCAAAACGCACAGTGAAAGGTACTCAGCAGCGCAACTGGCGCACTCCGTATTCTGAGTATTTACTACAAATTTATGTGGCCGCACACGGGTGGAAAACAGCACCGGGGGCGATCCAAGAGCAGGTACCTGTGAAATCCCAAGTGAAGAGTGTACTGTGTGAGGACCAGGTTTTCCGTCACCAGATTGTAGCTGTTTGCAAACTTCGGCTCTTGCTCGCTCAGAGCGGGTATCAAGCACGTTTCTTTTTCCAAACCTGGGAACAAAAAGCATCTTGGTGTCAAGTCCTAACCGGCAGCGTCGGAGAGGAGAGGAGAGGGCAGGGCCCAAGAGGGCCCCTGCTGAAGATACAAAACTACTGCTGGTGACGCTAGGCAGCGTTTTATTTGTATTCAGCTCTTCCCTCGCTCCTCTCGACTCACTCAACTCTCCCTTTACTGGCACACACTGAGAAGGAGCTACCGGGAGAAGTCAGGACCCGAGGAGATCCCCTTTCTCCTTCCCTCGCTCCCCCGAGGTTCGGGCGTACCTTTCATATGTACATTCTTACTCCTCCTCTCCTCTTCGTTCAGCTCCTTCAGGGCACAGTAAGTAGGGTCGAAGGTTAGCAGCCTCGGAGATTTTGGTTTGCAGAAGGGCTGGCACAGCCTCAGGAGGGCAGCTCCCAGGTTGAGGAAGAAGGCATCAGAGGCGTACATCTGGAAGAAGATCTCTGGCATCTGGTTAGCCCAAATTTTGGTGCGGCCTGCGTTCGCGTGGAGGCAGTTTCCCAGCCAGGAGAGAATCCCGTGCTTCGTCTCTGGAGACAACTGCAACAGGTTCTTCAGCATCTGGTAGATCTTCTCGTGGAACTGGGCCATAAACTGTTACGGGGAACACACAGCAGTTGAAGGAGTCATTGGCGGGACAGCTCTTTTGCCTCTCCCGCCATTAACGCCCTCAGAGCTCTCCCAGCTCCAGACCGCATCCTGCTCTTCAAGGGCAGGGCTTTCAAAGTAAACCACGGCCAGGATGACTCTATTAACCACCCATCAGACACACACATTACGACTGGGTCAAATCCTGAGGCCGGAAGCAAAAAATAATTAGGGATGTGCTCAAAAGCACGGTCAAGAGCGAATTGTTTCCACGGGGAATAAAACCAAAATTCTTTACTCATTTTTGGCAGCAACAATGACCCTGAAAGAACACGTGACCGGGAAAGCCCCTCTCTGTGACCGCTTCTGTGCCCAGGTTTACTCCTGCGTTTATCCCCTGTGCTCTGTTGCTTCACTCCTTACCTACCGAAACGCTCCAAGCACTCTTCCTCTGAGGAAGCTATTTACTTCCATAACGAGAGACAACGTTGCTTGTCACTTTCTCCACTGGGGAGCCAATTAGTGTTTTAATTACAGGGCAGGCACTGCAAACCATTTCCCAGTGCTTACAACACCTAAGGTAAATTATCTTCATGTAGCACCTCAAGTTAGGGTGCTGGCATCTGTTCCGCTCCGCCCTTTTCCCAAAGCTCAGACGACTACTTTGATAAAATGTGACTCGCTCGACGTGAAGACTTATAACCCCCTGAGGAAGCGGGCGAAGCCATTTGCGTGTTACAGCTGGGGAATCCCAAGCTGTGACTCGCTTAGTCACAGGCCCCGTTATCAGAGCTGGCAGTGGAACTAAAGCCCCGACATCACGTCTTTAACCCTCGGGCGATGAGAGACCACTAAAACCCATGGGGAAGCAGTACTGTCCTGCCTCAGCCCACCTGATGGATGTTGGATTCCTGCACTTTGATCTCTTGCGGGCTGGATCGGGATGGATTCAGAAAGTAGCCGTGGTTCTCCACTACGCCAGGGGTCTTTAACAAGCAGGAGATGTTTAAAATGGTGCCTAGCAAAGTCTTCTGGTACATCTGTCCATTGCCGGGATCCTTGGGCTGGATGTAGCCTGCAAAAACCTAGGGAATGCAGCAGGATGTGCTGACGGTTACGTAAAATCCCAGTAAAAATCCCCACAAACTGATGGGTGTGGCTATTGAAAAGGAGAGAGGGGTACGAGCGCACACACGCAGAGGGTGTTGTTACACCATACTGTAGGTTTGAGCTCGACAGAACCTGCGAGGAGCTCTCTTAATCGGGCCAAGGCACCCACCTTTGCTACATCCTTCTGCTTCGTGAAGTAGAGGAGCACATCGAGGTATGTGTACAGCAGGATCTGGCAGAGGTCCAGGTCCTTGATTCTGCCCAACAGGATGTCAAACACTGGAACCACGACCTCCCCGAACGTCCGCACCTCCTCATCCATCGTTAAGGCTTCTATGACCTCCTCGAGAAACTCGGCCACATCTTCAAAGTCTAGCGAGGGAAGCAAGGCTGTTACCGAGATGCTCCAAGTGGACGAACCTCAGCACGCACACCTAAACGCGGCCCTCCCTTTCGGCAACGAGGGGAACCAAAGCTTTGCTCGAGTCCACGACGCTCTTCCCGCAAACCTGAGCGTGAAGGGCAGCCTTGCAGCGCTAACCTAGCGGCACGACCCAGTTGGACTTACGCGCCCCTCTCAGCGCCTCCAGCATCAGGTCCACCAGCTGCTCGTACACGTTCTGGTTGACGTAAATCTCCGGAGTGAGGAGGACGGTGCGAGCATTTGACACGGTCAGGTTCCGGCAGCGCACGGCAAAGGGCAGCAGGTTCTCTGGGACCTTGGTTATCTGCGCAAGGAGAACGAGACAGAGTTGGGGCCCTGGCATCTGCTTCTGGCCATTAAGAACCTCAGCTCGGTCACCTCGGACCAGAAAGCTGGATGACAAAGCTGCCCTGCTTCCTCAGAAGCCCCCGCCCACCTCTTCTCTTGCCCTCTGGAAACAGGCGTAGAGGTAGCGCAGAATCTGTCTCTCCCCCGCATCCCGGTCAGCGGAAAGGTTCTGTGTGCTGGCGGAGGTCATGTAAATCAGGTGGTTTCCAGGCTCCGGCAGCAGCAAGCGGGTGAAGAGGGCCTAGGCACCAGCAAAGAGAGATGGAAAGCAAAACAGCCCTGGCAGAGAGACAATCCCTCCAGAAAAAGCAGCCCTGTTAATGCCACGAGTGAAGTTATTTCTGCCTAGAAGCGCTCTCTCTATCCCTCATGAAGTAATGGAGCACTACAGCAGAAATCCTCAGGCTTGCTCCTTGGCTAAGCAACTTCTGCAGTCCCCTTTCAGAGCAACAGCAGCCCCAACAGAAGTTTTTTTTCCACTAAAAAACCCGCTAGGAAGGACTGAAAACAAAGTTGAGCGGGCACACGAACGCTGATCACAAAGTTTTGTTTGGTGGCACCAGGGAAGGCATGCTGCCCCGCTGCCAGCAGTGCTTGCCTCCCACAAGCCTTCCTTCACGCCCTGCCCAGGCCAAATTTGCTCCCCTCCCCATCCCCAGCCAATCTGCCTGGCAGCAAACTCCCGCAGCCTCCGGGAGGAGGGAACAGAAGCAGCAAAATCTCAACCTTTTTCAGCCTCGCAGCCCCGAACCCCTGTGGCCGTTGCCAGCAAAGCCACAACCGGCGGCTCCGTGCTGGGCTCTGGCACACAGACTGAGTTCGGGATGCGGCCCAAATCAATCCAGTTCCTGTTGCCAAAGCGAGCAGAACGCCCGCGGCCTGAGGCGGGCATCCCTACCTGCTCGACGTTGTCCATGTCCAGCCAGTCCTGGTCATCCAGGTCTGTGGCCATTTCTTCCAGATAGACGCAGCGCGCTGGGATCCCATTCCCGCTCTTCGTGCTGGGGTCGCCTGAGAGAAGGGCGGACCGACACGTTTCACCCAAACTGACGGAGAACAGGCTGGCAGGCAGGGAAACCTGCCCCGCCACTGCGCTGAGGCACGTGCCCTCTCCCAGCTCACCCCTCCGATTTTGGAGGGATCAGGCGAGCTCTGCCCAGCGCGAGGGAGCTCCCCCAGCCCGTAAAGCCCCCCGCACCGCCCCCCCGGGAGAACAAGGCGGGTTCCCAGGCTGCCTCACTGTTGTCGAGGGTGATGAGGAAGATCCTCTGGATCATGTGGTTGATGTTGAGCTGCTCGCACAGCTCCCGCTGCGAGCGGAAGGAGCGGCTGATCTCGGCCACCGAGTAGTCACAGTCGTCCAGGCTCTCGGAGACGCTGTTGTCGGAGTCATCCTGGCTAACCGAAGTCTCGTCGCCTGCGAAACGAGAGCTCCTCAGCGCCCCGGCGGGGGAAGCTGCCCTCGCCTCCGCCGGAGGGGCCCGGCCCGGCGCCCCCCCACCTCTCGGCTGCCGCAGCTGCTGCTGCTTCTGGACGGCGGCGAAGTGCTTGGCGTCGGCGATGGAGCCGAAGAGGGCGGCGAAGGGGTTGCTGGAGATGCTGTTGTTGTTCTCCTGGTCGGTCATCTCCCCTCAGGGCCGCGCCATGCGGGGGGGCCGGGCCGGGCTGCGGGGAGAGCCACCGTCAGGGCCCGCGCCCCCATCGGCTCCCCCGGCGCGGCGGGCACAGCCCCCTGGGCGGGAAGGGGCCGGCCGGTGCCCGCTGCCCGCGGGGCGCTTACCGGGCCCGCCGCGCTCACCTCCGCCGCCGCCGCCGGGCAGCACCGCGCCTCACCGAGTCGCCTCCCAATAGACGTCACTTCCGCGCGCCGGCAGGCGGGCGGCGGGGAGGCGGGGCCTTCGGAAGAGCGGCCCGCGGCGGGGCGGAGAGCGGGCGGGCGGGCGGCAGCGCCCCCTGGCGGCGGGGAGGAGCGGGTGTCCCGGGCCGGCCCCGCGGGGACGCGAGCGCGATCATCAGAGCCCGCAAGTCCCCGCCAAAACCCGCGTTGGCGACCGCCCCCGGCAGCTGCCTCGTAGCGCCCCGTCGGGGGCCGGAGCCCCGAGCCCCATCCCGAGCCGCCGGCCTGGCGTGCCCAGCGGGCAACCCGTGCATGCCAAGTGGGCAACCGGGGCGGGCAACCGGTGTGTGCCTAGCGGGCAACCGGTGCGGGCAACCCATGCATGCCAAGCGGGCAACCCGTGCATGCCAAGTGGGCAACCGGGGCGGGCAACCGGTGTGTGCCTAGCGGGCAACCAGCGCGGGCAACCCATGCATGCCAAGTGGGCAACCCGTGCGTGCCCAGCGGGCAACCGGTGCGGGCAACCAGCGTGTGCCAAGCGGGCAACCGGTGAGTGCCCAGCGGGCAACTGGCGCGTGCCAAGCGGGCAACCGGTGCGGGCAACCGGTGTGTCCCCAGCGGGCAACTGGCGTGTGCCCAGCGGGCAACCAGCACACGCCCTGGCGTGGCTGCGTGGTGAGATGCACCCCAGGAGGGGGTCCTGGGGCGAAACGTGGGGCCTTTTATGGGCCCGTGGGGCGGTTTGTGGGGCAGCGCTGGGGACGGCGTGGGGGGCCTGGGGACGCTGGGGGGGGGGAGTCGCTGTTACGGGGGGCAGGAGTCGTGTCGTGCAAGGAAAATAAACACAGCTGCTTCATCAGCATCAGTTTGGGGTTTTTTTGGCTTTTTTGGTGGTTTTTTTTTTTTTACTACCCAAGAGACTTTAATCGGCCGTTGTTTGGCTCCTGGGGCCGGTGGGGCGGAGAGCGTCCTCGCCGGGCCGCGGGAGGTGGTCCCAGCGGAGGCTGAGCCTGGAGTGCTGCTGCTGCTCCAGCTCCTCCAGCTCGTGCAGCTCCCTGGCGCTGGCTGCCGGGGTCTGCACCTCAAAGGTCATCTCGAAGCGGCTGTAGTCCACGCGGAAGGCGCCTTTCTCCAGGGACATGCAGGGCTCGAAGCGGTACCCCCAGAGGATCTCGTCCTCCGTGTACGAGGTGCGGGCTTGGCACGTCATTCCTGCGGCGAGAGAACGGCTGAGGCGCCGCTGCCGCTGCAGCGAACCACCCGCTGCCCAACGAGGGGCTTCCAGTTGCCCGACGAGGGGCTTCCAGCCCTGGGGCACCTGCTGCCGGCGCGGAGCCTGGTTTTGCCACCAGGCATCTCCCACCAGGATGCCAGCCCCGAGCCCCCACTTGCCCAGCATCCCTTGGACCCCAGGGGAGCCACCCATCCCCACCCGACCCTTCATGGACCACTTGCCTGTGGCTTCCACGATGCCCTCGAGGATGATTATGATTTCAAACTGCTCCCGGCGCAGCGACTCAGCCGACATGTCCCAGAAGGGGCTGCGGCGGTTGATGACGTGGCAGATAATCTGGGGCTCCACCAGGAACAGGCGGTCCTCCCCTGTGTCGTAGCCCAGGTTCAGCTCCGACTGCTCCAGGGGGATGAACTCCCCCTCAGCCGTCTGCCGGGACTTGATCAGCTTGGCCCGGATCTTGGCGTCCACCATGTGGCTGTCCCGCAGGTCCCCCACGCGGAACATCAGGCAGAGCTGCTCGTCCCGGCGGGAGATGACGCAGTTCTTGCTGAAGATGAGGGTCTGGGCGCGCTTCTTGGGCCGGGAGATCTTGACGAACATGCAGCCCACCATCAGGGCGTCAATCATGGAGCCGACGATGGACTGTGCCATCAGCAGGATGACGCCCTCGGCGCAGTTGGCTGTCACCATCCGGGAGCCGTAGCCGATGGTCCGCTGGCTTTCCACCGAGAAGAGCAAGGCGGAGACAAAGTCATCCACGTTCTCGATGCACGCCCGCCACTCGGGGTCGCCCCGGTGCCTGACGTCGCCCCGCGCCCAGGCGTCGAAGAAGTAGACGGTGCCGAAGACCACCCAGGTGACGATGTAGCACATCATGAAGACAAAGAGGAACCAGCGGTACTTGAGGTCCACGATGGTGGTGAAGATGTCTGAGAGGAACCGCTTCTTCTCCTGGATGTTGCCCAGGTTCACCTGGCACTTGCCCACCTTGGTCACGTAGCGCTGCCGCTGCCGCTTGCTGGCCTGGACCACTGGCCCATCCTCCTCCAGCAGCTTGCGGCGCCGGCTCTGCAGCCCCTCCGGCGTGGGGACGGTGGGGGTGGTGCTGCGGGCGGGGGTCTGGCCACGCGCCGAGCTGGGGATGTTGGGCACGCTCAGCGCGTGCAGTGGGTACCGACGGGTGCTCGCCGGGCACCGGGACGGATCGCCGGGATGGTGCTGGGTGGCCACACTGCCGCAGCTCGGCGGCAGGGACAGTTCGCCGGGGCTGACACCACCGTGGCGAGACAGGGGCAGGTAGTTTGGCGTCAGGGTGCTTCTCTTGGCAGCAGCGGCACTGGCTTGCTGCCGCCTGAGCTCCGCCGTAGCCCTGGGGACGGCCGGGAATTCGGGCTGCAGGGCGGGAAGGAGCCCGTCAGTGAGGGATCGCCTCCGACAACCGCGACCGCCCGGCAGCATCCCGTCCGAAGGATGCCCGAGAGCCCCGGCGCGAGCCATACCTTCTGGGGGAAGGTGCCGTACCGGCTGGTGTCGGTGGGCGGCCGGGGCAGGTAAGCCAGCAAGTGCTTGGCGGTGGGCGTCTGCGCCGGGGGGACGGAGTTGCTGCGGCCGCGGGGCTCCTCGGGTGCCAGCCGGCCACCGCCGCCGTTGCGGGCGCAGGGGAGCACCATGGTGGTGCCAGGGTGGGGGCTCAGCCCCGGGCCGAGTGTGGGGTCCTGCCACGGGGGACACAAAGCGGGGGGTTATTTTGGATGTGGAGGGCAGTGTGGGACTCTGTCCCCTCTCTGCACGCCCACGGGCTGGGGTCCAGCGGGGCCGCCCTTGCCTGGCAGCGCACGTGCCGGCCATGGCACCGTGCCAGGGCGGCTGCGGGACGCGGCAGATGGCTGAGCCCATTAGGGGCCATAATTGCGTTGGAGAGGCCGGGGAAGGAGGCGGCCGCCTCCAGTGGGGAGCAGCCCCGGCAGCAGGCAAGCTCCGGGTGCCCGCCCGCAGCTCTGCTCCCCGCTTGGCCCGGGACGCAGCCGTAATTGCCGGTTGTCTGACGAGCTCTGGGAGGGAACGGGCAGCCCCCCGCTGCGGGAGGAAGGACGGCCCATGACGGAGGCGCAGACCCCCTGGCTGGGTCCAGCCCGGTCCCCGCGGGGAGATGCGGTGGGAGGTCACGCTCCTGGAAACGCAACCCGGAGAGCGGCGACCCGCGGGGGATGGGATGGAGATGGGGAGCGTGGGTGCTCTGCCCCCCCTGTGAGCACCCCCAGCCGGCGCCCCGGGGCAGGACCACTCCCGCTCCCGTGGCGCCTCCTGCCACTGTCCCGGTGGCACCAGTGGTCCTCAGGGCCGACCTCCTGGCCCCGCGGCCCCGCACAGACCCCCGGGCGCGGGGGGCACCCACCTCATGTCCAGGCGGAGCGGCTGCCAGGCTGGCAGACGCCGTCCTCGGCTCGCGGCTCCTGCTCCACCCCGGCTGCTGCCGGGCATCTTCCCGCCGGGTGCAGATGGGAATCCTCCGCTGGGCTGTGCCGCCGCAGCCGGAGGGAGAGAAGGAAGGGGAGCTCGGCGGCGGCCGCCAATCCTGCTCCAGCGGCAGAAGGTCGCCCGTTAATCTGTCTCAATGACAGGCACAATTACCTCGAGATGATTTAATCGGAAGGAGCCCTGATGCCCGAGGGAAGGAGCAGGAGGGGTTTCCCAGCGGATTTCCCTGCTCTCGGCTTCGGGATGATGCGCCCCGTCCGCTCGTGGGGATGGGACCATCAGCAAGGGCTGGAAGACGTCCCCCCTCTCCCGCCCGCTCCGTGCTCCCTTGCCCCCGGCGGTGTCCTCCTTTTGGGGCCCCCCCCCCCGCGAGGGTCCCCCCGACACTCACCGGGGCCAGACCCCCATGCCCGGAGGGCTCAGTAATTTACCAGCCTGGCCCCCGGTACCCCCGTTGATAAGAAAGACGGCAGATGAAGGAGAGATTAGTCGCTAATCTCCCCAGGAAGATGAATCTGCAAGCCGGACCCTGCGGAGGGGACGCACGCGGGGGCGGATGGGAGGTGAGCGCCAGCACGAAGTTGGGATTTTCCTGATGGTGCGGCCCATCCTTTTCCCCCATCTTTTTTTTATTTGCAGCAGGATGTCTTCTCCCTGGCAGGACTTTGCTCGCGGAAAGCAGCGGTAACCGCGTCCCCGGATGAGGGGCTGGGCACGGGAGGGGGTGACGAGCGCCTGCGGGCGAAGGCGCACCCTGCGTTGGACGTCCCCGACACAGCTCGCGACGGCTCCCTTGTGTTACCGATTCAATGACCAAATGAGAGCCGATGCCTCAAACCCTCCCGAGAAAAGCCCGACGCTGGCTCTCCCCTGCCCGCATCCCGTCCCGGGGCCCCCTCCCTGTCCCACCGCAGCCAGAGCCGCCGCTGCCCAGCGGCGCTTTCCCTGCCAAGGCTCTCCCTTCGGGGTGGCTGAGGCTCAGAGGATTTGCATGCTTTGGCTTAACCCTCCCGGGCACGGCGAGGCAGCGGCGGGACCCCGGCCAGAGGCATGGGAGGGGGGATGCACCCGGCTTGTCCTGCCGAGCCGGGCGCGCTTTCCTTTCAGCGTGGAAAAACCAACAACGGCTGGAAAACGACCGTGGCCACACCCCGGCGTCGGAGGAGCAGGCTTGAATCCGCTCCCCCGGGCGCCAGACACGGCCAGCGGTGGGGCGGACGCTGCTCCACAAGCGTTAATGCCCGCGGCCGCCGCTCAGGGCCGCTTATCTTGGCCCGGCACGCAAGGCAGCGGGGCGGCGTTGGCATGGCTGGGAGCTGGCGGGCGAAGGCGCAGGCGGTGGGGATGCTGCTGGCCCTCCTCGGCTGGGTCTCCTCCTGCGTCACCACCTTCATCCCGCTCTGGAAGAGCCTCAACCTGGACCTGAACGAGCTGGAGGTCTGGACCATGGGGCTCTGGCAGGTCTGCATCGCCCGGGAGGAGGGAGCGGTCGAATGCCGAGCCCACGGCTCCTTCCTGGCGCTGCCGCCGGCGCTGCGCGTCTCCCGCCTCCTGATGTGCCTCTCCAACGGGCTGGGGCTGCTGGGGTGCCTCCTCGCCGCCCCGGGGCTGGAGGGCTGGAGCGCCTGCGAGGACAGAGCCGGGCTAAAGCGACGGCTCCTGCTCGCCGGGGGAGCGGCCTTCGGCACGGCGGGGATGGCGACCCTGGCGCCGGTCTCCTGGGTCGCCTACAACACCGTCCTCGACTTCTGGGACAACACCGTCCCTGACATCGTCCCCCGGTGGGAATTCGGGGAGGCCACCTTCCTGGGGTGGTTTGCTGGAGCCTTCCTTGCCGCCGGCGGGCTGCTCCTCGCCTGCAGCGCCCGCTCCGCGAGGACCGAAACGCCACTGGCCCCCGCCTGCCGCCAGCCCCCCGCCACGCAGGGTCTGGCCGGGGGCCGCCCCCCACCCCCCAAAAACGCAGACCTGGTCATCTAGGGACCGGGGGCACCGTGCCCCGCGCGCGCCCCCCGGCCCGGCCCGGCGCAGGGACGGCTCTCGCGTGTATTACAGGATGGTTTGCCAAGTCCCACAGCCGCCTTGCAGATTTGTTTTCCTTCCTCCGTCTGTCTGCTTCGCTTTTTCTTCTTCCAGGAGCAACAGCTCTTCCCGCGGCACTCGCCGGGCGGGCGCAGGAAGGCAACGAGGCGGAGCGGCGGGCGGCGCTTTGTACGCCCGGTGGCATCCGTGGTAGAGTCACCTTGTGATGCCGCTGCGCCGGCAGCCCCCGCGGATCCCCCGTGGCCAGGCCTGTCGTGGTCGGCAGCTGCGCCCCAGCGCGGCAGCGCCCTCCTCGCGTGGCCGCGTCGCTTCGATGCATTCGCAATAAACGATGGCGGTCGTCGGCAGCGTGTTTCTGTGCTCCGAACACACGGCCGCACCTTGCAGGAGGCACGGCCAGAGCTGTGGGAGGGTGGGAGCTGCAAGGGGCCGCGGGGCCGCTCCAGCGAGGCTTTGCTCCATCCAGGGAAGGTTGGGGCGGGGGGGAATAAAGGCGGAGAACAAGGGGGAGAGGGAAAATGAGGGCCGAGGGGCTACCGAAGAGCACTCCCGCTGCGAAGGTGGGATGCTGGCGGCTGCATCCCCCGCAGTAGCTTCATCCCCTCATGGCTACGGTAACGCCGTGAGTGTGCCACGGACCTTCCTGTAGAAAGCTCCTCAGCTGCATCGTTCACCTGCGCACAAGAGGCGGGCGCGGTGTTTTGGGGGTCTCCCCAGCGGTGCCTTCAGCAAAGCCTGCTTGCACGCCTCCGTGCGACCGCCAGCACGGGAACGCCAGGCTGGCTTGACGCCGCGTCCCGAGAGAAGCCAGCCCGCTGCGACAGCGCTGGTTAACGACAGAGTTCAGCGCCGGTTTAATCCCCGCCGGCTCAAAGCCGCGGGCGCGTGACCGAACTCAAGGAAGCCCCCAGCCGACGCCGGCATTCCTGGGGGAAGCAAAGTCCGCCTCCCTCCCCAAGCCCCCTTTTGAAACCCGCACTTTGCTCAGCTGAGGAGAGAAAGGAGCGGGCGGGCAGGGAGCGAGAAAAGAGATTATCCCCAGGCGTTCCTCGCACCGCCTGGGCTTGGGGCACGGCCGGTCCTGCCCCGAGCGGAGGGAGGGGCGGGGGCTCAGCCCTTCCCAAAGAAGCAGGAGGGCGGCATTCCTGGCTGGCGCGCGCTTACCAAAGCCCTGCATGCGCCGTTGGGTGGCCCTCGAGGGGCCCGACCCACCTGGGAAGCAAAGCGAGGCCGTTTTGGCTGGGACCCGTCCCCCACTCCCTTGGGAAGCGGGGGGACAAGACACCCAGCAAAGCTTTCCAGCTCCGGGCCGCTCCTCCCTCCCAGCCCAACTCCAATGTCTCAGCTTTCCAAGCACTGACCTGCGCTCCTGAGAGGTCGGCTTATTTATGTTTTTTTTCAAGAAAAGCGGGCTTTGGCCATCGGCCGGAGGCTTTGCGTTCTGGCAGCAACACAAAGAACGGGACCAAGCTACCGTCTTTGGGATGGCTCCTCCTAAGGCGAGACCCTCTCCCCAAACCACATCCTACTCGCCCGCCCGTCGGAGGGGCACGCGAGCATTGCAAAAGCCGCCTGTAAATCACCGGTTGCCTGCCGCTGGGGCGGGGTGAGCGCAGTCACCGAGCGCGCAGTGCCACGGCCCCTCAGGGCTCAGCACCCTGAGAAATCGGCCGGAGGCCTCGTCCTTCCGCTCTCCGTCACAACAATGGGAGAAAAACACTGGGAAAGCAGCAGCCCCAGCTCCGGGGCATCCCGTTACGGCTCACGCTTTGGACACAGGCAGCCTGAGCCTCTACAGATAACGGCACCCCTACGTTACCGCACGCGAGCTGGGAGCACGCGAGGGTCCCCCACGGGCGCGGTTTGCTCCTAGGCAAGGGGGAAACGCACGCCCAGAGAAGGGGGGACCGCGCCGGCAGCTTCCACTCCGAGGTAGCGCTGCTAATTACGACAAATTTCGTACTAGGAACAAGTCCTAGAAACATCCGCCTAATTTGTTGGGAAAACCCCCCCCGCCCGCGCGCGCACCCCCCCGCTCTTCCCGCGCTGCCCACAAGGGATCTGTGTTCCGTCAGAGCGATGCCAGCAGCAGCAGGTAGGAGCTGGCCCTCGGCACGTGCGTCACGTTAGCAGCTTGGTACGTCAATAAGTGTTTCGATTCTCCAGTTAATAAAGAAAACAGAGATTTCGGCTACAGGAAGAGAGTGGTTTTCCCCTCCTCTTGGCAGACTCCCTCTTCCAGACCCCCCCCGAGCTGATGCAGAGCGGCTTGCGGTGGGAAAGGGCTCCGGCGCAGATTCTCCGCTCCAAAGAACAAGACTCAAAAGGAACCTCCCAGCGTCGACAACGACCACCGACGTTTCCCCGGCCCTGCCTCCCCAGCCGCTCCCCCCCCCGCTCCTCTGCATGCCCGCTCCCGGCCCGGCGACCCTCAGTCACCAAACTTACCCACTTGTCTGCTAAAGCATCCCGAATTCCCGCCCCGGCCGCTGTCCTCGCAGGATGAGCTGGTCAGCACACGCGCGGTTCCGCTTCATCACGCTGCGGCGCGCTCTGCGCCAGTTTGCCCACAGATTTTTGTGTGCGCGCGCGCTCCCCTTGCTTCCCATCGAAGGCAGAAGGCACCTCAAGGCGCGACCCCGGAGCAAAAAAAAAAACCACAGAGGGAGCTTTTTCATTCTAACATAGAACAAATGCTTTTATTGCACTTTTTTCTGCATAGTCCTAACAAACAGGGTCTCCCCCTCCGCTTGCTCGCGACTTTTGGTTGAAGACAAGGGCCGCAGCTCGGCCGCCAGCACAGGCTGCCCGCAAAAGGAACGCAAACGCGGCGGGTTTTTTTTTTTTTACAGAAAGTCAATGGAAAAAACCCCAAACCCAGCCACCACCAACACAAAAGGAGCCGATTCCAGCCCTTGCAGTTGCCACCAACGCTACTGGGGCACTGAGAACCCGCCAGAGGCGAGAAGGAAGTTTGCCTTCCGCGCCGAGAGGGGAATGGCTTTGGGGTGCCGCCATCGCCCCTAACGAGCAGCCGATGGCTGCAGCATGACTGCGTGGGAGACTGCCTCCGCCACCGCGCCTCCCGGCCCCGCCGCTACCGGCCTGTGCCTCTCCCCGAGGAAGACTCCTGCAAAACGCCCGCTGGGCACGACCAAAGCGTGCCGCCGCTCGTGCCAGTGCCCAAGGCCGGAGCGTGAGCCACCGGGCCTCTCGGCTCCCTAACGGCGCAGCAGGAGCTCGGCAGGACCTCGGCGCATCATCTCCGGGAGCCGCTGATCATTCAGGAAGAGGTGAATGCGTCAGACAGATGGACGACAGCTCGCCGGCGGAGCCGGTCTCTCGCTCCGCTGCCGTCACGGGCCGAGGGATCTCTCTAGGAAGTTGCCGAACCAGAAGAAGCTCCGAGGTGGCCCGGGGACCCCGCGGCAGCCGGTGCTGCCAGGGACCCAGCAGGCATGCTAGGGCAGAGCGGTTCAGGTCCCTCGTGTTCCTGCTGAACGTTCTAGCTCAAAAGTGCAATACTGCTTTTTATTCGTTCGTATTTACAAAGACCACAGCTCTGAAGCCGAATCCCCCCTTCTCTTCCCTCTCCCTTCCAAGCACTGCCCGACGGGAGGACCCCGGCCGCGACGGGGAGTCCGCAGCCTACTTCACCGTCACAGTCGAGGCCCCGTGAATGGACTCCATGACGGCTGCGAACCGGCTGCAGAGGTCGTAGGGGGAGTTGGGCCGAATCTTCGGGGGCTCCTTCAGAACAATGACCTCGGTGGAGCAGTCGAGCAGCCGGGGGAGCACCTCGCCCAGCTTCATCTGCAGCTTGGCTGTCGAGGGGGAGAGGATGAAGCGGTCAGCGGCCCTGCCGCAGCAGGAGCCCAGAGGGCTCCGGGGCCGCGAGCGAAGAAGCTGCGACGCCTTTCAGAGACGCCGCGTCCAGCACTGACAACCGCCCGCCGGCCTGGGCCTCCTGCCCACCCGCCCTGGGCTCCCTCCAAGGGAAGCTCCGCTGCCGCGGCCCATCGGGGCATCACGTCTTCCCAGGAAAGGCGCTGCCCTGGCCGGCCAGTCGGAAGCGACTGAGTGTTTCGAGGCGATGCTCGAATCCTGACTTGGCATTTCAGTTTGTAACTGGGCGTTGGAGCCCGGAACACCTCGGGCCCTGGCGGGCACCGCCCGGTCCCGGAGAAGGGCTGTCCCCCCAGGGCTGACCGCACAAGCGCCACCGGACTGCGCATTAAGGGACAGGCACCTCCAGATGAAGAATCGGGGAGGTGCAAGCAGCCTACTTCCACTTCTCCAAAATCTTCCGTGTAAGTAACCGCCACCGGGCAAGCCCGAGAACGGGAGACCCGCCTGAATTTATCCAACATCCATTCTTTACGACAGTACTTGGAGAACAAACCTCGGCGGTTCCCCCTTGCCTCCCTACGGCAAGGTTACCCTCTGCTAACAACAAAACCCCCGTAACGACACCCTGAAACCTTCACGCACAGATCGAGGGGGTGGAAACCTGTTTCTCTTAACAAAAATGACCCGAGAGGAGCTGTGGGAGCCCGACTCCAGCGGAAGGAAATACAGAACCAGAACAGCCATCCAGAACCGAAATTCAGCCACAAAAGGACAGACCTCTCCCCAAAAGGCAGAGCGCCCCTGAAGCTGCTCCCCCATCCCGTCTCCTGCAACTCTGGCCGTGTTTCTGGCCACTGACAAAAGCTGCTCCTCCCTCCCGGGGAGGAGCGCGCCTCTGCCCCCCGACAGCGTGAGGAAGGCAAGCCTTTGCTCCCTACCGTCCATGTCTTCTCGGCCCAAATAGGAGCACCAGCGGTTTCGCATGACCTCAATGGCGTCCAGGTCCTCTTTGGAGATCTCAAAGTTGTTCATCAGGTGCATGCAGGGGATGATCAGCTCGTTCAGGATGCCGATGCCCTCTGCCACACGGGCTTCTTCGCAGCTGACGAAGAGGGAGGCTGCCACCTCGTTCAGCTTCTAGGGGAGAATCGGGGGACAGATTTGGAAAAAGCAAGCCCGGGCCTCAGCCAACCAGCGTGCTGTCAGGAGCGGCCCCCAGCTCGGGGCCCTTCACCGCCGGCCGTGCAGAGGCGCAGACTGACAGCACCGCTGCTGGAACAGCTCCCTCCAGTCGCGGGGACCGCACCATGGGGAACAAGCCGAGAAATACATACGTTTGCACACATACACGTAGCCGACTACGTGTACGCACAGAGCGCGTGGGAGCTTATTTACAGTTCTGGTTTTAGGATGCCCAGATGCGGCTCTGCCTTCACCCAGAGTCATAGAATCATAGAATGTTTTGGGTTGGAAGGGACCCCTAGAGGTCATCTAGTCCAACCCCCCTGCAGTAAGCAGGGACACCGCTGACTAGATCAGGTTGCTCAGAGCCCCATCCAACCTGGCCTTGAGTCCCCGAGCCCTGCTGCCCATTCTTTCCTTGGGTCGTTATCCTCGCTTTCCGTGCTGCTGCCGGTACTCAGTACGGGGCAGAAGCCAGGGTAAGGGACACAGGAGGGACAGTCGCGCTGCCCTCGGCAACCGGGGAGTGTGAACTAAACACAATCCTCATTTTTAGGCTGTCTTTTCACCCCCGGTGGACCAGGACATCATCTCTTGCTCAGAGAAAGCCATTAATATTAGAAATAAATACGGGGGGAGAGGAAGCGAACTGACAGAAAACACTGCAACCACTGAGTTAACGGCGCAAGCGCCGAGTTAAAACCCAAGCGCGTGTTCAGCAGCACCCAAACCTCCCCTGAAAACGCAGCACGCCGATCCAGCGTGCTCCCAAAAGGGGACACCGAGCAGCCGGCAAGCGAACCGCGCCCCGGGAGCCGCCCGCCGCCGGCTCCTCGGTACAAACCAGGAGGCACTTCCTGCGGTACAGGGCGATCAGCGACTCGCTCACTCCCCTGCTGGCTCCCTTCAGCAGCAGCTTGGTGTTCCTTTGGTAGGCGTAGACCAGGTAGGTGAGCGACTCCTGGTACCTAGGAGAAGAGCGTCACCCTCCAGCCCACGGGTCGGCCCCGTCAGCTCAGGGAATATTTTCCGCTCGGCCTGAACGGCAACTAGGAGCAGGCCCAACGGGAAAACGTTTACTTCCTTGCCAGCGCATAAAGGAACAGATGCCCTATGTCAAGCAACTGATGTTCCTTTTGGCCCCGCGTGCCAAAACGAGCGTCTTGGGAAGAGCCCTTTAAAGCCAAGTTGCGTGCAGCTCAGCCTGAACGCCAGCGCTGACCTGAGATAGGGCTCCAGGAACCCTGCCCTTCGGGAGGGCGCTCCACGAAGCGGAAGGTGACGTTTTCGGTTCCTGTACCTATTTCTAGCTTATATACCCCCGGTGAGAAAACAGAGCGGCTGACGGAGATTAGGTCACGCCAGGGGAGCTCCAACGTGCTCTCGCCCAGCCTCTTGTCCATTTGCCCACCCGAATTTGGGGGTTCCTCGCCGCCAACCACCTCAGAATTCAATTCTGTACCCATCCCTGAATAATTTCTGAAAGCCGGTTTATTTTCCGGCTTGGAAAAAGCAGATTGCTTTTCCAATGACAAACCCTTCAGAAAATGGCACTGTCCTTCTCCATACTGCGCTGTTTATGCAAAAGACAGGCCGTAAAACAGTCGGGGCAAAAAAAGGCCCTTTTGAAACTCCTCAAGAGCCTCGAGAACTCCAAGGCGTGCGCTTACACCAAGCGTGACGTCCAATTCAAGGCAGTTTAATTTTAATACAGAGGTCCAAAGCGGGGGGGGGGGAGCGATGGCAATCGTTCCTGCAAACCCATCTCTGGAAATGAAAACATAACGCTCTACTTGGCAGAGGGAAAAATGAGGGGCACCTCTACGGAACTGGCTAGTACCTCGTCACAACAGCTGAACTGTTGCCCGAGGCCGGCTGTGGGTCCAAGAAAGGGCTATGGGTGAGCCAGAGAGAAAGCTCGTTGGCCTCAACGTGGCCATCATGGCTCAGCAAGCAGCTCTGTCAAAGCGCCCTCTGCTTCCAGGCTGCGGCTTACCTTGTCCAAACACGACTTACTTTCTGTTCTGGTACAGCTCCAAGCCTGTCAGCAGGTAAACCGACACCTTGCGGAAAAGGCTGTAGTCTTCGTGCCATTTCTGTCAAGGAGCAGCGAGAAAGCCGAGCGTCAGCCTCACCCGCAACACGTGCGGTTTGCATCCCCTCGCAACTCAAAAGCACGTCAGATTTTACCCTCTGAAGGGTTTCAACCTCCCTCGGAAGCGCCACATAACTCAATTTGGTCAATGGCACGGCCACCCCTCAAAGCTCAGGGCATTCCCAGCGCGTTCCTTCTCCCTGCCAGCATCCTTCCGCAGACGCATGCTCTGGGTGGCGAGGAAGCTGCTGCCAGGCGCGCCGCCCCGCGCCGCGCTCCCCGCTTCCCGCGCGCTGCTTTGGACAGCGCCGGTTCCGACGGCGCGAGGGCCCAAAGGCGGCACTCGGCTCCCTTACCTTGTACTCCTCCATATCCACATCGTCGGGACCAATTTCTCTCAGCTTGGCTCGCGCTACCTTCATAATGCTAATTGACCTGCTCCGTGTAAGCAGAGACGGAGAGAATCAGAACAATGGCTGCTGCCAGATGAGAAAAGCCTCGGCGCGGAATGCACGGCACAAACCTTTCATCGTAGCTGAGGTTTTTGTCCGCAAACTGCTCGAGAAGGGTCCGCTCCACCACCTGCTGGGGAGCGTTGTTTTGCAGGAAGTAAATGAGCACGTGCTGCAAGCGGGCGTCGTTCTGCGGGGTCGGGGTCTCTTTGGCGAGCAGGTAGAGCCGGGAGTACTCCTCATGGAAGGCCTGCCAACGAAACACACGTCCTCACTAATGCACCCGCTCTTCTGCCCACGGGAACGCCACAGCAGCCGAAACGAAGCGCAAACCTCTCCCTAACCCGTGGGATTCCCTGGGCGACACCTCGCCTCCAGCCTAGCGGCGAATGGAAGCCCACCAGCGCCTGCAACTGCAACCTAAGGGCATCGGCGCCAAGGCGAACCGTGGGCGTGAAGCATGCGCTGCCCCGAAGCGCCGGGGCGTCCAACCGCCCTTTGGAGAGGGGGCACAGCGTTGCCTTTGGCAGGTCCGGCAAGCGCCCAGGTTGTAAAAACCAACTCTGTCTGTACCCTTCCATCGGCAGCAAGGCGCAAGAGCGCCTCGCCATTTGCGTTCCTGTGGATTAACAGCCGGGGCGATTTCTGCCACGCGGCACCTTTAGTTAAATCCAACTTTAGTTTAGTCTGCAGAACCTAACGCCAGCTTCGGTACCCGGCAGCGCTTACTCGTTCAGATCCCTCTGTTCAAGGCACGCGTTTCTCGAGGACACGTTTTACAAGAGAGGTGACAGTAAGCGTGCGCGTTCAGGACCGAAACCCAAATAATTCGGTGTGTGCTGGTTTATTTTCTGACCGCCACGCTGAGGACCTAGACGAGAGATGCTGAAAGGCATGCGAAGGCAGTCTGCTGCTTATAATCCAGGCCAAGAGAATCACCAGTGCTAACGGGCTAAGCACAATAAATAGGGGAAAGTGAAAAAGCCCCACAACAATTCTTGTTTCCCCTGGGGGGAGGGAGCCCTTACAGGCTCTAACAACTGTTCAGAATGGAAGGACCTGCTGTCACAGTAAGAGAGCCAAAAGAGAAGCGTGGGGCAGAGGCGCCCTTCGCTAAAGCTGCACGAATTGCGCCCTCCACAGTCTGGCTCTGCCGGCACAGCACAGATTCTTCCCTCTGAAAACAGAAATCCACGCCCGTGGGTGTAGCAAGCAAACAAGATACCTTAACAAGCCCTGCTTCAGACCCGTCTCGATCAAAGGTCTGGCGGGCTTTTGCAATAGCCAGGATGACACCTTGCATGGCCGGACTCAGCATCACCTACCACGGAAGCAGGAAAAGAAACACAAACAGGAACGAGGAGAACGGTAATGGACAGGGAAAGAAGAGACAGCACGGTGAAGAAGGGAATAAAATCTCGTAAGATACGGTTTACGAGGAGTCGTACGAGCACGGGTGGAATGAGCCACAGCTGTGATGTACTTGTACGCTGCTTACTCCATCCATCACAGGCACTTGGCATGCAAGGGGTTTTGAGCGCTCCAAGGTCTAAAGGCTGAGCCCCGAGTTTCTAAACTCAAGAGGCGAGAACGTAAAGCACACCAGCCGCATCCCCTCCGTGCCCCACGCAAGCTTCTTAAGCAACGCATGCAAGAGCCTGACAGCAGAGCATTTCGTTGCGCCCACTTCATGCGAGCCCGCGTTAAACCTTCTCAAGGAGCAACGGCCTCGGTGTTTATGTGAGATCCGACCGCACGCGTGAAAAAGACCGAACTTGCAAAGCGCTGCTTGAGCGCGGTTAAGTGGTCAGACTCCAAAAACCAGCGGCTGTTAGCGGTTAGCCTTCTCCGAGGGGGGGCGGAACTGGCGCTGAAGGGAGGGAAGAGGCTGCTAAACAAATTAATACCACTAGGATCGATTTTGGCACAGCTGTGCCAGACAGAAGACTTAACGGATCAACGTGCAGATCTAAGGATCAGGCGCTGTTACGGAGCTGCTTTTCTGACGGCTTTCAGAAAGGAAATTACCGAAAGGTTTGGTCTGGCCGCCCGCACGCCCACGCTGGGCAGACGTACGTTGCGGACGGCACTGTTCCCATGACAGGCCTGCTGTCGTACCCCCTCTTGGGAAAGCTCGAAGCCAGCTAAGGAGCAAGTTAGGGGCTCCCGAGCGGCAGTGATTAACCCCTGCACCGGGATCTGTACCTCCTCATTATATCCGTCTGCATCGGATCTAACGGGAATCTTCCCCACACTGGGGATTTCCACTTCAGAGACCTGGGAGCTAGTTTGGGCAGCAGCCTCGGTTTCCTTAGCGTCCCGTGGTTGCTCTGCCTGATCTGTAAATGCTGTTTCTCCCGGCTGGGCCTTCCTTGGCTCTACCTCCTTGGGCTGTGGCCAAGAAGAAAAAGAAGAAAAGGAATAAGAAAAACCAAAGCAAAACACAGGAAAGTGGAAGGGGACAGAGTTAAAGGTGGCACAGCTACAGAGTTACGCGGGAACGGAGAGAGGAAGGTCTGTCAAGAGGAGTCGTACAAAGGCAAGGGCGGGTTGCGCGCTGGGCTGGGGCTCAGCTCCTACCTCGCAGAGAGCTGCCTCGACGCCGTTCTTTTCGTAGGCGTCGGCGGTGTTTGCGATGGCCTTGGCCGTCTGCTCCTTGGCAATCATGGCGTGTTCAGAGGACAGAGAGCGCACGCTCTGCTCGCAGACCGAGGACTGATCTGTCAGGACAGAGGGGTGACAGTAGTGAGCACGAGCTGCAGGGCTTCGCCTCCTCTCCAGTTCTAAAACGTTTTGTCGCTTGGCCACGCGGGATTACACAGCTGCTGCGTTCATCCCTGGGGCGACGGCATTTCGCCGCGAGCTTGCGCGTGCCCCTTTTCAGTGGTGCACGCCATCGGGGCTGGCCAAGCCACGCTCTCCCCCCACGCCAGAGAACAGCGCTCGAACATTTTCTACTGGATGTTTATTTAAAAAAAAAATAAAATAAATAAAAAAAAAGCAGCCTGGAAGTGAAACAAGATCAGCCCAATGTGATTGAATGACTGGAAACCAGCATTTCTGCTGACACGCCTGGAAGGCTGCACGGGCAAAAAACCATCAGAAGAGCCTTTCGTATCGCCAGGGCAGAGCCTCCACCAGCTGCCTTCGCTACCCCGTCAACGTCTTCTCCTGGGTATCTAGAAATCCACGCAAGGCTCCAACGCAGCCGTACTTTGGACCAGCTGGGCGTTACCGGTTTCAAGACGGCTCGCAAGTTCAGACGTGGCGTTACCTGGTCCCGACTCAGAAGAGAGGTCCTGCGATTCAGAAGCAGGCGAGGGCTCCATCTGAGGAATCTTGCAAGACTGCTCCTCCTCCCACTCCTCTGCCTCCTGCTCGAGGCGCCAGTTGTCCTCCTGGATGTAGTGCCTCAGCTCCGGGGGCAAGGCCTCAACTTCCTTCTGAAACTGCCCAGCCTCCGAGCCATCACCCTCGCCTGGAAGAAATGCAGCAAGTAACGAACCACGCAGCAGCAGGACACCGCCATTCGGAGACCAAACAAATACGCAGCGTTAGGGAAAGGCACGATCAAACTGGCTGAGGGAGAAATGGGAGAGTGACCCAACTTCCCACCAGCTTCGTCACGTCAGGCGATTCAGAAGTGAAAGTGCAAAACCCGACACGTCTACAGTGTTATCTCAAAGAAAAGCGGTTTTGTTCCACCACTGGGTGGCATTTGTCACAGAGAAATTCCAGAAACAGCGCCTGCTGATGCAGGAGGTCAGAAATACACCCTTACTCAAGGGCTACCGTTGTGCCGAGCGTGGCGTTTACCCTGCCGACAGCCCGAAGTTGCACGATGTGGCTGGAGACGTGATGTCTACGACGCTACACAGCCCATAAAGGTAGGGAACTGCACGGACTCCGCAGCACGAGCGTCACGCTGGTATTTCGCAGCGCTTTTTAGATCTACCTCGGCATTCAGTTATAAAACAGCACAAACCCCAAGTGGCATCGGCTTTAGACAAATGGCAATTGTCTGCACCAGATATTTCTTAGGCACCCATTGTAAGAGCAAAGCGTCTTTAAAAAAAAAACCCAAATTGCAGTAAATGGGGGGGACTCATGGGTTCCTTTCAGAAACAGAACTGTCATGGGAAGAGAGACAAAGACCAACCTCCCGATCCTCATCAGCCAGATTTAGCAATGAACAGAGTGACAGTTCTCCATTGTTTCTGTCTATTTATTACATCAAAACGAACCACGCGTGAAATTATTAGGTTCTTCTACAGCTGCTTGCCATGTATAGCGCCACGTGCACGATCATTTCTGCACAGAACTATTTATACATTGGCACTGCAAACACACTTGCAAGTCAAAGCCACCGCGAGCAATAACTCACGCGCTAGGGAAGGCTGCATGAAGTAAGAGAGCGCCCCGTTGAGGTTCAGTGTAACCCTATCGCTAAGGAACAAGCCAACGGGTCAGAACGCGCGAGAAAAATGGGAGAAAAAGGCGACGTTTCACGTGCCCTTACGTAAGAAATGCTGCCCCATGAACTACAGAAGGAGCCAAGGTGAAAGGCACCAGCAGATGCACGCTGGAAGGGGCAAATGGGGAGCTCGAGGATTTATACACATTAATAATACCTAAGGTGCTGCACCTAATCTCACCAGCACCGCCCTTTCTTCAGCTTTCAACCCTATCGGGGGATTTAGAAACGAAGCGAGTACAGAGGAAATGATTTCACTTCTACCTCGGGGGAAGTTTTTTGCGTCGTCACAAGACAACGGTGCCAGAGAGAAGCTGAGGAGCGCAACGACCACGCAGGCTAGAGAGACGAGAGAACGCACAAGCGGCTCGTTAAGCAGCAGCTTTGGCTCCCGTACCTGCAACGAAGCGGGACACCTTGTCGCTTATGTACATCAGGCAGTAGGCACTGGCATTCTTCAAGCCTCCGAAAGAATCTCTCTCCAGTTCCTCCCAGGACGACTCTGTCACCGAGATGTCGTTGTATTTCAGCCAGCTTTTTCGAGGCTGGTCGTATATGTAGGCCCAGTAGTGACCGGCGTTGGCTTGCCCTTCGTGTACCAAGACTGCGTGCAAACGATAGGGAACCTGCAAGTTCGCACGGACAGAGTTTTCAGATGTGCTTCCACTTAATTAACGTGCCGGACCTCTGTACAGAAATTGCAAATGCTTTCAGAGCCGTAGCCCAGGACAAGACTCTCGAGTCGGACGGTACGTTTCCTAGCGAGTGAGAGCGGACTTTTAAGGGAAAAAGCAACAAGATTTTCCTAAAGAATCCTTTCTCCGCTTCACCGTAATATTGGGATTTTTTAAAAACCTCAACGAAGCGGACAACTTACACCGACAGCTCCTCACACAAACCGGTACCAGCAACAGCAGTTTAATGTTTACCTGACCAAGCTGCATTTCCTACCTGCTGGAGGAGAGGGTCGCAGTATATCTGCTCGATGGACAGGTTGATTCTGGTAATAGACTCCTTCAGATCTGCCAAGAACATGACGAATGAGAGAAAGACGGAAAAACGAATGACTATTCATCAGGCTGTTCCGGCCCCTTTTGCTTCAAAACACGCAAAGCCACGCAAGCAACTATCAAATACATTAACGCCAGGGCTGGCGCCTGCACGGGATCAGGTGCGGAGCAGGACGCACCCAGCTGAAGCGCCAGAGGGGACCTCGGGCCGGCAGGCAAGAGAAAAACCACAGAAACGTATCAGGGGCCAACCTCGCACGTCTTGCTCAATCTCGTTTCTCCATCGCTGCAGACACGTCCGCACAAGGTGCAGCTCTTCCTCGGAAACCACGCGAGGAGCTGGACATGCCGACGTTTCGGCTGGCGAACCGGACGGCTGGAGCGGCGCACTCCGTTTCTGCTGCGGTGAGGGGTTTGCCAGAAAGAAAGCTGCGTCTTCCGCCCCAGCATCCTTCCCTTCTAGCATGCTGCGAAGCAAAATCCAGGAGTCAGGGGTCGGGTTTTTCAACCTTCCTCTTGTTTTTTCTCTTTTCGGAAAAACGGAGGGAATAAACCAAGCAAAAATTGCTCCAGAGCCGGAGCAGGATTTCCCTTCCCGGATGGTACAGAAGGTAAAGAGATCAAGTACATTGAAAGGTACCTTAACAGACCTAACGACAACATAGGACGAATAAAAGCTACAACTCTTACAGAACTCTGGAAGCCCAGATCCAGAAGGAGGATTCTAAAAATTCCTTCCCTTACTACTAAGGAACTCGTGTATTGGCTCAGCTTAATTTCAAGTGTAAACCAACCATGCTGGCCAGGTTTGTAATAATCCGATATTGCAGTAATTTACCAGCCGATGAAGCAAAAAAATTAGTAGCCTAACCAAAAAGAGCATGTCATTTAGCTTGGAATTGCTGCCTAGACAAGGAACGCGGTGACGCTTTTGGAAAAGGAAGAACGGCCCGGATGCAGCGTCGTATTTACACAAACAGAACCAAGTTACGAGCAAAGCAGCCGCCAACCACTCGCGCGGGCGTTCCCGCATTACAGCATCACGCTCCCGAGCGCTCGGCTAAATAATCCGCTTTTAGAATCACGGAATCATCGTTTAGGTTGGAACAGACCTTTAAGATCATCAAGTCCAACTGCTAACCTAGCGCTGCCAAGGCCACCACTAAACCCTGTCCCTAAGCACAGCGTCTGCCCAGCCTTTAAATCCCCCCGGGGTGGGGACTCGACCC
This sequence comes from Nycticorax nycticorax, assembly GCA_023375905.1. NCBI lineage: Eukaryota > Metazoa > Chordata > Aves > Pelecaniformes > Ardeidae > Nycticorax > Nycticorax nycticorax. The sequence continues at coordinate 13,859 of JAKFQP010000491.1, read as the reverse complement.
CTTCCCTGGGCAGCCCCTTCCAGCGCCTCCAGGCTGAACCCCCCAGCCGCTCCCCAGCAGCCTGGGGCTCCAGACCCCTCCCCAGCTCCCCTGCCCTTCTCTGGAGACGCTCCAGCCCCTCCGTGTCTTTCTTGTAGCGAGGGGCCCAAATCTTAGCATGCACGTCAGGAGCACTTAGGCGGAAGGCAAAGCGCTCTCCTACAAATTACTCACACTTCTGTGTACTAACCCATTCGGCTGTGACAGCGCGTCCAGAACACAAGGCTCGGCTTGGGGCTGCAGGGCTGCTGTCTGAGAGCCCTGAGCAGAAGCAACAACCGCAGCTGGCTTCGTAGCGATGAATTCGAGAACGTACTGGAGCATGTCGGGCAGCGGAAAGCGGGCTGGGCCGGAGCCGTATTTCATGTACCTACGGAGAAAAGCAAGACGTTGCATGAGCAAAGGAATGCGACTGTTTGGTTAAACCCAAGGGACAACAGAAGAGCAACCAGGAAGAAAACTCCCCAGGCGGGACTGGAGAGCTTAACCAGCAAAGGAAGGAAAGGACAAACCCAGGTGACGCACGGGGACGGGCTCACCACCTCCCAGCGGCAGACCTGGAAAGCCTCGAGGCTGCGGGGCCAGCCCAAACACCAGGGTGCTGTCAGCACTGGTTCAGTCACGAAACCAAACCAAAATTGTCTCCAATTAACTCCATCCCAGGCAGATTCCGTAGGCGGCTACACGCGGGCCCAAACGTAAACCGTCTTCATGACGCCCACCGCCGGAACCTCGCCGCGCAGACACCCCCAGGGCTACGGCGACACAGCGCACCCCCCGCCTGCCACTTGTCCACAGAACTGCCACGTTATGAACAAAAACCGTAAGCGTGTTGAACGCTGAATAAAAGGACTTTTACACAAAGCACCTGGGAAACGCAATCTTTTGGTTGTCCGCGAACCGGACCTTTGCTGTCGACCTTCTTCCTCCCCCAATAAATACAATATGCCAAAAATAACGCCAAAATATATAAATATGCCAAAAATAATGCCAAATCCTAAGCTGGAGGGGACCTCTAATACGAAAAATAATGCGGCTCTTTTTTAATGTATTGCTGGGCTTCCTCGCTGGAACGCGCCCACATAGCTGGCAGGGACGACCGTACTATTGAAGGAATTTATTCTTGTAATGGCCTCAATAATAGTCAGAAACCGCCAAAGCCACGGTTTTTTTTTTTGAAGAGACGCTTCCTCCCTTCACGCTTCTCAGAACAAACCCGGTTCTGTTTGCCCTTCCTCTACAGGCTCCTCTTCTAAGGGAAGGCTCGCCTGAAAGGAAGCGTTTGCACGCTCCCAAGGGCACAAAAATAAAGCCGGCAGACGGCTTACCTTTCCAGTTTCTGCTGCAGAATCACCATTTGCTCCTTCAATCTCTTCATTTCTTCTCTCTTCATCTGAATAAGCTCTTTGCTGCAGTAGAGGTACCTAAACAGGGAAATACAGAGCCCCGCCACGTGAGATCCCTTTGCTTTTAACGCCCACAGTCATCTCCCACCAACATTTTAGAATCCTTCCTTGCTCGCCCATCCAACCTTCCTAATTTCATTAATCACCATAACGCAATGGCTGTAAACGTACCCCGGAACAACTCACCTGTCCATATAAATAGTCTGGGGGAACTCTAGCTTGGTGTGAATCTTCTCCGGCTGTCCTAGCGACTGATTGAACTCAAATCGGGAGAGTTCAAAGGTCAGCACCGGTGGGAGTTTGGTAAACCAGCGCTGTAACAGAAGCAGAAACGCCCCCAAAAGGGACTTGTTTGAAGAGGACTGCCGAACGGCACGGTTCAGACCGACCCTAAATGATTTTAGGCTGGTCCTAAGCGTCTGGTTGCCTTTAGGTACCCGTGTAGTACGCACTGAGATCACAGAGCGACTAGTCAGAATGCCAAATCTTAAGAGATTAAAATCTCCGCTTCACGTCTCTACCGTGAAAAAACCTCACGATAGCTTTCAGCAAGTGACTTTTCACTGCCCGATGCAGCCAGCTCGATGGATCGTTAGCGAGTCCAGCACTGAATTTTACAAAATTAGCAGGCACTACACAAACCCTGGCTGTCAGCGGAGAGCCTCCAAGAGAGCTCTCGCCTAACGCAGATCACATGCAACGATGAAGAACAAAACACAAGTCCCGATGCAGCACCCGACCCCTCATCCTCGCTCCGTCTATTTGCCAACGATTCCATTCAGGAGGCTCGGGAAGAACCCCGCTGCCTGTGCGTTTCACACTCTTTCAGAGCGCCACGCTGGAAGAAGAACTCCCGGTTGAATTTACACTTGCTCTCCCTCTTCCCAGGTTCCCAAACGCTTCCAGCATCCGCTGCCTGAAGGGCCCTTCACCTACCTTAGCAGGGCACCACCCAGGCAGCGCTGCCTGCGGGCTCGGGATGAGCACGCTAAGCTCACTGTCCTGGGCGGGGGTCGTGCCAGACGTCCTGCCGCAATAAGTCTGCCCCACACCAAGGTGCAACGGCACGTTGGTAGCTCTAATGTATTCACAATGAGGGGGTATTATTATTTATTTTTTTAAAATTATTTTTAGAAAACTTTGGAGGGTAGCAGAGGTTTTTGGGAAGCGGCCCGATCTCCAGAACAAGAGCACCTAACACCAGGAGGAATGATTTACACAGCTATCAGCCAGGAGAAATGCAAGTCCTCGTTAACCCCACTGATGCTTTGAGCTTCAGGACACTCACCTACGTTCCCAAAAGACAAAATGCACCTTATTCTCTATGTCCCCTATCATGCAGTCCTCTAGCCACGACACCCTAGGAAGTGAAATTAAGATGCAGAGTTTTTCCAGTCAGATGCCTTAACAATACAGCCAGAGCCTTCTCCTTCTATCCACACAGACAGAGAACGATTAGAACATCTCCGCGATTAGTCCAGCTCCCCTTCTCTTTTGGAAGAGGATCTGGAGGAACTGAACAGCCTGGAGTGAGGAGAACCTCCCGCTTCGCTCCCGACGCCCCCATCTCTGGCGCCAGCCTGCCTCTGCCGGAGGTGCGCTTGGACGGCGTCGGGCAAACGCTCGGGTCCGCAGTCGGACAGGGCTCACCTGCCCAAGACTTCATTTCTCCTGTGCTGGTTTAAACCACGTTTCTCAGGCGTCCCCGCAGAACTGAAACACCTTTCCCTGCCCTCCTTACACCAGGCACCTTTGCAAATCTCTTAACGTTGGCTCCCAGCCTTTCTCTAAGCCAACTTCTCAGCTGCTCCTACACGCGTAGGATGTGCGCCTTTGCTTTCTACCTCCGCAACCAAGTATTTTACAATTGGTTTGTGATTCGCAAGATTTAAAAAAAAAAAAAAAGAAAAAAGGAA
>JAKFQP010000491.1:0-10468 GCA_023375905.1 Nycticorax nycticorax | reverse complement strand
AAAAAAGGAAAAAAAAAAAAGAGACAAAAAAATCAGCACGGTCAGAAGGTAAGAGTGAAAATGAGAAGAACGGAAACACACACTGTAATAGGGAGAAAGATACAAATTCCAAATGGCATACCATGGAGTTAAGCACTGTACTTTTACCCTCCGAAAATATGGAGGCAGTGGTTCTCCCCCTACTCAGGTACAGGTAGGCTTCAACAGAAAGAGAGAGACTTTATCACATTTGCATCAGAAGCAGATGTTCACCTTCATTTAAAACAAACTCCTCGAAGTGGTTATACAGGACATCACATCTTTACAAATGCGCAACGATTTAGTATCTCACCGGGCAACGCTAACATACGTTTATGCGAGATTCCAGGCATCCAGAAAATACTTTGTATTCGGTTCTTAGGGAACGTTTGCCGTTGCCATTTAAAGTTATCACAACATACCGAGACGCCCCCGCGCTACGTGCGCGTCGCGTTTTTCTGCGGCAAGCCCCCAAAAGCTCGAAAGCGAAAGGTAAAACTAACCTCCTGTCCGTACGTCACTGACCGAGAAGCCGTCGCCTCATCCATCTCTCCCTCCACCATGGCTCCCTCCAAGCACTCGTTCAAGTTTCGATAACCGTTTACCTGGAGGGGATACTGACCAAAGGCTTCGATCTTGGAAAAAGCATTGCCTGGGTGATGGAAATGACACAGAACCCGTGAACTAACTTAAGAGAACCAAAACCTCTGCTTAGCTCAAGAGTTTGTTGCCAGCGCCAGTTTGAGGCGCTATGGCAAGCACCGAATGGCGCACACGTCTGCCAGGGTCAGCCTCCCGATAAAGGACGGCTGCCGTACGCCTGAGCGTCGGCGAGAATGTCACGTTTCCACAAGACAGACTTTACAAGCGTTACGGACAATTTTACCAAGAGGAGTATTTGCAAGTTTAAAGAACTAGGCGAGTTCATCAGGAATGTGCAAGGAAACCCTGTGCCAGCCCTGCCAGAAATCGAAACACTCAAGGGCATGACGATGTGAATCCACCAAACCCTCCACTCACCCTCATGGACACCCTCCGTCAAGAAAGTCCCGTAGAAAAGTTGTACCATTGGGTTTTCAGTTTTGTCCCCCGGACTCCTGTTTCAGAAAGGAAAAGCATGTGCTCAGGCTGCAAAAAAGCCCCAAGTCGGAAGCCAAGCTTTTGCTTGGAAATCCTCCCACGGTCAAATGCAACGTTTCCTATCCAGGCACAAAATACAGAGGACGCTTCTCATCCGCTTCCACAGCCAAAAGCGCATTACAGCACTTAACCGGCAAGAACAAGAAAGGCACTACCTTTGGAAATGCAGTTCCAAAACCCCAGGCCTTTCATACAGGCCAGTTCTGTTGCGTTCCCCTAACGAGCTTATTTGTTCTGCAGGCCACGCTGGCACTGAATAAAGCCCTATGCTTACGGAGAGAAAATGTACATACAGCACTTCGAAGCGTCTTTGAACTTGAGGAGCATCATCCTCAGTAAACAACCCCCCACACACACACCTCATTCACTCAAAACGTTCACGTCAAGCCCTCTGGCTCACGCGTTTGAAATCCGTTTCTCCTCGGTGTCGGGTCAAACTCCCGAGGTCACAGAAAACTCACTTGACGTTCACAGCGAGCTGGAACGCATCCTCCAGCCAGTCCAGTAGCTTGTGTGTAAATTCACTCACATCTTGCTAGAAGAGAGACAAAAGCACAGAGTCAAACGGAATACCAACCAGAAAGTGTCTTCGCGGTCTACTGCTTCCACCAACCTATGGAACGCAGCCCGGCCGGTACCGCTGCCCCTACCCAGCCGAAGGAAGCGCGAACCCGACGCGCTGTGCTGATTTAGAGTGATAATGAACGCGCTGCTCCTCTGAAAACTAGATCAGAGGAAATTACTGGGATCGCTACCCAACTACCCAGATGGCGGCGGGTAGAGCGCCGTTACGCTGGCTGTTTAATTAGCAAGCACGTACATTTCGCCTAAACGACACAGGGACAGCTGCTTGTCAGTTGACAAACACGGGAAGCGGCCTCTGGAAGTAATAGCGGGATGAAGCAGAATAGGATTGCCGTGGCTGCGAGAGCTGTTTTGAAGAAAGCAGAAGGCTTTTTAACGTGGTTTTACCTGCTGTTCTTCAGCGGATCTAAATGCATCCCTCAAGAGTTCCAGCGCCGCAGAAGGGTCTACAAACTTACGACGTGTCCCCAGCATTAACGCAAACAGACACTGGAGTTCTTGCATGAACGCGATGTTTCTTTTTCCCTGCATTGCAAAAAGAGGAGAAGCCAAACCCTTCCTGCAGCTCGGAAAAAGCAGCGTCTTGAAACAAACGGCTTAGGGAATAGGACAGGCGCGTGCCTCAGGAGGTACGCCAACCACCAAGGAGAGAGGCGACGTTAAAAAGGACAAAAGCAGAAAGACACGCGGTGCCATTTTGCAGAAGCAATCTGGCCTCCCGATGGATGCACGGGAGGAAAAAAAAGTGAACCCAACCAAACCCACCTCTAGAGCAAAGCGCCAGAAGTAATCATTGCTAAAACAGAAGGCAAAACCCAGTGAAATCAGGGATTTAGTCCGTCTCCACCTTGGGTTTTTTAGAATATCAGGACTGCACGTGAAGGCAAGGAAGGCAAAGCCTCTTAAATGGCGGTGGCCACAAGCCGGAACGATACGCCAAGGAAGGATGATCCCATGTACGCCTTTTCTCTATTTTCTGAGCCCCTCCTGCTGACCGCCCCCAGAAGGTGCCGGGGCTAGAGGGACCTTCAGACCGGCTCAAACACCGGTCCTTCTGCGGTGCGTGCAGGCAAACGAACCCTCTGGAGCTCAGAAAGATGATTTACAGGAGAAATTCCTCCCTGTGCCACCGTTACCAAGAAGCTCTCGAGGAAAGCTTGACGAGAAGCATCTGATCTTTTCCGACAGTGACTCTGCCTTTGAAAAGCGTTCCCCGAATCAGTCTTCAGCCCAGCCCGACAGTTTGAAAGCCGCTAACCTAGGACCAGGAGTCTCAGATGGCCCCAAATTAGATCTGCTTAGAGGAAGAGCAGACCAGCATACCACAGGAGAGGGAAACGTCACAGCGCTACCCGGCGAAAACTTACAGTGCGACTACGACAACTTTCAAGCACATTTTGCGGGAGGGAGTACCCAAGGACCAGCCTGCGAAATTCCGGCAGCTGAAACAGCGACTGAAAGGAAAGGAGAGGGGAAGAGTGGTCAGCGCCTGCGGGGACTTGCCTCACCGCGACTTCACGCCCCGTTGTCACTCTTTTACGTGACAGCGCTTCTGTTAACCTCCGAGCCTTCGATGGCCCCGCGTCACTAAATAAACGCAGTCGGTGCGCCGGGCCAGCACGTTCGCACCCACCAAAGAACAGAACCTCACCCTGCCGTCTCTAGGACACGTACAACCATTTTGGGGAAGAGTATTCTGTTCTGCATAGGCGAGCTTCCATAGAGGAAGCATCTGGGACCAAGCCACAGCGAGAAAGGAGCCATCTGAAGCTTTCCCGCTTCCCTCCAAGCTGCAGACATACGGCTGATTAACGTCTGTCTGCTAGTTAGAAGAGACAAATCTGCTCAGTCCCACTTATTGCTGTCTCTTCTTGTTTAGGTTATCACTAATAACGCATGCTGCCTAGTCGCTTATTCGTTCAGGCATCTATGCCGTTAACTGGAATACGATACACCGCGTCTTACGGAGCCGGCAATAACTGCAGGAGAATGAAATTTTCGGTTCGCTTTGCCGGTCAAGCTTCTGTCACTCAGGAAGCGTTTGGACACCGCTGCACCAACCCCCCCTATGTACGTACACGCAGATTAGACGTATCCGTACCTATTTTTAAGCAGAGCCTGTTCAACTGCTCTTTGGCTCTTGCCGTGCACGCCCAGAATAAACCACAACCGCGTCCAATGGAAACAGAAGCCTCGCTTGAGCACAGTCACGTTCACTCGCCCGCACACGACTGCGTATTTGATGCCAACTGGTAGACGCTTTGACCCCAGCAGAACGTTTCTATCAGCTTACCTGTATGACGGCGCTAAACCAACACGTATTTCCAATATTTTTCATTCCAACGGGCCAGTCGCCCACTCTTCTCCAGTCGTTCTGCTTGAGGTTCTCTCCCCAGACTTCACAGCGTTTCCTTTTGGAGCGATTTTTGTTTTCAGCGGCGTGAGCCTCCTGCGGTCTGGCACAAAAGACACACGCCGTGCTGTAAAACGCCACCTCGCCAGGGTTCTCGAGAGCTAGGGGAATCGAACGCCCCTCTCGTCACGCGGGACGCTAGAGCCGGGCGCTGCCGGGCGATACCCAGCGCAACAGGCAGCAGATGCCTTTTCTGACTCCAGAAAGGCTTCGGCTCTCGAGCGAGGTGGACGGAAAGCGGGGCTGCGAGACGATTGGGAACGGTGGAAGAAGGTAGCAAGATAGGCACGTTTGTCTTCAGGAAGTAGCTGCACGCAAAATCAGTGCCCTTAGTCACGACTGGAGGCAAACCCGACCCGCGGTAAACAGGAGACACCTCCGCGGCAAGCGGCGCGAGGAGAATAAATTTCAAGGTGCTTCCTCGCTAGGAGCCGTGACGCCAGCGCAGCCCCCTTCGGCGCGGCACAGCAGCGATGGCAGCGGGGGTGAATCAGCCACGGCTACAGCGGCTTTGTCTGCTTCAACCCTCACTCTGCAGTGCCGCCCCAGAAGCAAAGGGCAACTATGCCGAAGGCAGTAACGACCCAAGCACCTTCCAAAAGCAGTAGGCGTGCATTTGGTAGGCAATTTATGTCTGGTCTGCAGCCACCAGCTTAAGAATCCACCCGGGCAAACCGAAACCAAATCATGGACCCACTGACCTTTCGGCAGCATCTCTGTCTGCAGCCTGAGCTTTTGGCGATTCCAGCGGTCTGAAGGCATCGACCGCGTGGAGGTCGTCCTTGTTGTTCGGGGTAAGGGCGGCAGCAGCAGCATCTGGAAGCAGAGGCAGCATTCTGATCAGTTTTCCACCGGGAGCAGGCAAAGGTTTGCTTTAAGAGGAACTTCTAGAAAGCGTTACGCCTCACAAATGTGGTTTTTCAAGTGACAGAGCGTAATTTTCCCGCTCGAGTTCTACATACAGATCCTTGCAGTCTGGACCACGTTAGGACGCCTATCAAGGCGCTGAGTGGGCTGGAGGAGAGCAGGACAGGCTGTGCAGCTCTGTACCGGCCAGATTCCCTTACAGCCCGATTCAGAGCTGGAGGGGACATTCCCCATCTCTTAGGACAACGGAACAGGAACGTCAGCGGCTGCTTGTACGCGCTGAGCCATCAGCGCCGACCACTGACGCTGTTCCGAGAAATAAAGGACTTCAATAAGATCAGCACAACCACACGGAATCCCCTCCCTTCTCCCGTGTCGGGATGCTCAGCTCTGAGTCACCGCACGTGCCAGCTACGTAGGAGAGGAGGACAAAGGCAGATGAGCGGTTCTGGAAGAGGCGGAAGCCTCCCGCAGCGGAACTAAGGGCAGCGGCGCTGCTCCAGGGCTTGCTTCAAAGCTCCCAGCACAGGTTTTTGGCACTGTGGAACCTGCCTGGCGATGACATCACTGGGGAGAGCTCCAGTTAACGGACGTGTCACCAGCAAAAAGGTTTCAGGAAACTACTCTCAGCTACCTCAGACTACAGCACCGCTTTTTACAGCCAAACCGACGGCCCGCTTTCGCCAGTAACACCAACATTCACAAAAACGTTTTTCAGGTAGCCAACTTGCTAGCCCAAGCAACGCTTTAAGCTGCCATGAACGTATGATCCTGAACGCTCAATTTACCCGCTCTGCCAACAGATGCTGTTGGAAAGGAACGTGCGGTCCTTGACGGGGACTCAGCGCCCTATGCTGCTCGCTCTGCTTCAGGAGCTTTCTGAGTTTTCTGTGCTAGCCGAGACCAACTGCTCACGGCAAGGGGCGAGTACTGGCCGAATCGGATCAGCGCCAGGACAGGAGCCGGAGGGATCCGCTGGCAGAAGCGGGGAGGACCGATACTTGAGCCAAAACACGCGGAACCGTCAGGGTGAGCAGAGACAAACCGCTTACTTTGTGGGAGCTGTTTGCCCACGGCGCTGCCTTCCCAAGCGGACGGCTCCGCAGCAGCCACGTCCTGAGCTGGCTCCTGAGCGTGCTCCTCCGTCAGGAAGGTGACCGCTTCTATTAGGTCTCCATTAGCAGCCTAGCAGAACAACAGGGGGAAAGAACCCACAGCACCAGGGTTACTTCATCTGCATTTGCTGACATTCAACGCATCCGTGGGAGAGATGGGCACGCTGCCACCAGCCCTGCTTTCCCTGGCCGCGGCAGAGAGCTATCTGTTGGCGACAGGCAGTAGTAAAAAAACTAAAGGCAGGCTTGAATTTCTCTGTCAAAAAGCACTCTGGCTTTATTACTAGGACAACACAGACTCCATTAACTAATTTCATTTCCCTCACAAGAGATTCGAGTAGCCGCAGGAGGCCTGAAGCGCGACGGGGTACTTTGCCACCAGGAGAAGACTCGCAGGAATCAAAGCCTCCGTGGATTTCGAGACGTAGGTCTCTCACTGAGCTAGGGCTTTCTTCAGACCATTGCTACGGGCTAACTCCTTTAAAGTTCTCCTAACGTTTTCTGGACGTCTTGACGAAATGTTTAAGAATTTCCCTAAACAAGCCTCTCTGTGTGTTTTCAGCACGGCCCGCATCCTGCCGCTACATTGCGAGAGGACGGACGGCATCTGACGGTCCCAGACTGATGCGGCTTGCGGCCAGCTTAATGCTACGATTTGTAAATACTGAAACACACGCGACGAGGAGGAATCTTTCCAGGCAAACGTTGCCTCTCCGAGCGCCTGAGACTCCCGTCCCCCTTCACTTCGGAGCAGAGATGACTGTTCCGTGATGGGCAAGACAACCACCAGCCATAAGGCTACCGATGTTACTGCAGCCGTCCCGAACTCCCAAAGCAGTTTACACGGAGAAAAACCTACTCCGACCCACCACGTTGGTGTTTACCCTAACGCACGGATACCAGCCCCGTGGGAGCAAGCTTCCAGGAGACGTTTACAGTGTCTCAGCAGGCCTGCAGCGCGGATTCGAAGGGCTACTCTTAGAAAAACGAACTGTTCTCAAGTTAGCCCGGGGTTTTTGTTGCGGATGCGGATGAACACACGCGATCCCCCAAACCGCACGCGCCCCGCTGACACCACAGACGCTGGCCTCGCGTGCCTGTTTGCCTCAGGGGTGCACCCGGGCGAAGTGCGAGCGAGGGGCAGAAAATCCGCGGCGGCTTTACCCTCCGCCTCCTACGTGAGCCAGACCGCCCCGCACAGCGCACGCCGCGGCGCTTTCGCAGGCCGGCTGGTTTTGAGGAGCAGCTCGGTACCAGCCCGCAGACGCGCCAGCCAACACCCGACCCGCGCACGGCGTTTTGAGAGAGCCCGGGCTCGCCCGGCTTGCGGGACAACCTCAGGGGTCTCCTTTCCGCAGAACAACGACAACAGGCACGAACCTTCAGAGCGGCGCGAAGGAAAGCCGCGTCTTGAATTCCTGTGATCTCTTTCAGCTGGTTCAGAAGCATCTGGCAGTCCTACAGGCAAGAAGTAAAGAAAGCTCACGTGAGAAGGTGACCAGGACAGGCACCACGCCATTTCTGCAAGGCTTGCCGCGGGCCCACCGTGGTATTGCTTCTTTCTTTCCTTTTTACTGACAGATCGACACAAAAACCCCGCCACGCTTGCCTGAACAGCGTCAGCCTGAACATCGTACTTGATACCCCCCCCCCAAATTTACGGGTTGACGTTCAACCTGTCGTATCCTCACGAGCGCGTCAGCAGGCCTGAGAGGAAACGCTACCCCCGCCGTCGGATGTGCCCCCCCCCCACGGCGGGAGCGGACACCCCCCCCCGCGGCGGGAGCGCCGGCATGTGCAGCGGGACATATAAGGAGGCCGCGTGCTCCCGGGGCAGCGGCGCGGGGCTATTTTAAGTCTGGTGGCACATGCCATTTGCACATGTCATTTCTCACCGACAATCAGGCGGCAGGATAAGGGCCCGAGAGGCTGCTACGGCTCCTCCTGCCCCCACCGCACAGGCCGCTCCGGGCTTGGCGAGAGACGCGCCCTAGGCGCTCAGCCCCAGCCGCCAACCTGCTCTTTGACTGGCTCAACTGCTTAAAAAACACCCCCAAAACCCTGATTACAGACATTTTCTTGAACAGACTTATGAAATCTTTGCAGCCTTGGCTTACCGCAGGAGCGGTCACCGTGCTTCCCAAGCCAGGCCTAACTGCAGTCAGCCGCTGTCAGGAGAGGCGGCTCTCTACAAGGAGCCCCTTCCAGCAGCGAGCCCCGATGCCGGGGGTCCCGCCGCCCCCCTTTTGCGGCTGGAGTTCAGCTGCGACCACCAACGGCTCCCTTCGGCTGAAATTTGGCGCTGCGACGTACAGCTCCGTAACGCCGGCACCGCACATAGCACGGGAAGGGTGTTACAACGGGAAAGACCGTCGGGGCCGTATCATAGAATGTTTTGGGTTGGAAGGGACCCCTAGAGGTCATCTAGTCCAACCCCGCCTGATGCGCAACGGCTGCCGGGGGTCCTGCTGTCAGCACCGTCCAGTGGGTCCCGGTTTCTTACGATCACATGTTGAGTCCATCTTAACCGGCAACACCGTAGATGAACAGATCCGCGTTTCTGCTTACTCTCATCACTGGGAAAAAACTGAAGATGCTTTCATGCCACCGGAGTGCAAGTTCCCCCCAGGGAGGAGTCAGCCAACTGCTCCCTCCAGCCATCCATCCACACCACAGACAGAGGCTACTCCACGCACAAACACGTACGGATGGCGCGCATCCGTACCAGCGGTTCAAGCCAACAGGAGAATCCTGGTTTTGAGAAGAATTCCCCCGACATGTTATTTGCCACGTTCCCACCTAAACCACTCCTTTCGCTCAACTTTTGCAAGAAAAAGCACGCACGCGTGCGCACACGCAGCCCTCCCAACCCGTCCCGTGTGCTTTTATCCCCGAGAAAAGCCGAGACGGAAAGGCTCCAGCCGGGCAGGGGCCCGAGGAGGAACCGCCCGATAAGGAGCCAAGGGTACGGGGCTCAGGATGGGCATGCTGCCGCAGAGGCAAACCACTTACATCACGCTGCTAATTTTGCTACCTTAGCGAGCGGCGGGCTCGTCGGCTCACCCCACCTCACGCCGCAGGGCGTATTTTTCCATTGGAGAAAAAAACCCCCACGCTAACAAACGGCATTACAGTAACGAAACCCAAGGCGGGACAGGGCATGATTTCCAGGGCTTTTTCTGCTCCACCAAAAGGAGGATTCAACAAAAGCTGCCGTAACCATAAAAGCTAATTGCTGCGCCGGCGCTCTGAGTTTCCACTTGATATTCTAATGATTTCCAGCGCACTTTTACTCAGCCTTTGAGAAGAAGGGTTGGTACTAACAGGGAGGGCTTATCCCGTGCGACGAGTTTCGAGAGGCTTGCGGCCAGCGGGCAGCCCACAAAAGCCACTGGGACCCACGCTCCGTGCAACAAATTTGTTAAGTTTCTGGGGTGCGGGCGTGGCTTTGTTGCTGTAACTCCTCTGGCTGATTGCTTGCTGAGGTTCCGCGCCGCGGTGCTTTAAAACCAGCTCCAGAGAGCCGGTAATTAACACCAGCGCGCTGCCGCTGCACGTCCGTACTGTGCTTGAAAAACCAAGCCAAAGCCCTAACCTGCCGGAAAAATAACAACCCAAACCAAAAGGTACGAGTGTTAAATTGCAACAACAGGATACGAGCGCAAAACCCAGAGGGTGGGGGGAAGGAGGGCACTGGGGACCACGGTCGGCCAGCCAGCGCCAAAACCCAAGGGCTCTGCGGCTTTCCCGGCCCTATGGCGATGCTGCCCGCTCTTTGTTTTGATGGCCGGCTGCGAGCGGGGCAGGGCACAAGTGCAGCGCAGGACTTCAGGGGGGCTCCAGAAATAACGGCGTGCGTGGAGGAGGAGGAGAAGCAGGAGGAGGAGAAGCAGGAGCAGGAGGAGGAGAAGCAGGAGCAGGAGGAGGAGGAGGAGGAGGAGAAGCAGGAGGAGGAGGAGGAGGAGAAGCAGGAGGAGGAGGAGGAGGAAGGTGGCGGCGGCCCCGCAGAAGAGGCACACAGGGCCGTGGCCTTCGGCCTCGGCTGTGCTGTTCCGCACGGGGGGAAGGGAGGTGAGGAGGCCCCGAAGCCCCCAGGCGGCCGCGGGAACGGCGCCCCCGGCCCGGGCTCCCCCAACCCCACGCCCCCGGCGGGGAGGAGCGGCCGCCGGCCGGACCCTTCCCGGGAGCGGCGGGGCTCCGCACCGGGCGGCCGCAGGGGCTGCTCCACCGGCGGCCAGCGGGGGAGCCCGGAGCCGGCATCCCGCGGGACCAGCCCGGCGAGCGCCCGGGCCCCGGCGGCGAGGAGGCCGCTGCCGGGCGGCGGCGCGGA
>JAKFQP010000490.1:387237-434968 GCA_023375905.1 Nycticorax nycticorax | reverse complement strand
CTTAGGTGGCTAACTGGTGAGACTATCCTACAGAAAACCCGTGATATCATCAGCAATATCCTCAAAAATATCTTGTGTGTACAGGCAAAGCTCTTTTATCAGGCTTTCCTAGAATTGCTAAGCAATAAGTTTTACCTTTAACAGGTTAATGATTCTTTTTCTATTGTTATCAGAGATAGCATGAAATAGGCTACAGAATTTTTAAGCAAAGGCAATTTTACATTTCTTTTCCTTTAACTGATTGTAGTAGTCTAATGTTATGTGCAGACAATTTCTATTTGCATTCCTCATTCTTCATTTCCAAGCCACAGAACAGTGGTCAAAAGCTACTCTTGAAATGTGTTTCATAAACATTCGCAAAATTTAAATGAGCAAGTGGACTTTATTCTAGATTTTGAAATAAACATCCAAGGTTTTTTCCTACATTTTCTCTAGGGACCTTAACACTCAGTGATATGTCTGTTTCTCCTAATTTAAATGGACAAAGGATAGAATGCAGCACTCATCTAATTAACATAAGATGAAGGTAACAGAGAGGATGATTAAACCACAAAAAAAGAAAAGAAAATTTAAGTGATTTTTAAGAAGTCTTAAGTTTTTCTGATAAACCCTCATGTGGCTTTAACTTATCAAAAGCATCATCTATAAAGGCAACTAGTAGTCCATGATGTCTCTCCTCTCATACTACCCTTTGAACTGTCCTCACTGAATCCAAAACAATAATTTCTTCAAAGAGTAGGGAGAAAAGAGAGGGTTTTTTCAGCATCAGCATTGAGTGACTCCTTGTTTCTATCTGTTTTCTTAAGGAAGAGCACAATGCAGTCTATAAATCAAATGTTTGGTTCCTCCTGCATATGATGCTATTTTCCTTCCTGAAAAAGAAGTGATACCAAGCTAAATAAACTGGAGTCTACAGTCCCCAGAGTTCTATTTTCAAAAGATTATGTGTTTTGAAACTCACTTATTTTAACAGACAGATTATGTTGTCAATGTCAGGACAACAAAACTCATGAGTTATTTGTCAGGTTACTGTGAGCAACTCAAATCCAGTCACTGAGATTCAAAATAGAGGGACAAAGTTCTGAGGCTGTCTGCAGTGCATCAGTGGCCACACAGTGCAGTCCTCATGTAGACAAGGGTATAGACTGCAAGGGAACTCTTTGGTAGCAAGATGTTTCCCTGCTCCAGAATCCATATAGAATAAGTTTATCATACAGCAGTTGTATGATAAGCATACAACTGCTATGAGATATTAGTCAGTGAGGTTTATACTGCTAATGTGTTATTTTCAAGGGATTTTTCTCACAGAAGTTGTGTTTAGAGGAGTGTTTTTTCTCTCTGAGCAGAGCGCTTGTAGTCTGTCATGCTCTTCCCTATTGCCCAAGGGCTCACCAGCAGTACCATGGGAATTGAAGTGAGCAAGGGAATTCAAGTGTAAGGAATCAGAGAGAGAAAACTAAGCAATGTCTACACGCAACACTCATTACTAAACATTCTCAAGTTGCTAGTAAGTTGCGTAGTGTAAAAAATGTTCATCATGAAGAACCTTCACTTGGGAGAAAAAGTCTTTAGTGCCCATCTATAACTCCACCTCTAAAGAATGTAGGTGGCTGAACTTGACACAGATACTGTTCATGGGTGAAAAAAACCAGACATTCTTAAAACATTGTGCTGTCTGGTAGATTAAGCAGATACAAGTCTTGGAATTTAGAGTTCCCACCAGAGTCTGATTCACCCTGAGCTCACTTTGCAATAGATCCCCTCAAAGTTCTTAAGATCTTAATTCCCCAAGTCAAGGACCTGGAAAGCTGAATCACTGACAGCTACAGAACTAAACCCCTTTGAGGATCTAAGTCTTCATCTCTGGTCTATATTCTGACTTAATATAACACAAGTCTCAACTGAGAGCAGTAGAAATAGTATGCACCCACTTCTAAAAGATCCTTCTTTTTCACTCTCTTGTGCTTCCACTAGCAGTTGGGCAGCTGTATGATGGACCATATAATGAGATGATGATCTGGCTGGCAACAAAAACTTTTTTCCTAGAGTTAATTTTTATCTGGAGCTGTTCCCTGATCTATTTCACTGTGTGGCCACACTCAAGCCATGAATGAGCATGTAGAGATGCTGAGCAGAATGGGATCACTTCTTTTGTTCACAGAAATAAATTATACTAGACTAAACTACTAATGGAACTGCAGAGCTATGCATCCCCCTCTAAGGCAGATAAGATGTTTTTGCTATTTAATGGATAAACATCTTTATCACTTTGAGTACATTAAATAATAAAAGCAAAAAAAAAAATTACCATCAGAAATTACAGCTAAATTAATTGCTGAAAAAAACCCACGTACACTACTTGAATTTATCAGAATCCATGTCGTCAAGAAACTGACATATATTCTCTAGTTCCTTACTTGAAATTAATAAACACATGAAGTCAATAAAAACTGGTGGTTTATTTTTCCTCCTGTGGTTTATTTTCATGTTATGTAAATTCATAGCATGAAAGACACTGTCTGAAAATGTGTTTCATTAATGCATCCTTCATCCCATTAATTCTATAATTCAGTGATTTCGTTGTTTATATTTCAGGTCTCCTTTTGCAATAATAAATTTGGACAGGCTTTTACTGTAAGGGAGAGAGACATATCTGGAAATAAGGCTTGAAGATCAAATACCTTTCCCTCTTCTACAGGGAATCCTGAAGTCTATGCAAGTACATACAACTTATTGCAGAATAGGTGCTTTGTTTTGTTAGCTCAGCATTTTTTATCCATATGGCTCATACTTATTAAATGAAATTTGTATTCTGCTAAGAGCAGTTAGGTGTAGTTAGATGCAGTGAGGTGCATTCAGTCAGATGCAATAAGGTAAATTACACCACATGTACAATTTACAAGCCACTCAGTATCTAAAGTCAAACTTTTTTCTTTTGCTGTTTTTCTACAGACCACTGCAATTTTCCCCCATTCAAACACAGAGAAAAAATATTAGCCATAAAACAGGAGCACTGCCAATCTACAGCCTCATGTGCCTTTGTTTCATCTTAATCCTATCATATAAACCAAAGTTAAATTTGTAAATAACATGAAAGCAACTATAGAATTAACGTTGGGCTGTCATGATTCATCTCATTACCGGCAGGGCTGGCTGGGACCCCTTCCATTTTTGCAGATGTATCCGATAACACAGTCCTCCAAAGAGGAGATGTTTCAGACTTTCAGAGCTACTACACCTGTGTTGTGCATGAGGTCTCTACAAAAAGGTCAAAAGCTTGCCAACACTTTCTCACGTTTGTAAAATATTTGCCTTTCTGGAGATTAAACAATCAAAAATGTAAAGTACATGATAAATATGTCATATGAATAAGTCCCTAGAAATAAATCATTGTAATTATAAATTATTTGACCTTACTGAATTAATTTCTAAGATTTCATCTGTTATTATCCTGAGAACTTTTTGTTGGTCTAGACTAAAATTATCTAGCAGGCGTTTAACAATTAGTTGCAGTAAGCATGCTCTTGAGCCTGTGTGAGCCATCCCAATCTCTTTGCTGAAAGTATGGTAAAACTTTGGTAGTTAGTTTGCTACCAGATCAATCTGAGATAGAGCCTCTTGGAAGATACAGAGCTGGTAGCTGGTGGCAGACTAGGCTGGTCTCAGATGCAGTGAAATTTATTTTCTGATTTACTGGGGGTTTTTTTGCTTGGTTGACTTTTTTGCTAAACTGATACCTTGCTCAAATCAACCCCAAATTTTTTCTTAACTTTTTGTCATTAATATTTTTCCATTTTTATGGTACTTTATAAATTTAAGTTTTATAAGAAAACTACCATTTTGGGAAGTCTTGCCTCACAAATGAAAATTTGTAGCAATTGTGAAACGAAGTCTTATTTAGGAAATTAAGTATTCAGACATTATGAGATCACTAGTTTTGAGTGTTTTGAATTTAATAGATATTTCCATTTTCTGAAACTGATAAAAGCTTAAAGAAATGGAAATATGTCTCAAAAAACAATGGCAAAAGATGTAAAATGACAGACAAGGAGAAGTTCACTAAAGACACTTTGCATTAAGAGTAAAGCTTCATCTTTACTCCATAGTAAAGCTAGAAAGATTTTGCACCAGGACCAACCAAGGTTAAATAAGTCACTGTCAAGTAAGCCGAGATGGAAAGATTTCATGCAGCAACCCTCGCACACATTTATATATATTTTTTAAAATTTTAGCTACATATTTACACTTGTTCAGAAAATCTGTGGGAAGACTGTTAGCATCTGTGTTCACATCCACTACATTTCTTCTGTGCTTTTGTTGGATAAAAAACAGGCAGAAAGTGAGAGTATAACTGGAATTCTCATAGGCAAAAGGATACTGCCACTGTACCTTTGGGGTCAACACTCATCGCAGGGGCCCATTTTTGTGAAATGGTAACAGAGTACCATGCTCCTTGAAAATGCCAGAGCAAACCCAGGGAGGAAGCATGCTGCTATTCTTTCCAATTTTGAGAAGTTTAGAACTTAAGAGCCTAAGGAAACATTCAAACAAAGCAAGTGACCCTTGTTTTCTTAACACCTTTTGGAGCCTAGGTGTGTCTGGATCCAATCTTAGTGGCAAACTTGGTCAATGGTTTATGTCTAATGGAATTACCCATACAATATTTAGAATAATATTGAGTAGCTACATGGATTAGTAGTTTCACAGTATTAATTCAACATGCTATCAGTCATGTACTGAGGATCTGTCATGGGTAAGGGATCTCTCTGCCTTGGGCAAGGAAGGATCTCTTAGTCTCAGGTAAGGAATCTCTAACCTTGAGAAGTGTCCCTGTTCAAGCGGAGAGTCACCTGGCGTGCAGTCCAGCTGCAATTCAGGAGAGCTTACATTGGGCTCACCCTGAAGGTAATATTTATAGAGTGAAATAGTTGGCTGCTAGTCAGCAGGATAGATGTCTTTGGTTAGCTCTGGTATCTCTTGTTCTGTGCTTTGGTTATCTTGCGTTTTTGGGTTTCCAAACCACCTTCTGAATATTTTTAAAGACACCTTCACTCCCTTGTACATGAGCCAGGGACTTTCCAGCTCGCAAGTTCACCCAAGGACATGTGGCTTGTTGCTCTGTAGTCAGCCTGAATCAAAGTATGGCTAAGAGTTGGGTGTATTTGTCATAGACCCTTGCTACACATTCATATAGCATTTACCATGATGGAACTTGAGATTCTTGAAATAAGTGAAAAGTAAGCATACAAACCAAACTGAGGCTTTTGACCTCCTACAAACATTGATTTTCAGACAGCTGTGCATCCTAGTCAGCCTATTTTGCCCTTTTAAAGCACTTAAACGGAGCATTTTTTCACCCCTGCACAGTAATCACCGAATTGTTATCGTTTAGTTCAAAACATTTGTCCTGGTTTCGGCTTGGATAGAGTTAATTTTCTTCATAGTAGCTAGCATAGTGCTGTGCTTTGGATTTAGTACTAGAAGAATGTTGATAACACACTGGTGTTTTTAGTTGTTGCCAAGTAGTGCTCAGACTACTCAAGGACTTTTTGAGCTTCTCCTGCTCGGCCAGGTGCATAACAAGCTGGGAGGGAGCACAGCTAACCCGAACTGACCAAAGAGCTATTCCATACCATATAATGTCATGCTTGGGGGGAGTTGGTCGTTTGGTTGGTTGCAGGGAGAGTGATCACTGCTCAGGGAGTGATCGCTGCTCAGGGAGAGATTGCAGCTTGGGGGGAGTGATGGCGGCTCGGGACGGGCTGGGCATCGTCCAGCAGGTGGTGAGCAATTGCATTGTGCATCATTCATTTTGTATATTCTGTATATTCTGTTACCATTCTCAATATTACTATTATTATTATTTTCTCTTATTAAACTGTCTTTATCTCAGCCCATGGCTCTAACCTTTTGTCTCCTTCCCGATTCTCTCCCCCATCCCTCTGAGGGAGGGGGGAGTGAGCGAGCAGCTGCGTGGTGCTTAGTTGCCAGCCAGGTTAAACCACGACAACTTTATATTCAGATTTTCATGATGTAATAAAAAGCTTGGTCTTACCAGGAGAAAAAATGCTATTCTTAAACTTACTCTCCTAGAGGATTTGACAGGGGGAGGAGTCAGTATACTTGCTCTGAAGAGAATAAAGGGTTGAGCCTTGTAGAGAACCATTACTGAATGTAGTTTGTCTCGACATTGCCATTATACCACCACTTCCCACCACTCAGAAGATCCTGCTCTCACGGTCTGCAGACGAACAACACCATGCACCTGCGCAAGGCCCAAGGCATGAAAAACGTAGAAAGTGTCCTAAGGAGACAGCACGTATGGCACGAACTTCACGTATGCCAGTGTGATCTGCACATGAGCAAGGGACCCCAACCCCTATAATAGGAGTGTGTGCGCTCCAGTAAGGGGGCTCTTTCCCATCTTCGTCCCTCCCCTTCGGACCTTTTGGAACCCACCTCGTCGAAGCCAGAATCGTGTGGACTGAACCTGGAGTAGCAAACAGGGGCGCTGGAGCATCGACTATGACACAGATGGAGGCGCTGGAACATCGCTGGACCCGGGGCAGTGTTAGCTAGTCCTCTCTTTCTGTCTCTCTCTCGTTCACCCCATCCTCCCTGATGTAAACCTGCTCCCTTTCTAGCTCTCCTTTCATCCCCCTTTTTTTTTCCTATTTTTTCCTCAGTTCTTCCCCTTTGCCTTTCCCCATTCACCTCCTCTGTTACCTCCTCACATGGTTCCCTCCTCCCACTGCATCAAAAATAAAGTTGAAAGGTTGGACGACATTTGACTGGATTTAGTGTCTTAATCTCGCCCTTGGGATCATATCGAAACCTCCCCAACATTGGATCTGGACAAGCCTAC
The DNA here is from genome assembly GCA_023375905.1 of Nycticorax nycticorax. Lineage (NCBI taxonomy): Eukaryota > Metazoa > Chordata > Aves > Pelecaniformes > Ardeidae > Nycticorax > Nycticorax nycticorax. The sequence goes on along the minus strand of JAKFQP010000490.1, from coordinate 428,103 downwards.
AATTTATTTCTACAGCTGGGTTATAGATCAATGAAAATCTAAATTGGCAGTGAAGATGTTAACAAACACAAAGTATAGATCCAGCACTACTAGAGATAAACAATTGGTATTTACATTTGCAAATGTTCATGCTGCATTCTAGATTATGTTTGCCCTATTTACTTCTTTGGCAGTAATGCATCAAATATCCTATAACATAATCCTTCTCTCAGCACTTACCAATGAACTATGAAATAGTATTAAATAGAATTAATTAGAAGTTTTAATGAATCATGTCTGTCCTCATTTATTATACAATGTAATTTTCAAGGAGTGATTAATTATGAGCCACTGATAAGTGAATGGTTTATGTAGTTTGTTAACCTTACTAAGGAGCTACAGTACACAGTGCAAGTTAGTTCTTCTCTGTTATTAGCACACTTATGTACTCGCCGTCACTTCAAGTGAACAAGGTTTTCATGACTGCCATTAAGATGCAGAAAAGGCTAGTTGTTGATCTTCCCCCCGTATTATTTTTACAGCCTCTGATAGACCAATACCTTTTCTTTCTCCTTTATTTCCCTTCAGCCCTAATTTTCAAAGCAGATGGAAGCCATATGCCAAAAATCCTCCCTCCCACCAAAGTGAATTTGTATGCTTAATTCCCAATACACCATTTAAGCCATGTAATATTTTACCTAACAGTATCCAAAATTGCTAGGTTCTTCTATGTTCTCATCATGCAATATTACCATAACTGTAATTTCAGCATGTGCTTTTCCTCATAACTGGGGTTGATAACATACCAGTGGTTTAGGTATTGCTGAATAGTTTTTTTCACAGCATCAAGGTCTTTTCTTTTTCCGGCTCTGCCCTGCAGTGAATAGGCTGTGGGTGCACAAGAAGCTGGTTGGTGACACAGCTGGGACAGCCAAACTCAGCAGAACAGAGAGAGATCCCATGCTTTACGACACTGTGCTCAGCAATAAAAGCTCAGAAAAAGGAGGAGGAAGAGGGAAACAAACCCTTTGGGGTTATAGCATTTGTCTTCTCAAGTATCTGTTATGTGTATTGAGGCCCTGCTTTCCAGGAAGCAGCTAAACATCTGCCTGCCCATGGGAAGTAATGAATGAATTCCTTATTTTGCTTTGCTTGCATGCACAGCTTTGCTTCACTTGTTAAAGTGTCTTTATTTTGACTCACAAGTTTTTCTTTCTTTTGCCCTTCCTATTCTCTCCCCCATCTCACTGTGGGGGAAAAATGAGCTAGCGACTGGGTGGAGGTTTATCTGCCAGCTGGGATCAGCCCACTACAGCTTCCAGTTGGACTTTTTTAAAAAGAACACATACAGCACAAGTGACACTTCTGTGGATATATGTCTGAGGTGATTCTCTTTTCCTTTTTATTACCTAGGAGGGATGACCTCATTTTCTAATGCCCAAGCTCTCAATAACAATATAACTTACTGAGACCCCATATTTGTCATAGAAACAAAAATCAAGGAATGTCTCCCTGCCTCAGAGCTTGAGGTCACAGAACAGGACCATTCCTGAGCAGAACAGCTCAAGGCAGCCAAGACCCCACCAGACCCTTAGGGCACAAAGTAGTTGCTGGGTTCTTCATGCCTAGAGTTGCCACTACATAGAGTTCCAGCACAAAATGAATCCCAGAACTGCTCTTAACCATTAAACTGCAGAAGACAGCAGAAGTTCACCCATTTTTGCAAATCAGGAGGAAAAAAGAAATATGTTCTCTCTTCTTCAATATACAAGGACCATGATGTCTCTGAAGGGGAAGAAACGTTTTATATCTGAACACACGATACAGAAAGCCACTCGTATTGCCCCTAGATTTACATAAGTAAGCCTTGATATGAAGTTTAAACAAAATCAGTGGAAAGATAAGAGTTTAAGTCCTTGCTTCAATGATAATATGAAGTGGATCTTGCACACATTCATAGTCAATCGCAAATATATTATGGCTCTTGCGAGACATTCAACAGCTTAAACTTTAGAAAAGCAGACATACACCTTACTAAATGTTTCTGTTGATGTATAAATGTGTTCAAGAGTGTTATCTTTTCCTTAGCCATGCAAAAACCAAGGCAAGATAGTTGTGATTCAGTGCTTAAATTCCTAGGTTCAGAACAGCAAACAGAAAAAGTCATTTTTTCCTTTAACAAAATAAGTAATTGGGGGGTTAACAGCTTATGCATTCAAAGATGTTGAGGCAGACAGGGTTAGCCATGTGTTGATCTATTTTTGCCCTGGTTGAATGATTTCAGCAAGACCTTTATTAGATGGGAGCCCTCAAAAACTGATTAGATTGTTTGCACTGAAGTCAAAAGACTTATTAATGAATAATTTCTTTGTGCTTGTGTGTGTGGCACGCATGTGCTATTCTTAAAAGCAAAGAGCTTCTGTCATGAAATGTATCCCAGACACTTCTAACTTTGCCTTCTTATCCTATTAATAACAAGGTAACATACTCAGTGACAGTTCCTTTCATTGATTCATAATTCATACTAAGGGGTATCTGATCAAATGAGTTTTACGTATTTCACTGTGTATTTGCTAACACAGTCTGTTTAAACAGCCACAAAACCAAAACAGTATTTAATTTCTTCTCAGCATTAGAAAGTTTAAAAAACATGGCTTCTTGTGAAATTAGGTTCCCAAAATGCTCCTGGTGATCACAGAAACTCAATTTGAACCAAATTTGTGGCTATCTGTCAGCACTTGTTGCCTGGTCATGTAAATGTTTAGTGTGTCCCCCCCAGCAATATATAATATATCTCAGGTGTTAACTTGGCAGAAGTCATTGCAAACATAGTTCTGAACTTTAGGAGAGTCCATCTGAAAATATATTTCAGTAATTAAATAAATGTAACACAGAATAACCTCATGGCATGAACAAGATACATCGATCATAAACCTTAAGTCAGATGGAACGATTTCATTAAAGCAAAAGAAATATCTGTGGCATGAAGCTCGATTTGTGAAAAGCTCAAACCGCAGGACTTCTGTTAAAGAAAGGCTGCTGCTGAGACACATCAAAAGACCATCTTTATTGAAGAACAATTGCATGACCTACTTTCCTGGTCAGCAACAAGCTTTTGTAGAAACTTTAGGAGCTGATAAAAAGCTCTGTAAAGTTAGCATGTGTACTTTTATCTTTACTCCAGTAGGAAGGAGGGATTTGAAAAGATTTTCTGCCATTTTACCTTACATTTAATTCTAAAAGTTATGCAAACTTAGGAACAAAGGAAGAAATAAAAATTATATAAACAACGTGTTCATAAATATTTACTGTATCAGGTAGAAGAAGTTTAAGATCTATTTGGTATCTGTGAAAACATTTTTCTCTGTGTAAACAGAAACAGTAGACCAGTAAAACATAAGGAGGATATGGAGATATTCAAAGCCCGCCTGGATGATGTCCTGTGCAACATGCTCTAGGTGAACCTCCTTTAACAGGAGGGTTGGACTAGATGAACTCTGGAGGTCCCTTCCAACCCTTGCTATTCTGTGATTCTGTGATTCTGTGACATGATTTGACTCAACTGTTAATATTCACAAAGTAGCCTTAAATGATACAAAACTAGTAGACAAGACTGTTTGAAAGGCAACTATGACGTGGTGGCTGTAGCTAAGCTATATGAAAATAAAACTGAAGTATGGGATTTTGTCATCTGTCTGGGGATTTTTTGGTGTTCAGGCAGTTCCACGTACCCATTCTAAGATCCATTCCTTGAAACCCAGCTAGTTAAATCGGCATACCTTTAGGCTATACCGCTTATTTAGCTCTTAGTTTTGTCCTAATTTGCTACATATTCAGTTTATCTCCCCATGCAAGCCCAGATTTCTAAGGTACAACTTCTAGACTGACAGACATAAACTGTAGAGGATGGGCTCCAGAAACAGGTAGCAGACCGGAGCAGTAACTCTGGATCAGACTTGAAAGAGGTATCAGTAGGTGATTAATTTTGCAATTGCTTGTCCCCAAACTAAAGAGAGTAAATATGGAGGTGGTAGGAAAGGGAGAAGGAAGAAATACTTATTTGCAGTTCTTAAGGTTTTTTCCTGAGAAAGACTAGATAGAAGAGTCAAAATTTTTATGTCTAGAGTATGCTTTTAACTAGATACTCAAAAACTTTGAAGTGCACTCTGTATATGAGTAAACATTACAAATCTTCTCCCTATCACTCCGTAGAGGACATGAGATAGTATGAACACCCATCTCTACTATTCCCTAACCCCAGAGTGCTAGTTCAGAAAACGCATTTGTTTTCTTTAATTCCTCATCTATTACCCAACGCGATCCACGTGGGACATTTGCAAATGGCATGTTTGCTTGCAGTGATGCCAGTGATTCAGTCCTCCTGAGCAGCAAAGCTTACATTTCTCAAAACAAAAAAGTGAAACACCACTGTTGATTGTAATTATAAAATTGCCCGTACTTGGATGTTACTGCCTCGAACTTGGCAGCTCTACAGTTAAAATTTATAAAACAAAATTTCTGCAGCACCACATGTGTGTCTCATGAACCCTGGTAGGCAGGGGCTGCAGACTACTGAGGATCAAGCAAAAGGCAAGTCCTGCTGGAACTGCATCACTGCAAAATCTTAGCTCTCAGCTCTTGCACACAAATTCACAACCACCAGAATGCTGTGTACATGCTTATTTTATAAGGTAAAAGGTTGCTTCAATAACTGGACACCAAAACCACTATGAAATTAGAGAGGGAAATCAAATCAATAGTAGGTCCAGGAGGAGACTGTGTTCTACCCTTGGATCTGTTAGCAGGCATACTGGGTGCATACAGATTAGCTGATAAATGGCTGATTCAATAGACTGGTAGCGAACACATGCTTTGCTAGAGATGACATTTTAAGTCACCATACATCAAACAGACAGTGTCAGCCTTTGAGGATAAACCAGTGATGGCTTGTTGTGCTCTTTGAACTGCCTCAGAGACCTAGAGACTAAAAAAGTGCCTGAATGTTCCCCTGAATCCACTGGGAGGATTGAAAGCTTCAAAGAGGAACACTATCACATCCAAGGGGAAATGCATTGATTGAAGGAACCAGTGTGAAATAGTCTTTAATAATTACCAGAATGCTGGAATCGACTGGTGTTTTGCTGAGCTATATTTTATCTTTATTGGATTAACTGTGACACAGTAGGTTATGTCAAAGGGAATCTGCATGAATATTAAAAGCAAATGTGGTGTGAATAATAGATAACTTACATTAGATGCAACAGCATGCAGCAATTTTTATTCACCTATGTAATTAGATTAAAACAAATCTGCTGAATAAAGTATATTGTCTTATTATAATCCAAATTCAAAATTATCAAGAAGTTATGAAACAGGGATAATTGCTGGTCTTTAGAAGATGTGTGTGGTTATACGCATATACACACAACAGGGAATAATTTTGAGAAGAGTTCTAGAGAAAATGGTTTGGTGATGAATAGAAAACTGATTTAGTTTCAAATTGTTAATAAGTGTTCCACATATCTACTTAGAACTTTGGCAGCAGGTATGTGCTGTTTATTAAAAAAAAATCAATTCTGGGAAATGTAAGGAACAGAAATTATGTAAGGCAGCTGAGCTTAGTGCTAGCATAGTACATTAAATCCTTCTGGACATTTTAAATTCTTATACTCAGCATTGGGTCTTCCAATTTCTTAATTGATCAGTCGTATGTTCTTTAACACAATGAGTGTTTTCTTATGTATGCCACAGAAATATATATCGGTTTGGAATTTTTAAGCAGAGTCCAACTTTTGCAAAGCTGAGCACTTGAAAATATGAATTTCAGTGCAATCTGTAGAATCACAGAATAATTTAGCCTTGAAGGGACCTCCAGAGGTCATTAGACAAAGCTCTTGCTCAAAGCAGATCTAATTAGATCAGGCTGCTCAGGGACATGTCTAGAGGAAACCTCCAAGGACAAATATTCCATACCCTCTCTGTCTACCTGTTCCAGGATTTGATCATCCTCATGGAAAAAGATATAAATCTTCACATATAAAAATCAAAATTTTCTGCAGTCTAACTTGTGTCTGTTGCCTCTCATCCTACCAGCATGCACCTCCAAGAAGAGTCTGGTTCCATCTTCTCTCTATCTTTACATTACATATTTATAAGACAGTGATAAGGTCTCTCCTTTGCATCCTCTTCTCTGAGCTGAACAGACTCAGTTCTCAGCCTCTCCTCCTACGTCAAATGCTCGAGCCCCCTGACCATCTTGGTGGCCTCCACTGGACTCGCTTGAGTATGTCAATATTCTTCTTGTGCTGGGGAGCCCAAAACTAGACACAGCATTGTAGACATAGTATCACAAGTGCCAAATAGAAGATCACTTCCCCAGACCAGCTGGCTGCACTTTTCTAATAGAGCTGAGAATGCAAGTGGGCTTCTCTGACTCATGTTTGACTTATTGTCCTCTAGGAACCCCAGGTCCTTTTCTGTAGAGCTGTTTCCCTGACAACTGGTCATCAGCCTGTGTTGTTGCATGGGGTTATTCCATCCCAGATGTAGGACTTGGCATTTGCTAAACTCCATGAGATGCTCACCAGCCCATTTCTCCAGTCCGTCCAGGTTTCTTTGGCTAGGGGCCCTGCCCTCCAGCCTACTGACCACTGAAGTCGATTTGATTTTGCCCACAAACTTGCTGATGCACTGTATCTGATCATCAAAGATGTTAATGAGGACATTAAACAGTTCAGTTCACTGTATTGATCCCTGAGGGATGCCATTAGTTACTGGCTGCCAACTGGACTTTGTGCCACTGGTATCAACTCTTTGACTTCAGCAGTCCAGCCAGTTTTCCAATCACCTATCATTCACTTAACCCGTTTGTATCATACCAAGTTGGTGACAATGAGACTGAGAAACTGTCAAAAGTCTTGATAAAGTCCAAGTAGACAACACTCACTGCCTTGTTCACAGTGCCAGTCACATCACCAGAGGAAGCAGTCAGGTTGGTCAGGCATTATTCACCTTTGGTAAGCCCATGCTCGCATACGTCAATAAGCCCTCATGATCTTCAAGTGTTAGAAATGACTTCGAAGAGGATTTGCTCCTTAACCTTTCCAGGTTGCCTGTAGTTGCTGGCATCCTACCTCTTATCTTTCTTGAAGGGGGTTGCAACATTTGCCTTCTTTCACTCATCAGGAACCTCTGTTCAAAGGGTTGTTTAACCTTTTGAAGATGACAGAGAGCCACCTCACAATGACATCAGTTAGCTCCTTCATCACCCTTGGATGCTTCCCATCTTGTCCCATGGAGTTGTATATCTCTAATTGACTTAGGTGATCCCTAACTTGCTTCACTCCCACAGGCTCTGCTAGTAGACTTAGGGGCCTGGAACGTGGGTGGGCAAACCTTACCAATGAAAACTGAGACTGAATGTGTATTTACACATACGTGCATGCACACATACAGATGCATGTGTATAAGGCAGGTTAGCTGTGAAAAAGGCAGGACAAGGATAGAACAAGTTTTAAGGATTGTCTGCTTGGCATAGTCTTAGTTATGTGTCTAATGCTTTAGATTTTGTAGAAAGCCGTCAAATAAGTCAAAGTTGTAGCAGGGTATTATTTTATTTTTAATCTAATCACCCTTTTCCCTACATAGTAGCAGTTAAAGATTAAGTCAGTCGTTATTTACCTTTAAAATGTGTCAGTATGTGCTGACTAAGTCTCTTTCATGTTCAGGCTTTATCGATCAAATCAAGCTATTCACTGAGTGCTCAAGAGCTAACATTACATAGCTGCTGAGGCAAACTCATTTTTGACAACAGTGCATTTAAAGTCAATGGACACAGTCCACACAGACCAAGCATAGACCATAGCTTCTTTCCAACACCATTTGCACCACATCACACTTAGAATGATTCAGAGTTTGACATTTTAGCTGTTAAAGGAGACATGAAAGTGCAAAGTGGGCAACCATTTTTCTTACACAGATTGTAGGAGAAAGAAGAAATATTCCCTATTCTTCCAAAAGAGTAGACCTATGTTCATAAAGTTTTATTGTAACATTTGAGTTTGACATGTATAGTTCTATGTTTAAATATACTCAGAACTCTTGAAAGGGCACAAAAGAGGCAACAAGCACCAGAACTGTCTATAGTAATGCAGAAGGCATACCTAAAGATTACCTCTTCCTGCCCCAACTCTCAAAGGCACTTCCAAATAAGGTATCTTCCATCCAGACAAGGTATCTTCCATAGTACACAAAATACATGAATCTCATATGACAACAAAAGGCAATTTTAGTTTGTCAACTAATACTTTGAAGGAGTCCAAACTCTTTATTTAGCAGTGTTATGAGTGCAAGCATGCTTGACTGTCATGAGAAGAAGGTTTTTGTGTTCTATGGCTGTGGGACCCTGTTTGCAGATCAGTGTCTGCTTTGGAGAGATGGGATTCACCTCACTGAGCTGGGCAAAGCTATTGTCACCAGTGAGATGGCTGACATCATGAAGATGACTTTAAACTAAGAATGGCGGAGGAGAGAAAGAGTAACTGGCAGTCCTGTGAGGGAACAACCAACAAGATCACTAAGCGAAGGACTTAGGGTGATGTGTCAGCAAGGGATCACAAAATCGAGGAAATGGGGCTTTTTGCATGTAACCAAGGAAGTGCCTAAAGTCACCATTGTGGAGAAATCCCCCAAAGCCTCTCCAGACACTTAACATGCTGCAGTTCTGCTCTAAAGAGCCAGTATACTAATGCTTGCAGTATGGGGAATAAACACGACAAATTAAAGACTGTGTGCAGTTACAGGGCTATGTTCTTATTGGGATTATAGTGATGTGGTGGGATGGCTCCCATGACTGGAGTGTTGCAATGGGGGGGATACAGGATTTTTAGGAAGAACAGGATGGGAAGACAAGGAGGAGGAGTTCCCCTTTATGTGAGAGAGCAGCTAGAGTACATGGAGCTCTGCTTGGGGAGGGATAAGGAACCAACTGAGGTCTTATGATTTAGGATTAAAGGGAGGACAGGTAAGGGTGACATTATAGTGGGTGTCTGCTATAGGTCTTCTGACCAGGAAGAACAAGTGAATCAGACTGTCTGCAGACAGATAGGAGTAAACTCACATTCACAGACCCTAGTCCTCTTGGAGGACTTCAACCAGTACCCCACTGCAGGGGGGGGGGACACGACAACAAAGCAGGGCAATATCAGTCCTGGAGGTTCTGGAGTGCACTGATGTTAAGAACTTCCTCCTCCAAGTGATAGAAGAGCCAATGAGCAGAGATGTTCTGCTGGACCTCATACTTACCAACAAGGAGGGTCTAAATGGGAATGTGAAGATCAAAGGCAGGCCTGGCTGCGGGGACCATGAGATGGTGGAGTTCAGGATCCTGAGGGCAGGGAGGAGGGTGAAAAGCAAGCTCCAATCCTGCACTTCAGTAGAGCAGACATGAACTCTTCGGGGACCTGCTTGGAAGAGTCCCCTGGGGTAAGGTCATGGAGGGAACAGGGGCCCAAGAAAGCTGTGATCTCTGCCCCAGGATTTCCCTCCAGTGTCAAGGGGTGAGTCCTTCTCTCCTGAGAGGAACCCTCAGAGGAACTAAGTCAGGGTGCCCTGTTGGCACTGAGGAGCTCACCAGGGGTCCACTCCTGCCTTGCTGGGCTGCCCATTGCCAGATCTTTGTGCTTGGGGCACCAGCCTCTCATCACATGTCCCAACAACCCTGAGCTTAAAACCCACTTGCAATGCCACAAGAACATGGCAAGAGTCCAGCAGAGCAGGCTTTCCCCTTTGAAATGGTGTCAGCCTTACTAGCTGGCTGGCAATCAGCAGGCAGCCCCCAACACCCCTGTGATGACACTGGCAAGCAGCTGTGACCGCCCATGACCTTGCTGCTGTTCAGCAGCTGCAGGCCACAAATTTTGTCCAGTGCTCCTGCAGGTGCACACACAAGGCGTGCAGGCTCTTGCAGGACTTTAGCTTGCTTTCTGAGCTTTGGTGTGGGGGAAAGCAGCAGCTGTGGGTGCTGAGAAAAGGCAGCTCCTTCCATCACTCATCTCTTGAGCCAGAGGTCTGTACAAGATGAATGCCAGAGGTTTTTTCCAGTTTCAACCATTCTCTGATTCTGTGAATAGGGCAGCAAATAAAAATCTTGATAGTTATTGAGTGTTCTTATGTACAACTGGATCAACAGTTGTAATCATCAAGTAGCAATATCTGCAAAACACAAATTTAAAAAATAACTACTGAAGGACCTTCAGGTTTTGGATTCTCAGTTCATGGACTCTTTGAAAGGCCTTGTTTTCAGGTTTTACTGGGCATACATTTCCTATCTTACAGGCTTGAGTAAGGGAAGAGCAACAGAGCTACAAGGTCTTCTTGCAGTACTCTACATATAAAGTTTTAATAGCCAAATTGTGGTAATGAAGGCACAGACTCCAAGTTCATGCACAAGCGCAAGTGGAATAGGGATCGGAATTGCTTTATTTAACGCTTTACATCCTTTTATACTGATCACAAAACAAAGCCACTGCTTTTCTCTTGTCACCTAGCTAGTTGGCAAGCGCTGAGTCCAAGCCTTATATGGAAGCAAAGTTCATCTTGCAAAGTCCATTGGTCGTAGCATTGACCTTGCTTTTCTCACTTAGCTCTTGTTTTACTTCTCCCATGGCTTGCGGCCAACGAGACCAAGGATATCTCCGGTGTCCAGCTCAGCTTCCGCATCTGTGGATTCTGTACTTGTTCCCACACCAAATCAATGTGAAAAATGCATATATTACAAAATAAGGCAAACTCATGTTTTTCTCATTCCAAGTATGAAATTGTGTGAACAAAAAAAGTGAGTTAAAATAATCCCATGATTCATTAAAATCAGTAGTCAAAAGCTGTTTGTGTTTTCAAGTGTGAAATACTAAATAAAGATATATTTTTCTCCGCTCTCTTTTACACATTAACATGGAATCGTCCATAACCACTCATTCAGCAAAGCATCATACTCCAGATTCATTTGTGAAAACTAATAAAATTGCCATTAGTTTCCCAATAATGCTGTTCTCAAGGACAATACAAGTTCATAAATGTAAATGCTGCTAGCCCTGGAGTATTCACATAGATCTTCCTTTTAATGTTTCCGTTTGTCCTAAAAGCTGACATTTAGCTGTGTAAGTGAAAAAAGGCCCTATGTTGTAGCTGATCAGAAATTCTTATTAGGAATTGCAAGGCAAATTTAGTTATTCCAAGAAGGAAAGAAGGAAACTGTTTTTAAAAGTGACATTTTCAGGCTAAAATAACAAAAAAAGAAAAGGACAAAAAGAAAATAAAGAACTAAAAAAATGCAATATATTTGTTTTAGTGTTCCCCTTCACTTTGTAAATAAGAGTTCTACATTATCTCCAAAACGTAAAATATATTACAGTCTTCATCGCAGTGTTCACATACTCAGATTCACATGGAAACACTTGAGAACAATCCTGTGTTTAAAAAGAAGAAGAATATATATGTTCCTAGAGGAAGAATTAAAGCCGCAATCACATACTGACTTCGTATCTGATCTTTTACATCTTTACATTTCTCTTAAGTTCTAACTTAATTCTGGATATACAGATAAGGTCCTACAATGAAATGGTTACATATTTTACAAAACATGGTCAACGTTAAAAGTTAAATCTATTTAAGTTTTTCATATGTGTTACAAGCCCAGTCACAGACCAACACCTTACAGCACAATCTGCATCATTAATACAAGATATGCAAGCAAGCTGCAAGGGGCACAGTAATCTTATAGCAATTGCCACAGTTCTAAAAAACTTTGGCTTAAGCTTACCCTTCTTAATAAAGGAAAAAAACTTCATGGGAATGTAGTGATGAGAATGGAATGGAAAGCAATGGAATAGAATAGAATTTAGAATAGAATAGAATAGAATAGAATAGAATAGAATAGAATAGAATAGAATAGAATAGAATAGAATAGAATAGAATAGTTGGAAGAGACCTACAACAATCATCTAGTCTAACTGCCTGACAAATTCAGGGCTGGCCAAAAAGTTAAGGCATATTAGGAAGTGTATTGTCCAAATGCCTATTAAACACTGACAGGCTTGGGGCAGCAACCACCTCACCAGGAAGCCTGTTCTAGTGTTTGACCACCCTCTCAGTAAAGAAATGATTCCTAATATCTAGTCTGAACCTCCCCTGGTGCAGCTTTGAACCATTCCCATACATCCTGTCATTGGATCCCAGGGAGAAAAGCTCAGCACTTCCCTCTCCCCTACCATTCCTAGGAAGCTGTGGAGAGCAAGGAGGTTGCCCCTCAGCCTCCTTCTCCAAGCTAGACAAACCCAGAGTCCTCAGCCACTCCTCCCAGGACATGCCTTCCAGCCCTGTCACCAGCTTTGTCGCCCTCCTCCATATCCTTCTTAAATTGTGGGGCCCAGAACTGCACACAGCACTCCAGGTGAGGCTGCACCAACCCTGAATCCAGGGGGATAATCCCCTCTTTTGACCGGCTGGTGATGCTGTGTTTGATGCCCCCCAGGGTGCGGGTTGCCCTCCTGGCTGCCAGGGCACACTGCTGGCTCACCCTGAGCCTGCTGCCGACCAGCACCCCCAGGTCCCTTTCTGCAGGGCTGCTCTCCAGACACTCCTCTCCTAGTTTATACTTGTGTCCAGAGTTACTCCATTGCAGGTGCAGAATTTGGCATTTGTTCTTGTTAAATTTCATGCTGCTGGTGATTGCCCAATACTCTAATCTGTCCCGCTGCAAGGCCTCTTGTCCCTCAGGAGAATCAACAGCACCTCCCAGTTTGGTATCATCAGCAAACTTGCTAATGGTGCATTCAACTCCTGCATCCAGATCACTGATAAATATATTGAACAGAACTGGCCTAAGAATTGAGTCCAGAGGAGCACAGCTAGTGACCAGCCACCAGCCAGATGTAGCCGCATTTACTACAACCCCTTGAGCCCTGCCATTCAGCCAGTTCTTCACCCAGGGTACCATAAAGGCGCTCATCCCACAGCTGGACAACTTGTTCTGTCCAGAAGGATACTGTGAGGGACAGTATCAAAAGCCTTATTAAAATCCATAAAAACTACATCCACTGCTTTCCCTTCATCCACCTGGTGGGTGACCTTATCATAGAATGATAACAAATTAGTTAAACAAGACTTTCCCTTTGTGAATCCATGTTGACTGTGCCTGATGATTGCATTATTCTTTAAATGCTTTTCAATAGTATCCAGTATAATCTTCTCCATTTTTTTTTTCTAGGATCTGAGGTTAAATTAACAGGTCTGTAGTTACCCGGGTCTTCCTTCACACCCCTTTTGTAAGTTGGAATAACACTGCCTAGCTTCCAGTCAGCAGGGACCTCCCCAGACTCCCAAGACCTTTGGTAGATGATTGAGAAGGGTCCTGCTGTATCATCTGCTAACTCCCTCAGTACTGTGCAATGAATCCCATCAGACCCCATGGACTTGTGAACATTCAGCTGATACAACTGGTTCCTTACAATTTCTGTGTCCACGTGTGGAAAGTCACTGTTCCCGCAGTCGTGGTCCTCCAGCTCAGAGGATAGGGCAGCCCAAGGAGTATTAGTATTTAAGTCTGAGGCAAAAAAGCATTGAATGCCTTCACTTTTTCTTCATCACTTCTTGCCAGGTGACAATCATCATTAGTCCAGTGTTTACTTTAGACTTCCTCTTGCTATTAACATACTTAAAAAAACTCTTCTTATTATCTGCAACAACACCAGCCAGTTTCAACACTAACTGAGCTTAGGCCTTTCATGTCTTCTCATTGCATATATGAACCACAGCTATGTAATCTTCCTGCAAAGCCTGATTTCACTTCCAGAGATCATACAATTTCTTCTTCCTCTTGAGTGCCACGAGGAGTTCCCTGGTCTTCTGCTGCGCTTGCTTAACTTACAACACAGAGGAATTGCCTGCTCCTGTGCTTCTAAAAGGTGGTTCTTAAACACTGACCAACACTCGTGGACTCCTAAGACCTCAAAAGCAGATTCCTAGGGTACTCTGCTAAATAGCTCCCTGAGTAGCTTGAAGTTTGGTCTCTTAACATCCTGGGGAGCAACTCCACTGAACTTTTTTCTCATTACACCAGAAATGTTAAACACAACCATTTTGTGATCCCTGTGGCCAAGACAACCACCTACCATCACATTCCCCATGAGTCCTTCTCTAGTCACAAACAGCAAGTCTAGGAGTGCATCTTTCCTTGTTGGCTCACTGAGTGCTTGTGACAAGAAGTTATCATCTCCTGCAAACTTCAAGACTTTCCAAGACCTGCTTATCACAGCAGTACGATATTCCCAGCTGATGTCTGGGAAGCTGAGAAAGCCAGAAAAATGCTGGTGTGTGACATTTTAATGATTTGAAGACATGAAGTACCAGTTTTAACCTTTCTTCATTTTAATTCCAAGGACTAAAATTAGTACAGCAGCTGAACTGGATTTTGAGTTTATTTGCCCTGACAGAATCATGCAATACAACAGGAATGTGTGCTCTTAGCTGCCCTTCTTCCATAATCATTGCCTTCTCCTGATGGCCCCTTTTGGCACGCTCCAGTTTGACGCAGGTACAACGGACTCCAAATACCACCAGGTCATTTCTGGTTGCACCAGTCTGCAATTATTCTCAAGGCTTATGATCAATGACGCTCAAGAGTGGCCAGAAAACCCAAGGCCTTTCTTCCAGTTAACTCCGTTTTCAGAAGAAAGGGTCAAAACAGGGCCAAGTTATTCCAGTCTTGTTGGTTAATGGATGGTTAGCTATGCCACAGAATAGCTGAACAGAGATATCTAAATGACTTTGACAGTAATGATTCGAAAGATCAAAGCAACTGTATCAGGCATAGGATCTAGCCAATAATGTAACAAATTTATTTTGCTTGTACAGTGAACAGCAGTTACTGCACGATACATTAACTGATAACCTGTAATTATGGAGTTTTCATAAAATTGGTTTATTGGTCAATAATGTGTCCAAAGCACCTGTTCTGATTATACAAAAAAAGTAAAACCCATCACCCTGTTAGGTTTTATAGAGAATCATAATCAATTTTGAAGCATGCAGATAATAAAATGCAAATGACTCTTGTTTACATGAATTTAAGGTTATAGCAAAGGCCAACAACCAGTGAATTCACTAGCAAGGCAGAAGCATCTATTTCTAACTCATTGTGGAGATAAGGTAGAAGGGTTCAAGGCACATATGAAGAATTAGCCATTATTTGGAATTCACTAGATTGTGCTGCTTCTGTCACCCTCGCAACTTAAATAGCCGCTCATACTCAGGAACACAGTCAAGCACAGCGTATTTTACCAAAAGCTCATTATGCTGCCATTTACTTCTTTCTCACTCTCTTTTAATCTATGTTCATTACAGAGGATATTTATGTGTAAAACAGTGCCTGCTTTCCAATCAACCTTCTCCTTCCTGCCTTGTCTATTCAGTGATGGCAATAACCCAGTGACATATGCATTGAATGACAGATTATGACATCAGAATCATCACAAGGGTGAATCTCACAGAAGCAGTTAAAGTTACATGAGCACTCAGAAACACTTATAATGGTTATTATATAGAAAAGCTGGCCACTTACTTCGATATTTAAATGGGAGGTGAGCTCTCTGGAGAACCTGGCTGTATAGGCCCATCTCTGCAAGGCATTGAATGTCCTCATTCCCTCCCCACCACAAAAGCAGCATAGAGGAGTTTTTTTCTCAAAAGCAGTATTTGCTGCTCCTCAGCTTAAGTACCAGGTTTCTCTGCATTGGTACATGTGGGGTCATACAGCATCAGAGCAGGATCCTCAGCAAATGCAAATGATTATAGCTTCAGTCACACTTGTGAAGCTATGCCTATTTAGAACAGACATGAATCTGGTCCACTTTGTAAAATAAATAAAAAAATAATAAAAATTAAATAGCAAACTGAAAGGCTTTGTAAAGAAATTTCCAGCTCAAAGCAGATATTTTTTCATGCAAGTTATAAACCCTTGAAAGTAGCAGGTTTATAATGGAAATGCTGACACAACTTTAACTATAGCATTGCAAATGGCGATGTTATAATTAAGCTTCGATCTTCTTAGGAAAAAAGGAAGAGGGAGGTTATTGTTCAATGAACTGCTCTGTCATTTGCTGCAGTGATTCTTAATTGTGTCTCATTACTGCAAGATGATCATTACTCTACTTGTCTATCTGATTTAGAGACCACTAAAAGTGTCTTGTAACAAGCAGCCGTCTCCTATGCAACAGTCCTTTGGCTCTCACCCTCATTACTCAGAATCTGTCCAATTATTTGTCATTAAAGTAATAAAAAGGACTGCAGCAGAAAATGTGGGAGGTAATTGTTGGAGGCCTGCCGAGGAAAAAATGAAAACTGTTTTCAAGGCACTGGGAAAGTGACATTGTTAATTAAGTGTTAGAGAATATGCAAATCAGTCACAATCTCAAAAGACTGTAATAAAATAGAGAAAACATTATTACCATTTGAGGTAAAAGAAGGCAGAGTACCCAGTCAGTGTTAGGTTTAGTTACTTTCCAAGAATGGCAATGGCAAAAGGGTGCAAGCTCCAAATAAAATGAGCAGATGGGTGTATTTCAGCATAAGCTGGCCTTCTAAAGTTCTGTAGCTCAGAGCTAGGGAAGAAGGCAGTGGTAGTATGGGATCCCAAATTAGGATTTCCCATGAATGCTGTTAATTTAATCACTGGATATACACACTCCATTTCCTTCACAAAATGGCAGAAGCAAAATTGAACAAGTGCGTGTTCATTGTTTGTTTATGTTATGGAGTTTGTTGTAAATTACACTCCACCTTCATGGGTTCATTTATTTAAGCAGAAAGAGAGAGAAAGAGAAAGAAGGAGAGGGGGAGAGAGAAACAGCCAGAAAGGAAGAGGAATACAAGGAGCCCTGTACAAGTAATTAAAAAGAAAAACATTGCGGGAGTATTTTCAGCCAATTATTTACACAAAAAATTGATACAGCAGTTCTGAATCACATACTCCTAAAGGGAAGATTACTGAAAGCAAGTGTAATTGGGGTGGCCTGTGAGCACACACAAAGATGTTGCCCATCACTTCAAAACAATCAAGCCCGAAAGAATCAATCTTCCTTTATGCTGAGCATTAGATAGGAAAAAGATACCCAAATCTGGGAAGAAAACAGTTGAAATGCAAATTAGTTGACTAAACTAAACTTAGCTGGACTGTAGAAGTTGCTTTCCCAAGCAGAAATATATGTACAGGGGGGAGAGATCTGCACTCAGAAAGCCCCTCCGTGGCATCCTAATGGGGATCTTGTGTGGGCTGGGGAGGGAAGGTGGAGCCACCTTTCAAAGCATCATAGATTCATACAATACATCTTGTTTAAGGACCATCAAGGAGCTGCTTGGCCCATGGCCACCCCATATTCAAACATTTGCTGAGGTTTCTCAGGTCAACTGAGAACAACCTCAAGAGTAAAACTTCCCTGTCCCTTGCATACATCTCTGCTTTCCTGCCTGCTGATAACAAGTCCTGCTTAACATGCAGTTTTGAGTCTGACAGGAAAGAACCACACTTTTGGAAAGATATATGTATGGAAGCAAGCTGGTAAACAAATTATGGCTTTGGGCCAGCCTTGGCAAGGTAAATACTGGCAAGAAAAGTGTTGGAACTCGCGCTTTAGGAAAATAGAAAGGCCTATTTAGATTTACATAGACCAGATGTCTTCCTTTCTTACCCACTCAGGTCTAACACAGGGAATGCAGCAAATATCTTAAATCACTAAAAAAATACTTGAACACTGTAAAGTAGGAAGCTCCATAGGAAGCTTATAGGCTTATTCAGCACTGGTCAGGCCACACCTGCTGTATTGTGTCCAGTTCTGGGCTCCCCAGTACAAAGGGTACATGGATATAATGGAGAGAGCCCAACAAAGTGTCACAAAGGTGATGAAGTGACTGGAGCATCTCTCCCAGGAAGGAAGGCTGAGAGAGCCATGAGAGAAGGCTCAGGGGGATCTTATCGATGCATATAAATACCTGAAGGGAAAGTGCAAAGAGGACGGAGCCAGGTTCTTTTCAGTGGTGCCCAGTGACAAGACCAGAGGCAATGGGCACAAACTAAAACACGGGAGGTGCCCTCTGAACATCAGGAAACACTTTTTTTACAGTGAGGATGACCAAGCACTGGCACAGGTTGCCCAGGTGGTGGAGTCTCCAACCTCAGAGATATTTAAAAGTTGTCTGGACATGGTCATAGAATCATAGAAGCATAGAATAATTTGGGTTGGAAAGGACCTTTAAAGGTCATCTAGTCCAACCCCCTGCAATGAGCAGAGATATCTTTACCTAGATTGGGTTGCTCAGAGCCCCGTACAACCTGGCCTTGAATGTTTCTAGGGATGAGGCATCTACCACTTCTCTGGGCAACCCATTCCAGTGTTTCACCACCCTCATAAAGAATTTCTTCCATATATCAGGCAGAAAACACAGGATAACCTGACAGTCCAGCAATAGTGGAGTCAATGAAAACTTGATCACTGTAAAGAGAACTAGGCTGTAGCAAAGCTTAGTCTCCTTTAGCTGGTAAGCAACCAGGGTAAACGATGCTAAGCAGATAAATCTAATTATTTTCAAATAATCAGAATCCATTTCAGAGTTTTTGATTAAAAATAACTTGAAGAGGTAATCGTATTTCTTAGTGTGATGTATCAAGTCATACTTCCTGTGTTTGAGAGGTTCCAAGTAATGACACATGATGTCTATGCCATTAAGTGAAACTGTTTACATGATGAGCATGTTCTCAGGAAAGAAGAAAATTGGCTGAGCAACTGATCAGCCACTAGCCTTTCATGTTATAGGCACTTCTTTCTGAAATGAGCTTTGAGAAGATTAAATGAACATAATGCTCTCTCAAGGAAATAAGCCTGGTGATCTCAGTGCAACTTTCCATGGGTTGCAAAATCTGTTTCCCATTGATTGCCCATGCTGAGGAAAAGATGAAGATTGGCAAGGAAAAAAATATAACATCTGTCTCTTTAGGGTTTATGCAAAATACACAATGTCTGAGGACATTCTTCTGTTCTATATTTGGCTAATATTAATTTCTTTAGGAACTGAGAAGCATTTTACAACAGTAGCAACAGAATACAGAAAGTGAAGAAAAACAGAAAGTAAATTTTAGTGAATTCACAAAGGAGCAGAATGGGAATATGAAATAGTAGTAGCTACACCTTTGACCTCAGCATTCTGCACCTGAGCATTTAAAACATATATTATAGGCATTGTGAAAATACGTAGCACTAGTTATTTGAGGATTGGGAGCTTAAGGAAAAACAATCTAAAGTAGATATTAACTCTCTAAGCTTTGAAGCTGTCTTCCTGGAAAGCAAAGTAAAGAATATAAGCATTGTATGCAATTTTAAATTGCCATTGTGTGTGGGCAGCTCTCCAGATAATTCCAACTGGAATACTTTGTCCTAGGACAGAGAGGAAATCTCCATCCTACAGTCAGGGAGGATGGTGAGCGCAAAATGCACAGAAGAAAACCTCTAGGATAAAAACCTAATTCCAGAAAATAGAAGCAAGTTGACATAAATTGTTCTCCCTAATAGAACAGGAGAAGAACAGAACAAGCCTCTAGAACATGTTTTGTCAGTCTTTTCACAAATTGCAAAACTGTCCTAAGTGTATTTGGTTAGAATGGAAGTTTGTACAGCTAGTGTAACATTACATGCCCAGTAAACTCATTTTTAAATAGTACACAGTAGACAAAACTCCACTGCACACCATCAGTATTTTGAGCCTCACATCTCGGTCAAATCAAAACCATTTTTTCTGAGTGACAGCAGTCACTGTATTTCCGTTTATCCCTTTTACATCCCACACACCACTTTTGAAGTCTCAAATATTTTAGAGATGTTGAAGTAAAGACTGCAAACATAATTTGGAAACAGAAAAAGTGTTTTATCTGTCTGTTGTGCGCTAACACATACTGAAATATTTTTCTGTCCTTCTACCACACTTAAAGACTCACCAGGAGAGCTACACTGGAATACAGACAAGTTCAAGAACACAACAAAATAGGAAAAGTTACAAAAATAAGGATAAAAGAATTCTTCATTCATTTTAATTACAAAACATTAAAATACAAGCATCTATGTCATATTTGCAACTACTTGGAAGGGATAAGGACACTTTTTGTATAGCCAGTCTTGGCTTCTTTTAGAAGTTGCATTGTGCTTTTTCTCTATTTCCCCATTTTCAAACCCAACTAGAAGATCTAGAAATAAAACAATAAAAATAAAAATGCAATCAAATCATGAAGTTGTAGTGTAGGAAGCTTCATTTGATTTTTAGGATATGTTAAGTATCCTTTTTTAGGGTATGGTAGATTACAGGAGGCAATTTTATTTTTTTTTTTTAATTTGGCAGTTCTCACAGTGTAAGGTTATGATCTCCAGTGTAAATGTAGGCCACTTCAACTTAACACTTGTCTTTCATTTGCCATTTCTGTGCCTCTTATCCTTTGCCTTTCTCGCCTTCATTATATCCTTATTATTATTATTATTATTTTAGGCATGGTGTAAAACGATGCACATTAAAGGTACAGCTCTCCATCCTCCTCCTATTTTCCCAAGATGACTTTTTTCAGCATTAAGTGGACAGCACACCAGTATTGCAGCCACTGTCATTTGCAGATTGATTTTTTTTCTAGTGCTTGGAAACTCTGAGAGGAGGCAATTTTATCAGGCCTGTGAATTCTAACAACCTGAAAATAAGACTCTCCTCAGTCTCTGTTCTAAGCTTTTCATTAGATCCAAATCCCTGGCTTCCTTCTGAAAATTAAATGAAGAAAATTGGAAATACTGATATCCCATTCTGTCTTCAACAAGTTAAAGTGCAAAGTTTGTGTATTCACTCTCCTAGCTCTATAATTTAAACTTGGCTAAGATGGGTAGAAGGTTCATTTACTCCTTGTCAGGATACTTTTGATAAGCTGGATAAAAATGAAGAATATGGAAGCAAGTTTCAATTCACCTAACACATTGCAAACATTTTTCACTACCTGTTGCCCTTTTGCTTTTTCAAATTAAGTATATAATTAGTTTGGCTATATTCTTTCCTTGGAGATAGACAGGGAAATCTATGACTTGTGAAGGTGGAAAACAAAGAAATCAATAGGTGTCTGCCTCAGTGGGAACCTGAGGGGATTTGTAAGTGTGTCAGCAGGAGCTGCCAGTTGTGTTATCTAAGGAGCTATTACGCATTCTCCCTTAATTTTACTGAGTTTGTCACAGATTATCTGTTGATTCCAATTGAAGAAACAGTAAAAAATAAAATAAAACTAACTGCTCACTTAGAGCAGAAAGGATACACTGGGAGTCTACTCAACCATTTCTCGTCAGTGAGTTTTGATTCATATTCATTTACCCAAACAAATACTCCCCACACCCACACACAGGCTCAAGGGCACTTACAAATAAAGCTTATCTATACAATAGGCTGGAAATGTTATGAAGGAGCTGGGAAAGAAAATGAAGGAAACCTTCGGTAGAAAAAAGGCTCTGTCAAACTATTTGTCAATTTGGCATCACTTCTGATTAAAATCTTTTTGCCTTTTTTTTTTTTTTTTCCCCTTTATACATGAAGAGCCCTTAGAATTTGTTATACATATAGAACTTTAAGATGAAAATGCTACCTTCCAGTGAGTGTAAGTTTTTTCAGCACAGCTATGTTTTCCTATAAACTAGTAGCCTAAAGCTAGTGGAGGAAATGAACAATATAATTTATTTCAGTTTCTTTGATTTACTGTAGCAGAGAACTAGCACTCCTGGGTTTTAAGCAGAGGTTCAATTATTTACTTCTATAGGAAAATACTATTAATTAGTGATAGGGTACCTTACTTCAAATATAATTTTATAAATCTTCTGTCAGCTTACATTAGAAATGAGCTCAGCTTTGAGATCTGAACAGGTCCAAGCCCACAGGATACACATATCCAGAGCCAAACCTCATCTCAGCAAACATTCCCTTCTAGTTATTTGCCCTTCCCACATATCATGAAAGGGATTCTTTATTTTATGTTTGGGAAGTGTAGCCTGGGCTAGTAATCTGCATTCTTGTTTAGTCACAGTTTCATTAAATAATTTTAAGATGCAAAAGAATAACTATATGTAAAAGATTATGTAATACACTAACTTGCTGTGGGAAGACACCCACACTCATCTAGAAGGGATTTTCTGGATATTATTTGCCTGTTTATTGATGGATAGCAACCTATATGATTTTAAAAATAAGATACTCCTTAATTTTTCTAATAAACAATAACAGAGGTAAAGCATGGTCCTGATGATGAACATCAACTGGACCACATGTCTGGATAATAATGCATTTTTTTTAGAGCACATGTATAACTACCATTGATAACAACACTAAACTGAAAAAAAGAAATAAAGAATATGATATAGCAAGGAGGAGCAGCATGATCAATTCAGCAAGATTAAATGGAACAGGCATATGAGAATTTCAAAAGCCGAGAGAACCATGAAAACTGGGATGGTGAAACAGAGTTGAGATAAACGATAGGAGAAAGATTATCACACGCTCAGAAGGATGCGCTGCATTTGGCCCTTTGCAATTATTTTCTAGCATTCCCAAAGTGGGCAATGCACTGCGCATGCACAGACACGGTCATTGCTATTAGTAGCTATAAATAAGTACTTCCAAAAAAACCCCAACCTGAAAACAGAGCCTTTCCCCTCTCTCCTCCATTACTCCCTCCTAAGGCACAGCTAACTTGCTATGTCTTCAGTGAGACTGCTGACAGGAGCAAAACAGCAAAAAGGCATATTGTCTTGGTTTGGACCCCTCCACTGCCACCCCCTACCATTAGTTGTGAGACTCAAACAGTAAGCTGCAGGCACTTACATATCTAATTATTTGATGAGATCCCTATTCTGGTTACAGCCTGTTGTTACTAGTGCATCTTGCATAAGTCAAACAGTAGCCTACAGATCAATTATTATACTCTTACGATCTACGCCCCTGAGTTCTGTCAACCGAATTTGACCCAAGGAGATCTTGTTGTTCACACAGTATTGCAATAAAACAGGAGTAATTTAGAAATACCTAAAAACTTCTTCTGCACTGTGAAACTGAAGATAACTGTAAAGGATTGCTATGTGCACTTTTATGTGTACAATGTTCTGAAAAGAGGAATCTAAATAACATAACAAGGTGTCTTCCATATATTGTGTTGGAACAACTCTGATGCCCTCATGTGGGAAAAAGATATTTTAGCACCTGCTAACTTGGCTGAAAATGTGTGCTAAGAAACATATAGAAATCTTGCACAAAATCTGGGGACAAGATTTTGATATTAAGAACAGAATACATTTTTTGCCCATTTCAAACTGATCAGGAATATGCTCCAAATACACCAAAAAAGACATAAAAATTATTTGATGCAAAAAGTCTTTCAGAATCTTGAAAAAGAATCAGGTAACAAACACATAAAATATACATCATTCCTATGAAAGGCTTTACTTCCTGTAGTTTCTTATCTAAGTGTCCTGAACTGTATTTTAGTTATCTATTTAACTAAAACCTGTTTTCAGTAGGGAAAGAGTCATTAATCTTCCACTGCTTACTTCAACCATCAGCTCTTATAAATATGGTCTTCTCAAGTGGGAAGCCCAAATGCTGTGTTTAGGGGGTAGGAGATTAATCAAAGAGTAAAAAATAAAATCTGGTTTTCTTTTGTTTACGTTCACTCACATCTACATCTCAGGGAAGAATAAAATTGTAAAAAACTTGCCATTTTACTGATTATGTGTCTGTAGCTTATTCTTCATGTCACACTGAACATGAATAAAAAGCAGATATGTTGAAACTGATTATGTCTGTATTTGGAAATGTCACATTAGTACATATTTGTACTGAAATTGTTTGAGGAGTAACCTACACTCCTAGACATATTATAAACACTTAGCTAAAAGAATTCCCCATGCACCAAAGACTTCAGAATTTGTGTGGGTTTATGACCTGACTGCATCAGAGCCTGTGAAAAAGAAAGATATAAGGGCTACATGATTTAAGCCAATGGCCATTCCTTGGGTTTTCTCCCCCCAGATTGTCTAGATAAAGGTGATTATGTTCCCTATGAAAGCCCTTTATTTCTTTTTCCATGATAAAATATATATGGCAAAAAATTACTTAAAGAACTCAGGGTTTGGGTTTGGGTTGGGGTTTGTTTTTTGGTTTTTTTTCTGTTAAATGATCTGTGAACAGTCTATTTTCTGAGTGCATTCATTATTTCACCATAAATACTTTATGTGAACATATCTGCTCAAGGGTCTACTGCAAACTGTTCGCTTCGGTTACTGTATTTCCTTGACTATTTTTTATTCATTATTTGTGCTGTGTGACTAAATCACATGAGTTACACGATATTGTTTCTATTTGCCAATTACTTGACTGAAGAAAACCTTTGTAAAACAGGAGGCAGATAATTTCAACATGAATAGCACATTCCCAAATAAATGTGATTGGGTTTATATGGTTATGAATATTCTTCAAAGAATAGTAACTCCTCGATATTCATATAAACAAAGGTCTCTTCAGAGCAAGTGTCTGCAGCAAAAACAAAAGGGTAAACAGAAGCCTACATTTTGGCCAGGCCAGAACCAATCAGAGTTTTAGGCCATGAACATACTTTTTTTCCATTGCTTACTCAGCTTTGGTTTGTGCTTCAAAAATTGCTAAGGAACTAATAAGCACTACTATTTATAAGTCAGGAAAAAGACAAATACAACACAAGAAAAATACTCACAGTGATGCTGCAACCAGCATGAGTAAGCTCTTCCACTTCATACACAGGTTTTTGACTAGACATTTAAGTTCTCATTTGTAATGAAAAGGAGAGAGGACCACTGGGGTCCTTTTTTCCTATGGGCTGTATGGTTTCCCATTTGCAGAGATACTAGAGAAGTATTGACTATAGCTGATCCATCCACAAACTGCCTTAGCCTGGTGCAGACTGTTGCCTGTAGGAATAGAAAGCAATAGAATCTACATAATTTAAAATTCTACAGTATTTCCCACATGTGTTGATATTTAAGTGACTTTTATCTAATACCATTGGAAGACGTATCTCTTCAGAGGATTAGGGTAGACCCCACCTCCCAATGCATCTCAAGAAATAGTTACAAAGAAATTAAATTCTGGTCCATTATCCAGGAGACTCAGATGTGGGCTGAAAGGCAGCCTTCAAAATATCGCACCTCTTGCCTCCACATTCACAGAAGCTTGTGTGTGAGTATTGTATGGCCATGGCTTTAGATCTTTGGGGAATCATTGTCAGACAGTGAAGCAAACTATGGACCATAAAAAAAAAATCTGCAAAGCAACAAGCATCTTAAAGCGGTACCATAGGATTATTGCTTTAAGAGTAAACATTGGCTCTATCATAGTTTAATTCCTATAGAGCATGTTCCATGTCTCAGGTTAGTTTCTCTGTAAGGCTAAGGATGACACACGGACAGAGAGAAACATCCTCGGAATATGTCCAGGTTTCAGCTGGGATAGAGTTAATTTTCTTCCTAGTAGCTGGCATAGTGCTGTGTTTTGGATTTAGTATGAGAAAATATATATAAGAAAATATATATAAGAAAATATATATCATATATCTCAATAATATGAGAAAAGCTGATGTTTTAGTTGTTGCTAAGCAGTGCTTACACTAGTCAAGGACTTTTCAGCTTCCTCTGCTTTGCCAGGGGCACAAGAAGCTGGGAGGGGGCACAGCCAGGACAGCTGACCCAAACTGGCCAAAGGGCTATTCCAGACCATATGACATCATGCTCAGTGTATAAACTGGAGGGAGTTGGCCAGGGTCAGCAATGACTGTTCAGGGTCTGGTAAGGCATCTGTCAGTGCGTGGTGAGCAGTTGCATCATTTGTTTTTCCTGGGTTTTGTTTCTCTCTCCATCTCTTGTTGTTTTCCTTTTCATTACAATTTATTATTGCTGGTGGTGTTAGTATATTCAATTATTAAACTGTTCTTACCTCAACCCATGAGTTTGCCTTTGCTCTTCCAATTCTCTCCCCCATCCCACGCTGGGGAGTGGGGGGAAGGTGAGAGAGCAGCTGTGTGGTGCTTAGTTGCCAGCTGGAGTTAAACCATAACAGACTAAAAGTAATGAACCATGCTTTAGTTTTGAAGATAGACTTTTCAAGATAGACTTTCACACTGAAATATCTCAGAAATTTGTGCACTCAAGTTGATTAGCACATTTTTTCTGGATAGCTAACTGGCTTTGACTCCAGCTCTCAAATATCTTAGGAAAAAGACTGTTCCTTTCTCCTCCATCATGGAGAGGTCCTCACCAGCTTAGGACAGACCTTAAGATCACAAGGGAGCTGATTCATAAAATTCCTACATTACTGTCAGTGATGGTTTTGACTGAGATAGATTTAATTTTTTCCATAGTAGCTACTATGAGGCCACATTTTGGATTTGTGCTGAAAACAGTGTTGATAATACAGGGATGTTTTTGTTATTGCTGAGAAGTGCTTATGCAGAGTGTAGAGAGGACTGAGCCTAGCTGCCCAGTGACAGGACCAAATGCAATGGGCACAGACTGAAACATGGCGGGTTCCTCCTGAACATCAGGAAACTAATTTTTTGTGACTGAGCACTGGCACAGGGGATCTTGTGGAATCTCCACCCCTGGAGATATTCAAAAGCTATATGGACTTTGGGACCTGGGTAACCTGTTCTAGGCAGTCCTGCTTGAGCAGGGTGAGTGGACAAGGTGACCTCCAGAAGTCCCTTCTAACCTCAACTGCTCTATGACTCTGTGTGCACTGGTTTTGGCTGGGATAGAGTGAATTTGAACGGGATAGGGTGAATAGGGTGACAGAGCACTGGAACAGGCTGCCCAGGGGGTTGTGGAATCTCCTTCTCTGGAGATATTCAAAGCCCACCTGGATGCTCTAGGTGAACCTTCTTTAGCAAGAGGGCTGGACTAGATGATCTCTGGAGGTCCCTTGCAACCCTTGTCATTTTGTTATTCTGTGATTCTGTGAATTTTCTTCACAGTAGCTGGTATGGGGCCATGTTTTGGATTTGTGCTGAACACAGTGTGGATAACACAGAGATGTTCTTGTTACTGCTGAGCAGTGCTTACACAGAGCCAAGGCCTTTTCTGCTCCTCATCACACCCCACCAGTGAGGAGGCTGGGGGTGCACAAGGAGCTGTAAGGGACTGGCTGGGACAGCTGACCCCAACTGACCAGAGAGATATCCCACACCATGTGATGTCATGCTCAGCATATAAAGCAGGGGGAAGAAGAAGGAAGCGGGGGATGTTTGAGGTGATGGTGTTTGTCTTCCCAAGTCACCATTACATGTGATGGAGCCCTGCTTTCCGGGGGATGGCTGAGCACCTGCCTGACCATAGGAAGCAGTGAATGAATTCCTTGCTTTGCTTTGCTTGCTTTGCTTCCATGAGCAGCTTTTGCTTTACACAATTTTGCACTTAAATTACACAATAAAAGGAGAAATTGGGCCAGGGAAGAAGGTATACTCACCAATATCACTATATAACTATAAACAGATTTGAGTAAGAGGAAATTACAGTCTTTCAGACATCTGTGAAATGAATCAGTATATTTTGATTATCTTGGACTAGTTGCTTCATATTCTGTATGGAGATCCATTCTACACCCATAGAGAAGCAGCACTGTAAGCTTGATAAACATCCAAAGGACAAAGCTATGAGAAAGTTGCATGAAATATTAAGTGCAAGATAATCAGCATATTTAGCAGGAAAGAGACTTAGGTAAGGGTAGCTAAAAAATACTTTCAATTGAGAAATATTTTATGATTAACTAAGAAACTCAAATGTGGTGATAGGAGCAGAGTTGTGTCATGAGAATGAAATGTCCAGCTCCCAACACACTTCAGGATTTTTGTTACTAATGGGGCAAATTGTATGAATAATGTTAATAGTGTTTCTGAGAAATACGATCTGAAGTTGGGAAAGATAGAAATACTGTAAAAGTCAGTACTGGAGGATACTAAAATGTAGAACTTCAGTAAGAGCAATAATACAAAATCTGATAAAGGCAATCAGGAAAGCAATTCATAGAATCATAGAATCATAGAATGTTTTGGGTTGGAAGGGACCCCTAGAGGTCATCTAGTCCAACCCCCCCACAGTGAGCAGGGACACCACTAACAAGATCAGGTTGCTCAGAGCCCCATCCAACCTGGCCTTGAACGTTGCCAGGGATGGGGCCTCCACTACCTCTCTGGGCAACCTGTTCCAGTGTTTTACCACCCTCATTGTAAAGAATTTCTTCCTTATATCTAGTCTAAACCTACCCTGGTTTAGTTTAAAACCATTACCCCTTGTCCTGACACAGCTGGCCCTACTAAAAAGACCTTCCCCATCTTTCCTATAGGCCCCCTTTAGGTACTGAAAGGCCACAATCGGGTCTCCCCGCAGCCTTCTTTTCTCCAGGCTGAACAAGCCCAACTCTCTCAGCCTGTCCTCATAGGAGAGGTGCTCCAGCCCTTGGATCATTTTTGTAGCCCTCCTCTGGACCCGCTCCAACAGTTCCATGTCCTTCTTGTGCTGAGGGCTCCAGAGCTGGACGCAGTACTCCAGGTGAGGTCTCACCAGAGCAGAGTAGAGGGGCAGAATCACCTCCCTCGACCTGCTGGCCACGCTTCTCCTGATGCAGCCCAGAGTACGGTTGGCCTTCTGGGCTGCCAGCGCACATTGCCGGCTCATGTCCAGCTTTTCATCCACCAGCACCCCCAAGTCCCTCTCGGCAGGGCTGCTCTCGATCCTTTCTTCCCCCAGCCTGTATTGATACTGGGGGTTACCCCGACCCAGGTGCAGGACCTTGCACTTGGCCTTGTTGAACCTCATGAGGTTCACACAGGCCCACCTCTCCAGCCTGTCCAGGTCTCTCTGGATGACATCCCGTCCTTCTGGTGTGTCAACCGCACCACTCAGCTTGGTGTCATCCGCAAACTTGCTGAGGGTGCACTCGATCTCGCTGTCCAAGTCATTGATGAAAACGTTAAACAGCACCGGTCCCAGTACGGACCCCTGAGGGACACCACTCGTCACCGGTCTCCATCCGGACATCGAGCCATTGACCACTACCCTCTGGATGCGACCATCCAGCCAGTTCCTTATCCACCGAACAGTCCACCCATCAAATCCATAGCTCTCCAATTTAGAGAGAAGGATGTTGTGGGGGACCGTGTCAAAGGCTTTGCAGAAGTCCAGATAGATGACATCCATCGGTTTTCCTTTGTCCACTGTTGTTGTCACACCATCATAGAAAGTCACTAGGTTCGTCAGGCAGGACTTGCCCTTGGTGAAGCCATGCTGGCTATCTCGAATTATCTCCCTGGCCTCCATGTGCCTTAGCATAGCTTCTAGGAGGATCTGTTCCATGATCTTCCCAGGCACAGAGGTGAGGCTGACAGGTCGGTAGTTCCCGGGGTCTTCCTTTCTACCCTTTTTGAAAATGGGCACAATGTTTCCCTTCTTCCAGTCACCAGGGACTTCGCCTGACTGCCATGACTTTTCAAATATCATGGAGAGTGGCTTGGCGACTACATCGGCCAATTCCCTCAGGACTCTGGGATGCATCTCATCAGGTCCCATGGACTTATGTGCGTTCAGGTTCCTCAGGTGGTCACGAACCTGATCTTCTCCTACAGCAGGAGGGGTTTTGCCCTCCCGGTCCCCCTCATGCCATCCATCAACTCGGGAGGGGTGAGGAGAGAGGTTGCCAGTGAAGACTGAGGCAAAAAAGTTGTTGAGTACCTCAGCCTTCTCCTCATCTGCTGTTACCAGCTTGCCGGTCTCGCTCATCAGCGGGGGTACGCTTTCTTTAACCATCCTTTTCCGGCTGATATACCTGTAGAAACCCTTCTTGTTATTTTTCACATCCCTAGCCAAGTTTAGCTCCAGCTGCGCCTTGGCCTTCCTGACCCCATTCCTACACAACCGGACCGCGTCCCTATACTCTTCCCAGGATGCCTGTCCCTGCTTCCACTGCCTGTGCAGTTCCCTCTTCCTCCTTAGTTTGACCAGCATCTCTTGTCTCAACCACGCCGGTCTCTTCCCTTCTTTGCCCGATTTCTTACACCTAGGGATCGAGAGCTCTTGCGCTCTGTGGATCACTTCCTTAAAGATCTGCCAGCTCTGTTCTGTTCCGCTGTCCCTGAGGACCGTTTCCCAGGGAGTCCTTCTGACTATTTCATCTACGAAATAAATAAATAGATAAATTGGGGTACACAAGCTAGTTGGTAGCATTACAGAGCTGTATGGAGCAGTATAAACAAATTAAAAATAAGTGAGTATGAATATACTATCATAAAGATTGCAAATCCTACAGAGCTGTATAAGTCTATGAAATCTGTAATAAACAAATAATTTAAGTATGCATTTTGAACTGATTATACCTCAGTCAGAGCATTGGATTCAACTGTGGGCAGTCCATTTTTTATTGCCAAATGCTCAGGCAAAAATAAGAAATTTGGAACATTCAAAGGAAAGTAAGAAACAGTGAAAAACTATTTGGAAAATATGAAAAAATAATGAGAACCTTGAGTCCACAGAAGGTGACAGGAGAAGATACAGTATCTAACAGTGCATAAAGGAATGTTCTAAAATGAAGGGTAATCAGTTATTCTCACAGGCAGATGATGATGAAACAAACATGATCCTAAATACTCCATAAACAGCAAACTTAAAACTATCAGTACTATAAGCTTCTAGGGCAGCCTAGGGTAGGTGTGAAGTTGCCTCCTGTACAAATTAGACTGGACAAGAATTGGTCTATAAATTACTAAATCTTCTTGATCAAATGCAAACACATTAGACTGGACTCATCACCAGTGTTCTGTTTTTTTAATGGCAGTGTGCAACAGGACATTTACTCATGATCCACAAATGCATTGTTACAGTTGTGAGCATGGTAGTGTTTGCACACTCTGTGTGGAAAACTGTTAGAACAGCCAGTTTGCAATGACATGCCGGTCTTTAATACATTCTCCTTTTTTTCTTTTTTTGGTAAAATAAAGCAAACCTATTTTAAGTTACACAGGGACAAGCTCTTTTACTGCACATGAGTTTAAAGGCAACATACCGAAAAGCAGTGCTGAGTTTGGTTTCCAAAAGACATACAGAAATTCATTTAGCATCATGCATCGAGAATTAACACGTCTTTTATTATTGATGAAAACTAGTAACTACCTGCCTAACTCCATGTATGCAGTGCTGAAAAAGATATTTCAGAGCCCACAAAGAGCTCAACTTTCAACAGAACAAAATATGAATCCATTTTGGCTCAAAGATCACTTGAACTGCTGTCCAATGATTCTGCTTTGAAGTACCAGCCTTTAGATAGAAGTGTGTAGCACAAATAAGTGAATGCCTTTCAAAAACAAACAAAAAGCTTCTTGAGCTCTCCAAGTCATTGTTCTGAATTTCTGCATCTACAAGGAGTTTTGGATCATGGTTAGTTTAGAAAAAGGAAGGAAAAACAAATATTACTTATGTTTCTTAAGGCCAACATCATCTGCTTGTTCACATGCTCCCTTCACTATTTCAGAAGAAATTCATTTAAAATCACCACCAAAAACCCCACCACCTTCTTCAGAAACTCATTTAAAATCACCACCAAAAAACCCCAGACACAAAACAAGTAAAAAGCCTAAATCTCCAAAGTAATGCAAAAGTTATCCTGTGAGAGCCAAATCTCTGATGTTTTCCTTCAATGGTCTAACAATTTTGGAGGAGGATCTTAAAATTGCTTAGAGGTTGCTTATCAGGAACTCCCCTTGTGTTATCACTCAAATTCTCCTTAAATTTGCATCAATTAGGGAAAAAATGCTGCTGTTCAGTAAAGATTTGGTGGAATTTAGGTCAGATTTAGCTAAAACTGAAGTTTAGTACGACTGAACATACTCTAATCCTTTTCAGATTCTAATACAAACTACAGACAATGTCTCCCTGCAGCATTTAATATCTTCCAGGCCAGAAAGAAAGCAAGGTTTTTCTTGTTATTCTAAGCTAAGTCTGAGATGAATACTGGAACTAAGACTAAGGAAATTCTTGCCTTCCAAACATGCCTTCTTTCGGCACACCATCCCACCTGAAATGGAAATTGCCTGTCTCTCACACAGGAGACCAAAAATGATTGTTTCACAGGGGGGCTTTGAAGTCTCCTTCTCTCAAGATATTCAAAGCTCACCTGGATGAAGTCCTGTGCAACCTACTCTAGGTGAACCTGCTTTAGCAGGAGGGTTGGACTAGATGATTTCCCGAGGTCCCTTCCAACCCTTGCCATTCTGTGATTCTGTGACAGAAAAAATGTATAGAGTAGACAGGAATGAACAGTATGATAAAAATGAGAATTAAGGACATGAGAGAAGTTAGGGTTGGCAGTGGAAGGAACAGAGAAGTCTCAAAATGGTGAGGACAGGCTGAGGAATACTCCAGCCAGAAGCCAGCACTGTGAAAGAAAGTTTGGGAAAGACAATGAGCTGAGAGGAAAGGGTGTGGATGGGCTTTTCAGAGACACAGAGCATAAAGCCAGTAACAGCTAGGTCAGGAAAGAAACCCAAGTACATTATTTCCTGTTGTGCTGCATCTGTGAAGCTACACCTAGAAACCCAAGTCAGCAACTCTTACAAGCACTGGCAGTTTTGGTGTAATTCCCTTAAGGGCATTCAGTACAGCTGGACATCAAACAACTACCAAGCAAACACTGAGTCTAGAACTGTTTGTTTGGAAGACTATTCCAGATTAGCAATCCTTCTGAAGTTTATAGAATGAAACCTAATTTTAATTTTAATCAGTGAACGTGTATTTACAAGTTTAAAGACAAATATGCCCAAAGCTTGAAACAAAGAAATAAAATGCTCCAGTAAAAACTTATGAATTAAATGCTAAAAAAAAAAAAGTAGACTTAGCATTTTATTGAAAATTAGCTGCTAAAAAATGAAAGAATGCCTATTAATGGTGCATTCATTTTTATGCTGTGTAGAGTTACTTGTGCTAGAGAACCTCATTCACAATGTGGATCAGACACTCAATCTGCCCAGCAGCTGCCCCTGGATCCCAGTCTCCTTACTTACCAGCACCTGGACGTAAAGAGAGACAGACAGACAGACATGAACAGACGGAGACACACACACCCACCAGGTCAGCCAGGACTCCCCTGGTCCATAGCAGACCCCCCTGTGCTCTCACCCTTAGAGACACATGGGCACTCTCACACCCACAGCTGGCTGTTAAGAGACCTACTCACCCCTTGCTCCCAGGTCCCTTCACCTACTCACCAGCTGGTCCAGTTTGATCTTCACTGGCCACCACACACCCACACTTGCTCCCATCACTGGCACTATGGACACATGGCCCTCCCACCCCTGGTCTGACTCCAGCTGCTGGCACTACACGCACAAACACACACACACACTGAATAGATTCCCTTACCTAGGAAAGAGTTTAAAAGGAATTTCATAAGATAGGACAGCCTGAGCTGATCAGGCACAGGGGAAGGCCAGACAAGCATATCGACCACACATGACCAGCCCTTTTTATCCTCTTACGCCTCTATTTTCCCACACTTATTCCTCTCCAAACCACCCAGGTCTCTCTCTTGTTTCACCTTCAGTTCCTCCCCTAAATATCCCATAGTAAGTCTGGTGTGATCCTGAAATGCTCTTCCCCTTCATACCATAATGTGTCTCACGGCCCTGGACAGCAACCACCGTTGGTCCAAAAGGTGATTGAGAGGGCTGCTCCAGATGACTCGTCTTGGTGGGCTTCACACCTGGATGTTGGGGCTGAAGGTCTCCCAGGTCAGCTTTGGAAGGACCCGGACAGTGTTCGTTCCTCAGGAGCCTGTAGTTTGAGTTCCCACCTGCAATTTTGTACCCCTGTTCTTCTCTGGGTTTGTGGAGATGGGCCTTTTATAGGCTGATGGCTCATGGGATGGGCCTGGGGGCAGCTGGGGCAAGGTATCATTTGGCCTTTCAAATAATGCTGACACTGTCTCTCTGTGCTCCTTTGGGGGCATGCAGAGGAGCTTTTACCACATGACCTAACAAAATTTATTTCAATTATGAACCATAGCTCAAGATTTTGTATTAGTGCTAGCAACTAAACAGTGGCTAATATTTCCCTGCTCATATTTTCCAGAGAGAATGTTTGAGTGTTTTGAAAGCATCAAGTAGTAGATTAAAGGGAAATATAAAGATACAGAAGGCTTCTTTTAAACCAAAGTCTATTTTATCAGATGGTTTGTAAATTATTTATCCTTGAGTTATCCAGTCTCATTAGATATAGTTATTCCTTTGAAATGCTTGACTAAAATCCAGTTATTGTTCAACTCAGTACTCTGAGTTTGTCTTGAGTAGATCACACCTGACAAACAGCTTATGCTTCAGAAGTCTTTCCAAGAGACAAGTTATAGTGATACTGAACTGCTGCTGAACAGTTGGTGCTGAACAGGCACCAGATATTTCCAGATTTAAAGTTAGACTGTTGATTGCTAATGCAGCAGTTCTTTTTTTAAAAGGTCTACTGTTTGATTTGATGGTACCAATGATAGAGCATTTCCATGTTCCAATTTAAGTAAAACTCCTTCCAAAAAAGAGCCTACATAAAATTTGCAGTAAATTTAGTGATTTTTCAATCATCACTTGGTGATTTTTTTTTCAGCAGTTGATTGTAATTCTATTCTAACCCCATGGTCCCTGAATAACCAAAGTCAAAACTAAAAAACATATAGGTGCATTTTTTCCCCTAATGAGGGAGGAGAGCTTCCAGTAACACTGGTACTAGTGGTTTCCTTTATTTCTTTTTACACTATCTTACTTTTTTATTGTAATTATTGTAATATTTCATAAAATCACATTGTATTTTTTTTAATATTTGTAGTATTTACACTTATGTGCTCAGCATAGGCTTTTATGTTTACATCATTACCCAAAGTAGAGTTGTACCTTTTAACTTTAAGCATCCCACAACAGGAGATCTAATTATAAAAGAATATGTGCTAGGACTTTTTTTGAAATGTACTAATGATCACAGTGTATGTTAGTTTATGCCAATATATTTTATTGGCCATAACTCAACAATATTCTGCAAAAGCTGATGAAGTCTCATATGAGGTAAAGGAGTAAGAGAAAGGGGGAGAAAAGGTTCTGCTCCCATCACACAATATATGCAACTCATATTAAAGCTCCTTAGAAGTACTGATAAAAACCTGCATTAGGTGTCCAGGAGAAAACAGAAGCCTACTTCTGAACTACAGATTCGAGTTTCTCGAATTTATAGAAAGGGAGATTCCATAAACCAGAGAAAATAAAACGTAAAATTTGAAAGGGCGTGAGTACAGTTCTTCCCTTTGTAACATTCAAAATCTTTCTTTGAGCTCAAAAATAAGAATTGAGTGAATGAAACAAATTTTAAACCCCATAATTATAGTAGAGTTTTCATTTTTTTCTTCTATAAGAGCAACAGAACTTGTATTCTGGCTCAATAAATTGCACTGTATTCTGACACAATAAAATGCTATAGTGATGCTAGCATTGCACTGGATTTCCAAGCAGATCTGTTTTGGTTTTCCCACCACAGCTTTCACAAGTGTACGTTAACACCCTTTCTCATGACTTACTACTAGAAGCTAATATCCTATATCCAGAGGAAAGAGCAGCCCTTAAATATGGAGCAGCATTGCTGTTGACACTGTAGTTAAACAGACCATCTCATATTAGGTACCTCTAAGGCAAAATACAGTACAGGCTTTTGTATTGTAATTTCATACAATTGCAGACATGTAGCAATATTTAGTATATGCTTACATATGGGGTACAATTAAAATCTTCTTGACTATTAGACTGTTCTGGTTTTGGCTGTGATAGAGTTAATTTTATTCCTGGTAGCTGGCATAGTGCTGTGGTTTGGATTCATGTTGAGAATAATGTTGACAGCACGCTGATGTTTTAGATGTTGCTGAGCAATGCTTGCACTAAGTCAAGGACTTTTCAGCTTCTCATACTGCCCTGCTAGCAAGGACTCTGGAGGTGCACAAGAAGCTGGGAGGGGACACAACCAGGACAGCTGACCCCAACTGGCCAAAGGGCTATTCCATACCATATAACATCATGCTCAGTGTATAAGCTGGGGGGGAGTTGGGTGGGTGG
The DNA here is from genome assembly GCA_023375905.1 of Nycticorax nycticorax. NCBI lineage: Eukaryota > Metazoa > Chordata > Aves > Pelecaniformes > Ardeidae > Nycticorax > Nycticorax nycticorax. The sequence continues at coordinate 391,871 of JAKFQP010000490.1, read as the reverse complement.
GCACAGCTGCTGCTCAGGAACTGGCTGGGCATCAGTCAGCAGGTGGTGAGCAATTGCATTGTGCGTCACTTGTTTTATATATTCTTTTATCATTATTATTATTTTCCCTTCCTTTTCTCTCCTATTAAATTGTCTTTATCTCAACCCATGACTTTTATCTTTTTTTCCTATTCTCTTCCCAGTCCCACAGGGGAAGAGTGAGCAAACAACCATATGGTGTTCAGCTGTTTTCCAGCTTAAACCACAACATAGACCAATACCAGTACTAAGAAAACTCTGCATAGTCCCCAGGTTTTGCCATACTGAAGAAGTAAGAGCCAGGATACTTTTCTTTCCTTGTTAAGATTTGCCTTGGCAGTTTTTGGCCATTTAATCCCCAAAAAGCCTTTTCAAAATCCCACCATAATAGAACTAGTCTTTCTTTAAACAATAGAAGTCTTTCTCCACTGTTATTTAAAGCATTGTACTCCCTGCCAGGTACAGATGAAAGGTAACTCTGATTTGCTAGCCATCTAGAATGGCTTTTCTATGGGAATATTCTACAAAAGGGATGCTTTCAGCTAGTACTTTATCAGCACAGTCACAGAAAAAATATTTTTATTTTTCAGTATCATAAACAACATCAGTTAAGAAACACTGCCAGATGCTTAAATAATTAACCAGCCAGACGTATGCAACATCTGCTTGTTTGTATACCTCTGTATTAAACAGAAAACAGTGATCTCCAAGTTGCACAGAAAACTTCTGGTCAAGCAGTGCTATAATCATAGAGCAAAGTATATTGATCACACTATCCCCATTACAAGAAAAGTAATAAAACATTTAATAAGAAATTAAAATCAAGCTTTATTTCCACAACACTGGAAGACTCCTATGGTAGCCTTTTAGTCTCTTCATTTTGGATTCCCGGTTTAGGCAATAACTAGTTCTCTTTAAGTATGTCTACTCTTTACATATGATCTTTTACTTAAAGCTCATAATTTTTTTTGCCTGAATTAAACATATTCCTCAACTAATTGCTCTGCTATTTGAAAAAAAATAGCATCATCTTGGCACTCCCAGTAAGGAAACCTGCAGTTCTTAAATTTTATCCAAAAACCAGCAAGTTTAAGAAAAGTAATGAAAAGTTTTAACTTCTAGTGTGGAAAGGTTAAATTATACTTAATTCATTTCCATTTAGACATTCAAAACTCCAAAGCAGTGAGGGCATGAGTTATATTAAATTCTGTTTGTCTGTCTTTATGACCAGTACATATATTACCCAAAGTCAAGATGGTTTAAAAAATACATGAAGATATAACATATACTGTCAGAAATCCAAAAGATTCATTATTTAGAATGCATGCATTATTTGTCTGCACTTGTATGGCAAATGTCAGCACTGGGCAGAAGGCAGGCATCTCTAAAATCTCTGGTCAAGAGAAAAGAATTTTTTTTCTAATGCTTTCATTCCTAAGGCAGTGCATCCTTGACATGCCACATAGAAAAGACATCACCAAGAAATACAGCCAAGTTGTAATTTTATAAAAAGGAACTTACTGGTGAAATTATTCACGGCTGAATTAAAAACCTTACACTGATTTTACGCAGTGTGTGTTACATGGTAAGAGAGAAAGAAAGCCATTTGAGGGGAATCTTGAAAGAGTGTCTTCCCACTGCTAGTACCAGCCATGGATGGTTTTCCCCTATAAATTTAAGTACTTGAAGAGGTAACAAGCTGACTCAGAGTCCCCCAGATGACATCAAACCTAATATGATGTACTAAAGAGATTATTCTGAAGAGAAAATATTTTGATCAGAAAAGGACCTCAGTTCTGAATATGTTATAACAGGACAAAATAAAGTCATTATTTTCTAAATCTACATGAGAAAATTTCCACAAAAATGAACTGCTTGTATGCTACTCTTCAAAACAGGCTTAGTAATTTCAAGAAAAAAATAAAACTCAGCCTGCTCTAATGTCCACAGAGCAAAAGCAGAAAAGAAAAGGCCGTAAAAAGCTTGTTGGAAAGTAGTCGCCATTCCTACCCCCATCTTTGTTCTGTAGTTCAAGATGATGTCAACAAGTGCACATTTGCTATGCTGTGACCATATGTGCTATGGTCACAGCATCTGGAAAAACTTACAATGCCTCCCAGCAACTTGGAAGCTTCCAAAGGTACTTTTTGCCATTGTTCTTGTTTAATTATGCAGAGATAAGGAGAAGTTCAAAAGGGCCACGTAACAACACATCACCTTAGTAGAAAGCTGGGGTAAGATGCTTACATGCTGTCCTTGACAGTAAGTTCAATCACTCAGTGAATTCCTTTGTTTCCCTCATACAATTGACATCATTGTGGTTTTGTGACTGTTTATTAACTTTCTGTAGCAGAACTTTGGGTTCCCATTCAGAGAGATCTGGAAATTCGAATAATTTTCAGCCAACTGACCTCTAGGCTTATGTTATGTGTTTGGTCCACTAGGAACCCAAGATATGTTTCTCTTTCACGGTAAAGAACATTATCAATGTATAAATGTAAAACCTCGATATAGATGTTATATAACTTTAGAGGCTGGAAAATCAGTAAAAGACTTGATGTATGTTCAAAATGGTCAAATATATATATTTTTTTTTACTTTAAATCAAACTGCATAATAAGTGCTATCAATTAAATATTTTTACCTTTTTCGGTGTGAAGATTTTCTTCAAAATACTCTTCTACTTTAGACTTACAAACTAATATCCACACAGTTCTGCGTGCAGAGCTGATTGTAGCTGGCTGTGTTATTCAGTGACTGCTTTATAGCTGATGTCAAAGGGGTCAAATTTATGTTTCATTTTGCAGCCACTTATGTCTTCACAATTCATTTGAAAACAATGAAATTACAACCAGAAATCACTTTTCAAAGATGCACTGCTTTTGCAGGAAATAAACTTCTCACTCTAATAGTCAGTGATTCTACCATCTGGAAGTCCCAAAGGCTCTGCTTGCCAGTTCAGCAGAGAATTTCAGGAAATCCCCAACTCTCTACAAATTCTCCAGACACATCAAAAACAGGAACAGTGTTAAATACCACATGATCTTGAATAACCTTCCATCTTAGAAACATTCAACATCTTTTTGTGTCTCACTAAAAGCTTGAAATAATCTGGGCTTTGTTCCTCTTCAATACTGCCAAATATGCCAATAACATTCTAATGGTTCCTCTGGAAAAGACTAGGGAAGGTCAACATCTTTGTTGGTTTGTTGGGGTTTTTTTAAGAAAATGCGCGTATTTATACGTGTACAGTGATATTCCAGTACCAGGAAAAATAAATGTTTAACAAGTATTAGTAATGGATGTAGTCCTTGTTTTAAAATACCATAGCAAAACATGCAGCTGATTACCCACAAATGCTTATCAGTGAAATTTGAACTGTTGTTTCTTAGAACAAAGTGTTGTATATATTTAAAGTACTTTGCTAAGCAAACATTTAGGCTATGCTACCTATAGTGTAGATAAGTTTACATGTATTGACCGTTTAACACTATTAAAAGAATTTTTAATAAATACAGCTCTTTCAATTAAGTGCTGCAATATGTGGAGGACTATAAGCAAAAAGAATGGAAAAGACAGACTTCCTACAAAGAGTTAAGTAATGGAGAGAGATAATCACCTTCACCTTCCCACCTCTCCCCAACCATTCTTCCTTCCATTATATTAGGATGTAAAGTAATTTACAAAGTTCTTTTGAAGACCTCAGAGCTCCATTATGAACACCATTACAATATTTCCTTCTTATTTAAATTATTATTTTTTTCTAAATTGAACGGTATTAGTTACTGTAGAAAATGTCTTAAGACAGGCTTCAAAAGAAAGGCAAAAAACACCAAGTCACAGTGTCAAAGTGATATGTCCCATGCAATTTTTCAGATCTGCTCTCTTGTTGTCTTTGCCTTGCTTCTTTTCCCACCTCTCCGGAATTACCCCTTTAACATAGAAGTTACCATTATGTAAAGTTTTCCTGAAAGATTTTCCATCAGAACTCAGATTTTCTTCAGAAAGCAGGATTTCCTTTTCAAATCACTATGTTAAACCAGAACTGGTCGTTCAAACTTTAGATTTGTCTTTATAGTCTATTAAATGTTTCCCTTCCCTTTGAAACTACCACAGTTTTGATTTATTTTCCGAAATTTCTGAAGGTACTTCAGAAACAACCAAGGTGACTGAAATAGCTTTACTAGGCTTTTTTCTGTTGCATTGGTTGAATGCAAGGGGAGTACAAATTCAGAAACAAGAGACTCATTAAGCTGCCTAAGTGAAGGCATACTTAGATAGAATCATAGAATCATAGAATGTTTTGGGTTGGAAAGGGACCCCTAGAGGTCATCTAGTCCAACCCCCCTGCAGTGAGCAGGGACACTGCTAACAAGATCAGGTTGCTCAGAGCCCCGTCCAACCTGGCCTGGAATGTTGCCAGGGATGGGGCCTCCACTACCTCTCTGGGCAACCTGTTCCAGTGTTTTACCACCCTCATTGTAAAGAATTTCTTCCTTATATCTAGTCTAAACCTACCCTGGTTTAGTTTAAAACCATTATCCTGACACAGCTGGCCCTACTAAAAAGACCTTCCCCATCTTTCCTATAGGCCCCCTTTAGGTACTGAAAGGCTG
>JAKFQP010000490.1:326731-386507 GCA_023375905.1 Nycticorax nycticorax | reverse complement strand
ATCAAATCCATAGCTCTCCAATTCAGAGAGAAGGATGTGGTGGGGGACCGTGTCAAAGGCCTTGCAGAAATCCAGATAGATGACGTCCATTGGTTTTCCTTTGTCCACTTGTTGCTGTCACACCATCATAGAAAGTCACTAGGTTGGTCAGGCAGGACTTGCCCTTGGTGAAGCCATGCTGGCTATCTCGAATCACCTCCCTGGCCTCCATGTGCCTAGCGTAGCTTCTAGGAGGATCTGTTCCATGATCTTCCCAGGCACAGAGGTGAGGCTGACAGGTTGGTAGTTCCCGGGGTCTTCCTTTCTACCCTTTTAGAAATAATCAAATTTGAAGATAATCAGTACTAATCTGAAAATTAAAAAGGTGAATAAAAGTTATCAGACCTCATCATAGAAAACAATGGGGTTTTTTGTTTCAGTTTGCAACAGGTGATGTTTGGAAGTAAAAACAATGATTTTTTCTGGAGTAGAAGAGTATTGTGCACAAGAACATGTAAGTCTTCTTTGGATTACCCAACGCACCTGATCTCTGTCTATTTTCTTTTATTTTACTCCATCAAATGATGATTGAAGTTCATTTTACTTACCCTCCGTTGCTTTTACCCAAGGTAATTCAAGCAGCTGCCCTTGTTCCAGATCACCTGTTGCAGAATCACTGCTAAAATTGGCTGTTAGACGTTCCTTCAAAGTTTGTCTGTCTAGAGAATCTCATTAGACTTCAGCAGCAGCTCCACACTGATTGGCAATTGTATTCCCTTTCTACATTTATTGTATGACAGTTACCAACCACAACAGGTTAGAAATACAGATTATTTAAGAAGAGATTTTTCATCTTTTCTTGAAATTCCAACTCAGAATATTTATCCCTACTGAGACAGTGATTGCCATTTTGCACCAGTGATCACAGAAACTTGGTGGAGCATGAAAGTCCATATTGCTCTTGCTGCTATGCTCATTGATCTGTTTGAAGCACACCAACAAGAAATGTATCATGCTTTAGCTCCAGGAGCCCCCAGCCTGCAAAAATTCTAATACTTAACCACCTAATTTCTTGGTCACATGGTGTTTCAGTGGTCTGCAGAGATGAAACATAGCTGTTACATCGCACTCATGCAAGTTGCACTTCAATACACACTGTGATGTCATAAACACTTGTGATAAGCATCTATTTAATTACTTCACTTTCTTTCCTGAAATCCAGCTTTGGTTCCTTCCAAAATGACCGCTGAGTTTTTGCACCAGTGATTTTGATCTTACATGACTTCCTCAAGCAGCTGCCATTCCCCAAGTGAAAAAAAGTATCTTCTTGGAACCAGCTGATTTTTCTTCTCCTGTAACTTCTCAGTTTCTGCCACACAGAAACTAAGCATACTGATTGTTTTCTACAGGTTTGGGGCTTTTGAAAACTTCACTTACATATCTTTTTGTGAACTATTCCCATCAACTCTCTTAGGATTCTTTACCACTCTTATACACCAAACCACTTGATGATAAGATCAACAGCATTGCCTAGTTTCTACTTTTAATATTGTTGCCTCTGGCTCAGAGTGTGCACACAGAGGATTTAATTCTCATAGCCATATGTTCTCTAGTATTGCCACCTCCATCTAGCATATATTTTATCATTTAATGGCCTTATTTTCAACAGAGATTAACACCTGCATCTTCCCCCAAAGCAGCCCGTAATAATTTAGTGCATATAGTAGTATTTGGTTACATACCCTCTTTATTTTCTCTCAATCATATGGGGAATATTAACAGATACTTTAAATAACCTCAGCACTTTATTTTCACTTACCATTTCCATTTCATGTTCTTGTATATAGTTTTCTTTTCCTTAGCTTTTAAGTTCATCAGTGCTGCCTAGAATTATCTTAATTTCTAGTCTCTATGTTTCAAGTTTCTTTGTCCCTATTTGCCATTGAGGATATTTTAAATGTATAAAAAAAAGCATCTGTGCTGTTCCTGAAATGAAGGTAAAACCTATTGCTTTTTACTTTGTTACTCACAGCTTCATTACTCAGTAAGAGCAGGAAACACAATGCCAAGCACAAATAAAATCATTATTTTTTTTGTGGAAGTAAGCAATAGAGAAAGTAGATTATTGAAATTTTAAAGGTGACTTATTCAGTAACACCCAAGAAAACATATACAAGTTAGAATAAATAAAATTTCAACTGAACAAGCACACTTTGCAGGACAGCCAAAATCCACAATCACTGCACACCTTCAAGCAAAAAGTTGAAGGACAAAATTCATAATGATGTGGAAGGTTCACACAATGACAATCACATCACTTAAACCAAACTTCAAGTCTACTTTCAAACTAGCTTTCTTCATATTAAGTTTATTGTATGATCCCAGGATCCAATGTTCAAAATAAGTGGAAGAGTGACAAGAAGATATAAGCACTTACAAACTCACTAAGATGGGAATTGAATTTTACTTCTGTAATGTTTCCACAGTTCATTTACACAAATCCAGATAAAGTCCATTTTATACCACTAAAAATACTACTAATGGAACTGATAGACCAACTTCCTGTCCAAGAATTCTGTGCTAGTAGATTGGGATAGATAATAATATGATGAATTCAAGGCTATTAGTTTTCAAAAAATGCCTTATTGTTTCATTATTGAATTTTACATCACTTTCATGTGTTACTAATGCAATAATTAACAAGAAACTGAACAATATGGGATTTGTAGAAGTTGTATAAAAACTAGTGATATTACAGATGAAAAAACTTGTGTTCTTCTGCTATACATATGTTCCAAAATGCTAGACTACAAATTATAATTCTCTATGGTTAGTTCCAGTATGAGGCAAACTAACTAGTTCTCAGCTCATTAGTTCTTCTTTCACATAAAATTAATCAAAATTTAAAGCTGTATATGTAAGCAATTTAGTAGTCTGATTACAGATTAGCAGTCTTTTATTCTAATATATGGGTTTGAGTTTAAATCATATGTTTAATCATCTATTAATTTGCAGATTGATAAAATATTGCAATTAATTCAAGCTAAGAGGGTTTTTTCCATTACACTTGTGTTAAGTGCTTGCACACATATGCATGCATATATATGTAAATTTCCATTGCCTTTCAAGAGCAAGAGGTTAATTTTTATATTCTTATATTCCTATAAACCGCTTTACAGGTTCCAAGTGTCATCTCATATAAAAGTTTTACTGCATATTTGATGTCATATTTTCCAGCGAAGGGCCACAAAGATGGTTAAGGGACTGGAGAATCTCACATATGAGGAAAGGTTGAGAAAGCTGGGAATAGACAGTCTGGAGAAGAGCAGGCTCAGGGGTATCTTATTAATGTGCATAAATAGCTGAAGGGAGATTGTAGAGAGAACAGATCCAGGCTTTTTCCAGTGCTGCCCAGTGACAGGACCAAAGGCAATGGGCGCAGACTGAAACATGGCAGGTTCCTCCTGAACATCAGGAAACTCTTTTTTGTGACTGAGCAGTGGCACAAGTTGCCCAGGGATCTCGTGGAATCTCCACCCCTGGAGATATTCAAAAGCCATATGGACATGGTCCTGGATAACCTGTTCTAGGCAGTCTTGCTTGAGCAGGGGGATGGACAAGGTGACCTCCAGAGGTCCCTTCCAACCTCAACTGTTCTGTGACTCTGTGTGCACTTGTTTTGGCTGGGGTAGAGTGAATTTTCTTCACAGTAGCTGGTATGGGGCCATGTTTTGGATTTGTGCTGAACACAGTGTGGATAACACAGAGATGTTCTTGTTACTGCTGAGCAGTGCTTACACAGAGCCAAGGCCTTTTCTGCTCCTCATCACACCCCACCAGTGAGGAGGCTGGGGGTGCACAAGGAGCTGTAAGGGGACACGGCTGGGACAGCTGACCCCAACTGACCAGAGGGATATCCCACACCATATGATGTCATGCTCAGCATATAAAGCAGGGGGAAGAAGAAGGAAGCGGGGGATGTTTGAGGTGATGGTGTTTGTCTTCCCAAGTCACCATTACATGTGATGGAGCCCTGCTTTCCTGGGGATGGCTGAGCACCTGCCTGACCATAGGAAGCAGTGAATGAATTCCTTGCTTTGCTTTGCTTGCATAAGCAGCTTTTGCTTTCCCTGTTAAACTGTCTATTTCAACCCATGAGCTTTCTCACTTTTACTCTTCTGATTGTCTCCCCCATCCCACTGGGAGGGAGTGAGCAAGTGGCTGAATGGTGTTTAGTTGCTGACTGGGCTTAAACCACAACACTGTGATTTGGTGATTTTGTGACAACATAAGTAATAAAGGTTGGTTGTTTCGGTTTGGTCCTAATTGTTTCTTCTGACTTTCAAGGCATTTACCTACAAGAAAAACCAAACAGTCTGAAATCATATATTTTTAGATATACCACAATCCACTTGATTAACTTTTGAAAGTATTTATTTCTTATAATTTATGTGTATTTCACCAAAAATCCCCCAAACCTGAAAACATTTCCAAGAAACACACTTTAATGATCAACTTGTCCTTCAAGATTTTTTACCTAAGTACTCTGCTGGTAAAAGGTAGGATCCATTTACAAGGACTAAGGATCTCTTTTTCAAAAGTTCCCCCACATAAATAAAAGCTATGAGGTGTCATATAAACCACGAAGAAAATACATATCTGCATAGACATAGAAGAGAAAATAGACACTCAGGTCTTTATCCAAAGATCTCAGGTCAACAGGGCAGAGTTTGATGATGATGCTGTCTAGAACTCCCTTTTCCACACAGTACAAGCCTCCTTTCTCTATCAGAAAATGAAATCCCCATTGCTGCTATCTCACCCACTGAATGACCTATTGGTTGTTCTGTTATATCTCTGTCGTATTATGGGCCTGGCTCAGGAGATCTACAAAGTACTATCCTATCCCTGACTATTTAACACCAGACCAATGGGGATTGGGAGGACAGGCCTTAGTGCACTGTAGTGCAAGTGATAACAAATAATTACACTTTCCTTGATCTAACCAGCAAGCACAAAGGAAGATACCATCAGACTCAACTGAGAAATATGCTTGTAAATTGTTAGTTTCAACACTAAAGTTTGGACGTTATTTCAAGTCTTTTTCCATCAATCCCTAGATCTCATTAAGCCATAGGATGATAGGTCAGAAAATGCTCTGTTCACAGGTATCTTTTCTTCACACACATTCTTGTACTCTGTAGCTGTATGAAGCAGACCAAAAGGTCTGTCTGACCCTGTCTCTGACAGTGGCCCTCCAGCAGATGTCTGGGGATAAGAGTAAGCATTGCACGCCCTCCCAGACCTCAGTAGTTTACAGCTCAAGACTTTCCTGATTCTGAGGTGATTTTGTTTTGGTTTAGCTTGAGTTTTCAATACATTTTTTTATGAGTTCATCCAGGTGTTTTTTCAGCCCACATTACCTTTCTGCATCTACATCTTACAATGCTTAATTGTGCAAACTGTAAAGAAACCTCATTTGGTTTTTAGTAATTCATTAATTTTGCTTCAAATTCTCTAGTTTTTAAATGAGACTATACAATCCACACCAATTATTTATTTTCCTTTTCCACATTCTTGTATTTTCTAGGCACCTACTGTATCTACTCTTGCTCATGTCTCTTCCAGTCTGAAAGATCCCACTGGCTTTAATTTTCAGCTGCACACTCACACTGCCTGTACCTCTGATGTTGCCACCTTTGTACAGAGGTGGAACCTTTTCCAGTCTGACTTCTAGCTTGTGTTCTCCTTGCTGAGATGGTAAAGGAATGAGGACTATGCACACAATTCAAGATGCAGGCTTATTATCCGCTATGCCAGATGTTGGGATACCTGAGACTTCTTTTACAGTTTTTGGTCATTCCCATAGCTTTTCTTTTAAAACCTCTTCAAGCTGTCAGTGTCCATACTGAGTTGTTGGTACCTGGCCACAATGCATTAGTCCAGCAATAAGCACATGGGTGCCAACCAAGCACAGAAATAACATCAGTATTTCTTTGGCCACAGCACTATCCTCACATTCAGCTGATGATCCACAATGAGTTGTGAGTCTTTCTCAGACGTACTGCTTTCTCTCAAAGGAAGCTCTGACAACCAGTAGGTGACTGGACCACTTTAATTCAGGAGGATCCTGATGGCAGAACACTAGGCATACAAAAGCAGTCCACAGGATTTGTTTCTCCATGTGTGATGTATGTATCTTTGGTTACTCACAGCTTACAGAGGGCTCTAGACTGGTATCAGTGCTCTGACTTCTTTATTACTGATCCTCCAGCTTTCACATCATTAATGAATTGATCAGTAATGATTTTATGCCAAAAATAAAATGTTAAACTACTATGGGTCCACAGAACTCAACCCAGCGAAACATCCACTCAGAGATGCTTCCCCAGCAATTGTTTCTCAGAGAAGATGATTTACATAATGTTTTCACCTGACTGATACATATTGGTTTGGTATTGGTTTTGCTCCTTAGTCAAAATGCTTTGCAATACCAAGTTAAAATACCTTACAGATCCCTAATTGTGTTACATCAGCACTTTTAGCAACCAAGTTTACCATGACATTTTTTTTTCTAATTTAACTTAACAGGATCAATTTTCAATAAATCCATGCATATTGGTGTCAATAACCTTTTCTTAATTCCTAAAAAAAGTCACATCTATTATCAGCCATTCCAATTGTCCACAGTCTACACAAGGCAGACAAGCTTACAATTACTTGAGTCACCCTATTTTCTCTCTTTAAATATTGTCACAGCATTAGTTTTCTTTTGGTCCCCCAGAACTGCCCCGGCACTCCACAACACATAGACAGTCCAGAAAGTTTAGCAGCTCAGATAGATAGGTTATAAAATTCAGAAACTAAAATGCCCAACTTTAAGAAACTGCTTTGAGTTTACTATCTAACGTCTTCCTGAAAGCATTTGATCATGATCTTCACATCATGCAAACACATTTTCTGGCTTTTTCTCAAATGTATAACAGAAACATTTATTGCACCATTTTAATGTACTAGTGCACATGAATACTGTTGCCAGGATTCCCTTTGATACTCAGATACTCAAACACTCATTCTTATAAATTCTGCCTGTCATTTGCATCTCCTTAAAAACAGGGAAAAGCTCCCTGGGGTCAGATGAAAGGCCTGCCTTGCCCAGTAGAGGCAGTAGCAGAAGGAAATGCTGTTTATGGACAGCACACAAACCTGGCCACTTTGAGGTCCATCTCCAAGTACTCCTCTGGCATCTGCAGCTGCTGTATTATTGTTCTGGAGGGTATGATTCTTCCTAGGAATTAGACTTTTTTTTTCTTTCCTGCAGTTAGGAAGCAGATATAAAAAACTGTCTACTCTCCAATTGTATTATGGTTTTGGCTGTTTAGATTTTTATGTTTATGGATGCTTTCAACCTATATATCTTCCAGTTAAATGAGTAACAAAATCATCTTGTTATTCCTGACTGGCTTTTGGGGTATGTCTTCAAGACCTCTCTATTACACTTATTTTTCATGGCCAGGTGTTCTTTTTGTGTTTGCAAGACATTCTGTAAGGCCACTGTCCTTTACATTCATTCTCACACTAAAAGATCTGTATTTTATTTTGAAGCACGAAGCAAGTCATCATTTTTTGTTAGTTGCTGGATTTTTAGATGTATCAAGATGTATTTCAACTATCAACGTAAAATCTGTACAGGAAGTTCTCATGAAATCACTCGCACATAGACAAGAAAATTTAAAGTCCTTAATTCTATTTTCTTAAAGAAATTAGTTTGTGTCATGACGATTTTAACACAAAAATGTTGAGACAGAATTTCCCCTAAGGTAGTTTATTTTCTCCAGGCACTGTGGACAGTGTTCAAAAGGCGTACCATCAAAACAGCTAGAACTCCATTTCTATGATTCCTCTATAAAGCATGTTGATGCACACATGTTGATGATTGTATTGCATTGTTCAATCTTCATAATTTAAAACAAAAGAGAAAGTTTTTTAATTCATAATAATTCAAAAAAGGAATGTAAAGTAAGCATAACTGGAGTTGTAATGGGGTAATGGGGTTGTCCAAGCTCTAAGCCTAATATTGTTGACACCAAAAACCCCTTCAAAGCTCCTGCCGAAACACAGATCAGGATGATATTTTGATGATCAGCTGTGGTTACAAAGCTGTGCCGTAAGGAATTGTTGCGGTTTAACCCAGCAGGCAACTGAACACCACACAGCAGCACACTCACTCCCTACCTCCCTCAGTAGGATGGGCGACAGAATCGGGAAAAAAAGGTAAAACCCATGGCTTGAGATAAAGACAGTTTAATAAAACAGTAGAGGGGGGAAAAATAGTAGTAGTAATATAATAATAACAACAAAAACAGCAACATCAACATCATCGGCATCAACAACAATAATAACTATAACTATAAATATAAATAATATAAATATAAAAAACAAGTGATGCTCAGTGCAATTGCTCACCACCCGCTGACTGATGCCCAGCCTGTTCCAAGCACCAATCACTCTCCCCCAGCCAACCCCTACCGAGCATGACATTATATGGTATGGAACACCCCTTTGGCCAGTTTGTGGCAGCTGTCCTGGCTGTGCCCCCTCCCAGCTTCTTGTGCACCTGGCAGAGCAGGGGAAGCTGAAAAAGCCCTTGACCAGTCTAGGCACTACTTAACAAAAACTAAACCATCAGTGTGTAACCAACATTCTTCTAGTCCTAAATCCAAAACTCTAGGAAGAAAATTAACTCTATCCCAGCCGAAACCAGGATAGGAATACATTCCGAAAGTTGCTTTGCAGGCACTTGGATATCATCCACATCAGCTGTGGTACTACCCAGCAGAGACTAACTTCTAGAAGGTGGCTTTAAATTTATGCTGCATTTTCATATCGCAGTGGGACATATATGAGAGCAACAGAGTTTGAGATAGAAATATTGAAGTTATTGTTTCCTTCTCCAGCCATTCAACTTGTGCCATAAATCAGAAAAGATGCTGCAACGAGAATCAACATTTCAAACAGACACCAGCCAAAGCTCCACTTATAGACAGAGTTTATAAGAGAATCACTTTTGTCTTTGCTGCACAGATTTCTCAGCCCTAGCAGTCTTTTTTTTTTTTAATAAAGATTCATTCAGGCACTCTTGCAACAATACCTTTCCTTAAATAAAATTCATGTGACCTGGTAAAAAATACATGCAGATAAACCCATTTCCTGTTTCAGTGATTATAAAGCAATACCAAGGTTTTCAGTTGTGTGCACACCACCAGATATACGTACGTTACAGTACAGGACACATTTTTTTCTGTATTGATAGATGTTCTTTTTGGACATTATCTTCTGTGTGTTTCATTCTGCTTGGTGTGTTCTGACAGTTTTGCTTGATTGCGCTATAGATACAACAGGTTGGGTTTTTCCTAGAAGCACAGCAATATGGCCTCTCAAAATCACCTCAGAAGCAAGTTATTCTTGAGTTTTTTCCACACAGTAGTTTTGAGATAGGCTAGACAAGATCACTGCAGACAGCTACCTTATCATAACTGTAAGCCTCCCTTAACTCTGTGATCCTGCCCAGTGAGTTTTTCAGAGCCTATTTTTTACATCTGAAAATCACAGACAATAGCTATAAACATTTAACAGCTATACACACATGTTGTTCTTATGCATACTCAGGATCCTTATAGTTTTTGAATACCACATGTGATAGCATATATGTACTAGTCCTGCCAGATACTGTGCTACAGAGCAAGGGGGAAAATCTTACATATTTTATTTTATAAATCAACTCATTCCAATTCAAATTTTTACCTGTAAGAAGTTAAAGACAGTACTCTTAATTCTGCTTTTATCAAAAAAAAAAAAAAAAGCAATGTGATATCAAGCTTTGGAGGATAAATGCTACATGAAACAATGGATTTTGCATGAGTCAAGTGAGGAATGGACAAAAAGCCATGGCTCCACACTCGTTAATGCTCAAAATGCCCACTACTTGCTTTCTGTCCAATTACTCAGAGTTCACACTAGTTTTATTCCTTCACCACAGCTTCATGGCAAGCACAAGAAACAGAAAGTATACATAGTAAGGTTCAAAGTTTAATCTATTAAACCATAAATATTTTTTTTAACAAATTTGAACCAGCAGAATTAGTTTATGCTTCAGGAGTGCTTTGCATTCATGTCCAAAGCACTTCTATTCCTGCAGTGCCGTCCAAGTTGGAAAACAAAGCATCATAGTTTCTGGCTCTGCCTGGAAGCTCTGATGTTTGCCAAGTTTCACACTCTCTCTAGGCTTTCTCTGGTGGCTCTCAAACATATTAAGCTCTAACTATACCATTGTAGATTCTCACAGGTATCCTCATAGGTAGTACTTCTATTACTTTTCCCACAAAGTAAATCTCCATTCAAAAAAAAAAAAAAAACCAACCAAAAAACTCCCCAGTAAAACAGTGTTTTCATACTACTTACTTTTGCATCCATGTTATGGTCACCTTGCATCACATGATCTCATATTATCTCTCCTGAGGGTCTTGGTAGGCCTATAACCAACTTCAGATAATGATACAAAATACAGCAAGATAGATTTAGAAAAGGGGGCAGAAATAATGAACAGGAACTAACCTAGAGCTGAGAGCATAAACACCCTTGTCAGTGTAGGCACAGATATTACTCTAAGGCAGATAAAGTACATTTTTTTTTCCAAACTTCTAGGGATTTTATGTTTGGGTCAATATACACCTTCTCCATTGTTCCTATACCTGCCAACCCCAATATCATTATACCCTGCCAATTAAACTCCACTCTCACTCAAACAGTCAAATAAATTGTAGGTTCTTATGCTATGTTCACACAGTGCTGATGATATTTGCTCAGTTGAGATAACTTAGACCTCCATTTCCAGCATATTGAGGTTCATAATACTATAAAGTTCCATGCCAGAGCAAAGTCTTGCTGGGTTTTTTCCAGCTGTCTTTCAACATACCATTTGAATGTTTGTCTATTTAAATAAGCTATTTATTTGTCTGGACACAGCTGTAAGGTATTTCAAGTAGCAGCCACGTGTCCCAGAATTATTTTAAAGGATCTTTGCCTCATATGGCTCTAATGGAACAGGAAGTTATTCTCATTTTGAAAGAGGGAAATGAAGCAAAGGGAAACGATTAAATTAAGGTAACTGTTAAAGAACAGAGTGAAGGCCTCCAGCTGGACCTGTGCCTCCTGAGTTTCATTGTGCTGTCTGATGTACCACTTTTCTGCCCTAGCCTCCAGATTGATATCATACTTTTTCCCCCCCTCACTGTACTCCATAGCCTAAAGAAGGCTAACAACATCATAGGAAAATGAGATATGTAGCTATGTTTGTCTTCTGTGTTCAAGTTATTGAAAAATATAATAAGACCATATTTCTTAATGCCACCAGCCTATGCCAACAGTTTCTTGATGAAATATACCCATAAGCACAGTGGTATACCATGAGTCCCAAAGAAACCCAGACTTGGATGAACAGAAGGTGATAAATATACCATGAAGTTACATGAAAATTATTTATTCCATACAGTCGCACATAGAAATCCACTATGAAGTGGTTTGTTTGTATGGTTGCAAATTATACACGTTGCATTGAACTGAATAAAATCATGTTTGAGTGAACTCTAATAAAGTGAAATGTCACTTCATACATTTGAATTAAAGTCCAGTTACTTAAATGAATCAGGCTGCGCAAATTGCAATTTTAATAATAATGAACCTTTAATTAGTGATGTTACGCCGTGGGGGAAAGGCTTTTGAAATGAGCATGCACATGACAGCCCTGTCTTTGATTGCTAAGTTAATGAATGCTGCTTAAAATTGTCCCTTCTCATTTTCACAGCTTAGAGACTTCTTAAAAGTAACACCAGCTTTGATGAACATTAGTAATATACTTGTTTGTAGGCACTGTATAAGAAAAATGCCAATCTTATTGTAAATATGAAAAAATAAATAAAATTAGACAGGAAGTTTATTCTAAGGCTATCGCTTTTTAACATTTAAATTTTTATTTTGAAGGTTTTGCCTTAGGGTGGTGGTGTCCCTTTTTTTGCTGGCTTTTTTTTTTATTGTTTTACCAGTCCCAGTTTGTACCTTTAAAAACCTGAAAAGATCTTACACAGCTTGGAATAGTTCAACTATAATGCGTAGATCATGACCATATTTGGTTTAAACTGCCCCTAACTGACTCTCCAACACTTCAAGGAAACTCAGAGACTTGAAATACTTTTATTGACCTGGAAAGGGTCTGGATATATACCATTTTTTCCCCCCTCTAATCTAGAAAGAGTCAGCAGGGCTTAGACAAGATACTCACTGACCTGGAAAGACTGCTATTTCAGCCTCGCTTGCTACAGAATGATTGTAAAAGACTTTTAGCAACTTTGCTCTTCTATTTTGCTGAACAGTGTGGCTGTTACCCACATTGCCTTCATTTCTAAAAGCACTTTAAGGCACCATGCATTAATTAAGAGAATAATACATTACATGCACAACTTCTATTGGGCAAATTATTTGGCACAGAGTATTTCTAGTGCTTTAATATGGTTTTGTTCAGTCTCTGTTACTGAAATACAATCTGTTGTCTGAGACTACTTTGCTAGTGCTAGGACTTTTCAAGTAACTATTTATTCTTAGCCAGAAAAGACCAGTTCAGCAAAACAAAAATTTATTGGGAACATATGACAAAGCCATTATCCACAAAGGTTTCTTGATTTAAAATGGTATTTCTGAATACAATCAGGTGTAGCAAGAGATCAGGGATTTGGGGTCTGTTTTTAATGCTGTAAGTGAATGACCTGATGTAAAGAACCTAAACACATTTTGTAATATTTTACATTGATTGTGCATGCTTTTGTTTCCCTTCTTTCTGTATGCTGTTTATAAAGGAAGAGATACTTAAACGTTCTTTCCCGGATGAAAAGATGACTTGAGGTCATAGGTTGCTACCTGAGACATCATTTATGAGGTGAAAATATCAGGGCCATTACCTGAACATCAGTCACCAATCAGATTTTAAGCAGCCAACTTGCCTGTCTTTTCTTAAGCTCCGGTTGTTAGAGGTGTTTTAAATAGGTGTGCACATCAATTCACTAGAGAGCTGACAATACCTCAGCAGAAAAGAATTGAAGGATAATGACAGTCCTGCTGTTAAAAAACCTGGGCTTGTGCCCTCTATGTTTTGATTTTATAGCAAGTAACCAATATATATCCATTATTTTAGAAAAGCTGTCTTTGCATGCTACATACTCCTTGCTATCTAAGGTGTTGCCTGTTTAAAATGAACTTAGGCTCAAGAACAGATGTAATTCATTCTTACAGGGTAAGAGGTTTAAATAATGGCACTGTGACTTTCTTAAAGTCAGATGAGTAAGTACAAGGACCTTTGACCATTCCAAGGGAAATTATGCAAGATCATGGCCTAGAGAAAAAAATGTTGGTCATGCTTGACATTGAGTCTATCAGTTATTCTAGGTACTATCCCCCAAAACTACAGAAGATCCTAATTCCAACATGACACAAGCAGTATTGTTTCTGCTAAAACTTGTTTAGAACAACATAAACTGAGTCAAAAATAAGTAACTATGAAGAATGGTAAATAGCATCCAAATCCTACATCCACCCTGTAGTTCCAGTTTTCAGTCATGAGTGCCCATATCACACCAGAAAGGTCTGCAAAAATCCTTTTCTCACAATCGGTTCTTGCATATTTGAAATATATAAAGGGAATTCATTGCATTAATATATAAAGAGCATTAATTGTGTTCAGGCAGGGAAGGCTGCTTCATGGTACAGCTTCAGGATCATGGCCTGTATGTTTGTCTTCATGGGTGTCGTGGTTTAACCCGGCTGGCAACACACAGCCGCTCGCTCACTCCCCCCTCCCTCAGTGGGATGGGGGAGAGAATCAGGAAGGAGAAAAAAAAAGGTTAGAGCCATGGGCTGAGATAAAGACAGTTTAATAAGAGAAAATAATAATAATAGTAATATTGAGAATGGTAACAGAATATACAGAATATACAAAATGAATGATGCACAATGCAATTGCTCACCACCCGCTGGCCGATGCCCAGCCCGTCCTGAGCCGCGATCACTCCCCCCGAGCTGCAATCACTCCCTGAGCAGCGATCACTCCCTGAGCAGCAATCACTCTCTCTGCAACCAACCAAACGACCAGCTCCCCCCGAGCATGACATCATATGGTATGGAATAGCTCTTTGGTCAGTTCGGGTTAGCTGTCCTAGCTGTGCTCCCTCCCAGCTTGTTATGCACCTGGCCGAGCAGGAGAAGCTCAGAAAGTCCTTGAGTAGTCTGAGCACTACTTGGCAACAACTGAAAACATCAGTGTGTTATCAACATTCTTGTAGTACTAAATCCAAAGCACAGCACTATGCTAGCTACTATGAAGAAATTAACTCTATCCGAGCTGAAACCAGGACAATGGGTAGCAAACAGTGTTCATAAGCAACAAGGTAATGTATGAGTTACCAATAAGAACAGTGGAGGTGCACCATGTAACCAGACCATAAAGACCTGCTGAAGTTTCTGAAGCAGCAATTTTGTCCTATTTGAGGTAAAAGGAGAGAGAAGAAACACAATTTAATATCTATGTAAATAACTTAGTTTTAAAATACAAGAGTTTCTCCTCAGACTTTTTGTCTCAGAACTGACAGATTTGTGGTCTTTTTTACTCAGAGAAATGAACATACACCAGTTTCATTATTTCCCCCAGCAAGCAGCTATTACAAAGATTAAACCTTTTTCGTATCATATTCTGTGATAAGGGGAAGGTAAGCGTCAGCAGGATTACTCCCAAAGAAAAATGGCAAAGGTTCCTGAGCAATTAAATGACTATACCTTCCAGAGAAAAACAACCTGGACTGATGTCATGGTTCAGCAATTTTTCCTGCATGGTGGAAGACAAGTCAGGTCTCCGCACCCTGAGCAAGTGTCATAACCAAAGCAAGTGCAATGTGAGTGAAGGGTGTTTACAATTCTCTCTCTCATCTTGTTTTTCCAAATGTTATCTAATTTATTGCTTTTACTTCTGTTAAAGAGGCCTGATACAGAAATTAAGCTTGGTTATAGGCCAAAACTTTCAAAAATATATCATCCCACACAGATATTTGTCTTAACATTTCATGAAGAACAAAAGGGGAGTGAAGACTTTTTCCTATACGCATAGGTCAAAATGTAGAAAACAAAACCCCCACAATTCCATTTTTTCTTCCTTTAAAAGATGAGACCATCAGTGATTTTTTAAGGATCCTGAATTCCACTACAGCACACAAGTGAGAATGTGCAAATGCAATAGACCAAGGAAATACATTCACTATGGTAAGGAAATACTTTATTTCTGATTGCCGATTTAAAAACTTGAATGACTGGTAAAATCATTTTAATTTTCTTTTAAATTAAAAATTTAATCCCTTATCAGAAATAAAGACAAGAGAAAGAGCAGAGAACAGAAAGTATCTATTAATCACCTGTATTTTTATTGTCTCCAAAAGACCTGGTTTTGATTAATTTCTTTCATCAAAGGAGAGAAGATTTTATAACAGAAGAAAAGAAAGCTAAAGCAGATATAATATAAAGCATGTGGTTAAAATAACTGACAGTCTATACATGGTAATTTCTTGGTGTCCAGTGTGATCACTGTCAAACTATTTGTGAAGAAAAGTAGGACTCTAGAGAGAGTGCTATTCCTGAACATTTCTATGGGAGCTTTACTTTTTACCAAGGAATACAATAAAGCAGGTTATTATCAAAAGACGTTCATGGTCTTGCTGCTTTGAAATAGTCTAAGATCATTACAATTGTCTAGTTATTCTGGGCCAAATCCTTGCATAAGTCATTTTAAGTGTGCCTACCTCCATTTACAAGAACTATGGATTTGACCCAGACATTTTCTCTTTAAAAAGGCAGATTGCAAGTTAAATCGGGCTACCTGTAGCAAGCTTTTTTATTGAACTGGTAAGTTTTAATGCAATTAGAGGGGGAAGGTCTGGAGGGGTGATAGGTTAAATATTGGATTGAAAGTTGAAGAAAGAGAACATTAAAACAAAGCTTGTTTTTTTTAATTCAGCAGAATATTTATAGAAAATATGTTTCCAATGTCTAATTCATTGTTAGGAAGGGAAAAAAAAAGTGCTTTAGAAAGGTACATAGAAACAACTGGGAGACAATAGCTTGGTTATGTTTGTGATGAGAAGTCCAGGTTCAAAAGTTTTTACTGCATGATAGGGAAAGTATCAGTAATCCTCCTTACAGCAGTAAAGACTGCACTATCACACTATGTTTTCACAAGATACAAAGTTCAGCAACATGATTAGTTCCTGGAGAAGGATATCCAGAAAACTTTGTCAAGCTATGGAATCATTTAGATGGAAAGGACCTCTGGATGTCATTTAGTTCAGTTTGGTTTCCACCCTCATTCAAAGTAGGGACAACTTAATGGAATTTTCTTGGGACCTTGTTCAGTTAAATTTTAGTTGTCTCTGTGGATGGAGATTCACAATACAGATTCTGATGACTAAACTAAAGTTTGCAAACCATGCAGTTAACTGATTTTTTTCTTAATTAGCAATTTTCCCTTGTTAACCACAGTGCTAATAGATGCAAAGCTAGAAAATGCTGTAAAATAACTCAGTGGCTCACTTTTACCAAAAACTAATTCTTTTTGTAAGGATTGCACTAAGGACTCACTTGTATTTTTATACCCATATGTAACTTTTGGAATCTATTTTCAAAAACTTTTAAAACAAAGCCAGGGAAAGTGTAAGTTCAAGATACAAACAAGAAAAGAGAAAAAAAAAAAAAAGGAAAACAGAAAGTGTAACTCAACATTCTGTTTTAATTTCATCGAATTGTCCAGAAAAGTTCTATTTAATTTATAATTTGCTTCAAGTAATTAGGCTCTGGACAGATTGATTTCTTTATTCAGGGAAGAAAGAAAAAAATTATAAATTAATTTTCATCAGGTTTTGGTTTTTTTAATGTCCCCTCTGACCTGCTGTTTTCATGAAGAATATTCTAATAGCTTTATTTCTTAGAGATGTTGTCTGTTACAACTGACAAAATACAAAAACAAAAGAAAAGAAACCCCTCCATTAGTGACAAATAGGCTTCATAGTCAAAGGTTACATTAAAATTTGCCAAGGTTTTGATATCTCATACATGTAGTGTAAGTTGTTCATAAGATCCTGGTATTATTCCATTCCTGTGCAACACCGCTCATGTCACATCAAGGCACCCTTTACATTCTGTTAAAGCGCGGCTGTGGTAGTGGGTGTCCATAGTCTCAGACAGCTTTTGGGAAGTTCTCAAGGCAGTCACTTGCTTAATTCAACAACCTCATCTCTGTTCTGATTTTTTGGAACTGGTGCACAGCTCAGTCACTGTCCCCTACTACGTAGCAAGGCCCTCTCCAATAAATAAAACTTCTCTCATTTATTTAACCAGTGTTAATAGAAGTGTCTTAGGTATTGAATCACCCTTTTTCCATTAACTTCAGCACTAAAAATACACACACGCAACACAGCACAGACAAAAATGCCATGCATTGCTCAGTTACAAAGAAAATGCTACCATATTATGAGACTGTTCCCCCACTGAAATAATCTGAATTTCCTTCTTTCTTCTCCATTTGATCACATTATAAAAACATTTTTCCAGTTTAGAAAGATTTTTTTTTTGCTTCATTACGTTAGCTTTTTCCTTTCCCTCAATTCTACAGTGAGCAGAACGCGTGCACACACACACACGCACGCACACACACACACACCCCTTTCTCAGTCTCTCTGCTTTTAGCAATAATTTGCACATAATGGAACAGCCAGAGGGGGGTTTGATCAACGACCTCTGTCTCGGAGATGCTGTTCCAAGGGAAACACATCTGCCAACATAAAGTATTGGAGCAATCATAGCTCAGTGAGCGCCGTAATAAGCAACTGTTACACTGGAGCCATCAGTCATGTTCAGTTACAGACCTGAAAGGATATGGCACCTCAGGGAGCAATGTCCTTCCATAAATTTGGGCAGCAATGAAGAATGATTTGCAATCAAGTAATAAAAGGCCTAAAAAAGGTCCACCATGCATACTAACATCCAATACAGCTGACAAAGAAAATAAAAAACCTTGGCATTGTTTGCTCGTTATGTAAACTACACAGCTGTCCAAGCAATTAAGATATGATTTTGGGAATTCTCTCGTAAAAATTTGCTAACAGCGCTTCCACTTGTGAAAGTGACATTCTTCTTTATCAGTAAAGTGCATTTCATTAAGGTAATGCAATTTCATCTAGCTTAATAGTAGGAATTGCTTAACCTTATGGCAAGAGTACATAAACAACATAAAATTAATGACACTCCATGCATTGTGGGAATAGATTTGCATTAGTGACAGCATTGATCAAGTAATAGAGAAACTAAGATGCACTTCCAATTGTTGGTACTCTAGGGATTTCTGTTCACTATCTGCAAAGTCATATTTCTGGTCTTCTGGTTGCAAAACTGTTAGAAAAGATAAAATTCACAGTAAGCTTTGCAATTTTTCAGTACTAACACTAATGAAATAAGCATGATAAAAAGGGCATAGGTCTGAGAGGATCCATCTTCACAGGCAGGCTAAAAATATAAATGAAACAGAAGAGACATACAAGGATCTTTTAGAAGTGGTGATTCACTTTAAATGTGCAACACCCCCGTGATTCAAGAGGGTTTTTCTTCCATTCCCTCAGATGAGAAAATTTGTAAGTGCTACAGCCACCACTTCATGTTCTTCATGATACTTTTATGAATCCAGCTACAGGAATGCTTATTCTGCTTTATGTGCTGTACTTCTACCATTAATGGTATGGCTGTGTGTCATTACGCAGTATTATGGGCAAGACAATTCTCTAGCATGTGAGATTTTTCATAGGCCAAACTCAAGAAAAAATACTGAGGCCATCTAAAGTCACATCTGCTCCCAGCAGGATCTTCAGTGTTTTGTACTTCCTTTCTCCAGTCTTCACAGACACATACACAGACACATACAACTGTGGAAGCATACCAGCAAAGCCTGTTGTGGATAGTCTGACCCCTTTCTCATCAGGAGGTGCTTTTCTCTGGCCCCTCTCAATGCCCAAGATTAAAAAATCTATGACTTCTCAGAGAGGTTCGGTGACTTCCTGAAAAGTGTCTCTTAGGCCAGCACAAACATGTGCAACCATAGGAGTAGCCCCTGTTAATGCAGTTGAATCTTGATTGCTAGCATTTGTATACAACACTAAAGACCTGTTTTCAGCTCCTCTTTCTTCCAAAAGGACTACTTAATAAAACTCATATGAAGTGGGTCATTTTATTAATTTTAGTGCTAGGAGTAGGAGCAAGAAGCCTACCACGGAGATGATGGGAAGTAGGGAGATGGGGAGTATTTTCGCAGACATTGGCAAGTCACCTTGGTCAAGGAACACTACCTCTGTTGAGGCTTCTATTTTGGTTTGCTTTGCCCTTTTTCAGTTTATTGCTTATTTTAGAGATTTTAATTTAAAAGACAAAAAATATTTCTGCCTCTTTCTTCCAGATGAAGGACATAAATGGAATTATTTACGTAAATCTGCTTCACTTAAACAACTTCTTGACAGAAAAAATGCCCCAGGCTGCAGAGATTCCTACTAAAACAACATACACATAGTAGACAAGCTGAGGAAAAACAGTATTGTTCTCAAATCTCTTTAAGCAATAGCAATCCAAGGTGTCATTTGAAACAATAGTGGGTGACACTTTCAGATAATATTGGGTTAGACTCTTTGTTCAAAGTGTCCTTTTCATATCAAAGTCATTCCTCAACAGGAAAAAGATTCGAAGTTATGAAAACAAGAGCCATGAAACTAGAAGGAAAGAACATTTACCAGCAATCAGCGGGCTTCTTGATTATACAGTCCTAGAGTGGAAAATCCAACAAAGGGCAAATTCCTCTTACTTAAGATGTGCCAGGATATCATTCCAGATGGCAGGCCAGACACATTTCTGGATTAATGAGAGCACGGTAGAATGAACATTATAAATCTCAAGCCCAAAAAGCCTAAATCAGTATAATTCCTAAAAGTATCAACCGGACAATTTCTAGGTAGCAAACAAGCAGGTCTCTGCATGGATGATCTCTAAACCAAGTAAGAAGGGAATTAGGAGGATGCAATATGCAAGTCCCTAAAGGCATTTTAGTCTCAACCAGTTTACTTCACATCACAGTAGGACTCCAGGATACTGTAAGTAGTTAACAGGGTTAACTTATGACAGAGGAACTGATCCCAAGCAATGCTAAACAACTCCTGCAGGGTTTTAGAAGTCTGAGACAGATTTACAAAATAAGCCTTTCTACAATTATTCAAAGATTTTTTTTTTTTTTTCCTTTTTTGCAAGTCAGCTTACAGCAAGTCTGGGAAAGGTAGGCAAAGATCCCATTATCTTTATTTGCTATTATCCATCATGAAGTGCTTTTTAGAGGGGAAAAATACACTTCAGAATAAATCTGGACAGGAGATTACTGCCTCTTTCAAAAAAAAATTAGTTGCCCATTCTTAGAGGAAGGAAATAAACCTGACAGTAGGCATTACAGGTAGTGCCAAACGGCTCTTCAGAAACTGTTAGTTTCTAGGGGAAGTCTGCAGTCATTGCTCATTTCTAAATATGAAACCATTATATTATTTTATAGTTTTTCCAGTTATAGCTCCCAGGGCTTACAAAAAGCACTGATATATCAAAGACAACATCAGGGGAAAAAAAACATGGATTTAAACAGAGATCTATTCCCATGCACCAAGACAGTAGAAAATTTCTGAAGTGTTCCTGGAAAGGATTGTTAAATCAGAGGAGGGCCACCATGTCTTAATTCCTCTAACACTTTGATTTCATTGATATAATTTTTCTATTATTTGGATTCAAAAAGCTCTACTCTCCACCTGTGGTTCTCCAGTTTCCACAGGACTCTTTATTGTTTTTTACACAGAGGAGCATTTTTTTCCTAGAAGATCATCTTCTATCAATATTGACCTCAGTCATGAATGGAAACCTACTAATCTCCGAATGAACACAGTAGATGTGAGGGAAGGGAAGGTAGATTTGAATGCTCTGATTTCTTCTCATTTTTTAGAAGATTTATTTGAAGCAGATAATTGTGTCCATCATATCATGCTTATTAATCTATACTTTTCTGGTGCCCCCAACACAATATTCTGACTTCTGTGAATAGTTAGAACTTATTATGTCCCCATCCTTGTTTCCTTCTCAAACACCTTCTAGTAAAAGTCACTGTTTTCATTTTTGTAAGTGAGGACACATGGTCTCCTTTGCACTGGGTGAGACTTTTTTTTGCAGCCCAGAGGGCTCCACAGCTCATATAATACAAATGATGACATGTTCTGAATCCTAGTTAAGATGGTGACCAAAACTAAGGTACCTCTCTTCTTTTAGGTTCCACAAAATATAAACACCTAATGAGAGAATTTCATCCATGAGTAGAGGACCAACACAAAACCCTCTTGGACCTTCAGGCACTCTTGGTAAATTGCAGCATTTGAAAATAAGGCTGAGGTTTTCAAAGAGTTCATGCCAACAATCATGTATCTTATATCATAATTAAAGTGTTCAATTTAGTTGAAAGCCACCTATATCACATATAACTTGCCCTGATTAGACTCTCACTTATCTCAGTGGCAAATCAGCCTCAACACTAGCTTCAGACTCAAGAAAGCTGGACTGGTTAATGTCCAGTACTTTGCACGAGAACTATGAAGGTGTTGCCTCACCTAATACAACATAACTATCATGAAAAAGAGATCAATCAACAAAGGTATTCCTTTTATTCCTCTTTCCCCTCCCTCCAGCTCTCATCATACAGATCTAACATATTCTGAATGTTTAAGGTAGAAAAGCACATGAAAAACCTATAGTTCATGTATGATTTTAACACCACAGACAGGCAATAGTCTCAACTGTATTTTCCTGATGGGTAAGATTAAAGGGAGCTGCCACGTAATGGAAGATGCTCAAATTTCCTGAATGCTGAATATCTGCTTTACATGACACAGTGATCGACTAAGATTTTGTTATTTTAAAATGTTTGATAGAATAGATCCTAGGCCCACTGAAGACCTAGCCCTTCTGCTTTGCCCAGGAGAACCTATAAACTCTAATATCATGCCTTAAACTTTCAGTACTTTAACTTTGGCAGTAATTTCATTTAAATCTAAGACCAATAAGGACTTAAAGATATTCTAAAGATCTGTCTTTCATAATTCTGCTACTTTGATTTAATTCAAAACAGGAAATAGTCCATTCAGTCTCATCTCCCCACTTCAACCACATTTCTGCTTTGCTTTAAAAGATTTTATGAGAAGATATAAAGATTTAAAAGTGTTTACACTAGCCATTTGTTATCTAGCAAAGCTATTGTTCATTCCAAGTGACTTCATAACTGGATATGCATTGAGAGCCAATACCTATTTTTTCATAAGCATACCCTGCCTATTTAATTACTATTGAGCTGCAATTAAAAGCTTTCTCTCCCTTTCCCTAAATAATTGTTATTTGCTGCCTAATTTGGGACAGGCTCATACAAACTTGAAGGTTTCAGTGGAAAAAAACCAAACAAACCAAACAATGTTTTGGCATTACTTTTTGGCTTTCAAATAGCAAGGTTGAGTGAAAAAAAGGCACAATTAATACATCAGAGAGCTCTGCCAGGCTTTTATAGCATTACAGGATTTTTCAGCTATAAAGAAACATATTGAATCTTTAGAGCACAACCCATTCTTCACTGCTTCAGTTGTCTTCTTTTGTTTACAAGTCCCTGCCATCCTTCTCTGTGAATTGAATGCTAAACTGTCTCTGGAGAGACGTTATATTGCTTACAGAATGCCTTAGCAGATGGTGCTTCCTGTTGCAACAGAAGGCTGTGATTACACCTGAACTCTTCAAGAACTCTAACTTAAACAGAAAAACAAGATAAATGAAAGTCTTAAAGCTCTATCCTTTTCTTCTTCTGTTCTCCCACATTCAGAAGGAAAAAAAAAAATCTAGATTTAGAAAATTCTAACATTTTACCAGAACAGTTTGTCCCAACCTCCAATTCTGATATTTGGTCACTCCATACCTTGTTATAGGACTGCTGATTATAGTTATAAAATAGAATAAACCTCCACCAGGAAGAGTCCATAAACACAAAATGAAGCACCACGAACACCATCTGGATTCAAAAGTTCAATGTTCTATAGCAGTTTGCCACCAAATGTGAAATGGACCCTTTTAAAGAAGATCTATGAATTCTTTGCAGCATCATTCATTCCATCTATTCCCCTCATCTATTAGTTTCTGTAAAATGTAAGAAACCTTTAGAGTTAATTGTAGGACCATATAGTTTAAAACCAAGATCCACAATAGTATCATAACCAGCTGAATATGTATTTATTCTCTCAATAATTAGCAGATAAATAATTATCATTGAAAGGCAGCCATCTGGAGAAAAGAATTCCTGTAAATTACTTTGTGTTGTCTTTATATTCCAAACACTGTTCTGCACTGTTTCTACAGACAGCCTACTGAGCTCATATGGACAAGGCATGCGAGAAAGGGGTCAATATTACTCTCTGCATGTATTTGTCCTACAAATTAATGTCTTTTATCTGGCAGAGAAAAGACGTTGTCTGTTGCATCAGGCTCTGCCTGCCTCTACTATTGCTGTTTTCAGCTTTTATGGCCTGAGACCTTTCAGCCCTCACCTAGGTTCAAAGCAAAACCCATGCTCAATTCGTTTGTACAGTTCCAGGCAGCAGGAGACCTCTTGGGACCTTGCAAAACAGAGACAGATGAGACTAAGTCCAGGTTCTTCTCTTAAAGGAGTTTAATTGCTTCCCTCACTAAGTGATTATTTCATTTCTACCAGAGTTCATGCTATAGAAACTAAGCAGCCATATTTTTCAGAAGGCGTATAGGGTGCTGCTGCTACATGGATCTTCCCACACCATGGTGGCTGTTCACTGAAGCTGAAAAGGCTGCCTTCATCCAGTTCTCATAGCCATATCACAATGCTTCCACCATAAATGGTTCCTCACCACAGAAGGCCTTCCCAGATTGAACTAACCAGGAAATTGAAATTCTATCTGCATTCAGCAACCTTTATGAAACTCTCAGCTTTCATACAGAAGATTCATCGGTTTCATTGTAAATCTTAACAGAATTAAGTCATTGCTGTTTTCAGAGGGATTTCAAACGTCTCACTATACAAAACCTTTTATAAAACCTACTAGTTTTTTAAAAATCTCTTCAGAATGTTACAGGTTTCAAAGCTTATTCATTTCTTACGACTTTTTGGTGTAGGCATGTTTTCCACAATATCGTGGTTTAACACCAATCAGCAGCTAAGCACCACACGGCTGCTCGTTCACTCTCTCCCAGTGGGATGTGGGAGAGAATTGGACAAAAAAGTAAAATCTGTGTGTTCAGATAAAGGCAGTTTAATAAAACAGCAGAGAAAATAATAGTAATAAAAATTATAAAAGAATATACAAAACAAGTGATGCACAATGCAGTTGCTCACCACCTGCTGACAAATGCCCAGCCCATCCTGAGCAGCAGTCATTGCTCCCTGGCTACTCCCCTCAGTTTATAGACACTGAGCATGACGTTATATGGTATGGAATAGCCCTTTGGCCAGTTGGGGGCAACTGTCCTGGCTGTGCCCCCTCCCAGCTTCTTGTGCACCTGGGCAGAGCATGGAAACCTGAAAATGTTCTTGGCTAGTGTAAGCACTACTTGTCAACAACCAAAACACCGGTGTGTTATCAACGTTCTTCTCATCCTAAGTCCAAAACACAGCACTATGCCAGCTACTAGAAAGAAAGATAACTCTATTCCAGCCCAAACCAGGACACTCAAAAAGTAAGTTGTAACAGATCTGAACAGCAGAAAACAATTATCAAGTTCATTTCTTGAAATGAGGGCAAAAAAGCTTACCTTATGAGATTGTCAGTGAAAAATTCCTCTTCATGCTTTCCCTTGCATTCTCAGAATACATCTATACAGCCTAAAAAAGAGGCATGTCAAAATAGCCAAGTAACTGTGTTACTGCAATGTTTCACACCAGCTCACCAAGCTCTAACCAGACTAACCCACATGGGACCTGTATTGGCTCTCCTGCTTCCACACTGTGCCTTTCTCCTGATCTCTGCATCCATGTTCCCTCCCACTCCTCCCCGTAGGCGCTCTTTCTCCCCACCTGCCGGCTGCATTCCAGCGCAGCCCAGGGAAGAAAGGTATTCTCAGGCCTTTCTGTTCAGTGTCATGTTTCTTACTAACTCAGGTATCTGGCTAGTGCATCCCTTCTTATGACTCACAGATAAAAAGAATTGATGTGTACTGACTGACCATTTAATCATTAGGATAGCACTCAGTCATTACTGAGCATGAGCCTACCGAGCAATCTAAAAAGAGGCCTCTAAAGAAGGTGTGGGGGGGAATAATTAAAACTCAGTTGAAATAACATTTTATTTTAAAAACAATACTAATTCACGTTTCAATTAGCTAGATTAATTTATTTTAGGTGTTAGTGTTGATATAGGCCTGTCTACCTCTATGAGTACTTAAGCATGATGGGCAAATATAGGAACTGCACAGGGCTAACATTTTTGTTAGAAGCAGAAATGACAATTAACTTACAATGATTAGTTTAAGTGTCACTGTGGGGAGTGATGCACATTTCAACACGTGAGAATAGGTGGCAACATTTTCATCCATGCTAATTATACAGGGGTCAAGGGGCCAAACCCTGTTGGTCATCTCAAATCCCTTCCCTTCTTTTTTCTTTTTCCTGTGCACCTGTAACAATGGCAAGTCTTGTCACCTCTCAGCTATGATGTTTTAAAAAACTCTTCACCACTCATCCCCCCATTGTGGTGGAATAAAAAAAGAGGTACCTCAGTTCAGTTTCTTCTATCATCGTTCAGATAATATATGGCACAATTCTGTAAATGTCCTGCCTCATGCAATTTATGTCCTTCTATTCTTCCTTCACTCCCTCTCAGCCTTGATGTCTGCTCATCTGCTGATACCAGTTATATAATTTCATTTTTCTCATATTTGCCTACTGTTTTCCTACAGTTGCTCATCTGTTGACGCCAGTTAAGTAGTTTAATCTCTCATATACACCTACAGTTTTCCTCTCTTATGTCTCTGCTCAGGATAAAAGCGTTGTCCCTAAGCTATCAATTCAAGTAAATTTCTATATTAAATTTTCTATTGAGAAAAAACCAAACAAAAACCTACTTCTTATGTAATGGGAGAAAAAGAACAAATGGATAGAAAAATTAACAACTGCTTAATCACTGTCACCTATGTCTTCTTGTTTGCTGGTGAATATAGGTGGCTCAGTGACTGCAGGAAACAGAAGTGTTGCCTTTTTTAAACGGGAAAGCTGAGTCTCAAACTCAGGCACATTGAAAAAGGCCCTGTTTTCTCAGCCACCACTCCAAACACTAGGTAGGTGCTTTTTGCACAGTTAAAGTTGTTGCAAATTGGGCAGGTCAGCTTCAGCAAGCCAAAAATCTACACCTAGGACAATATTATTTTTTCACCCTGTTGACAGCACATAGTCACAGCTTACTTGTCTTGAATATTAGATAAGCCCTTTTCCTTCTTTCCCCTAAGACTATTCAGAAACCTCCTCTATTATTTAGAGTCCACTGAGCATTTTCACACATTTATCTTAGTACTATGGAAAATAATGATTCCTGTGGCTGTCCCTAGCTTTTGGGCAGCAATCTGAGCCCCCACCCCAAGAACGATACTAGTTCCAGTGTCATCATCCCCTTCTTTTCTGAATGATTTTTTCTTATTTCATTTTTTTTAGGACAGAAAATCAGTTTAAATCTTTGCAGGATCATGTAAACATCTTAATATATTTGCCACATTTACAAACTGGTACTTATTAGAATGTCTGAAGGGCAATAATGCCCTGTGTATTTTTGCGAGGTGCTTAACAAACAATGAGTCATCCCAGATATTGTCAAAATATTTCCAAACTTATCAGGTACAATTTTTAATAGGTTTCTTTTTTTGGAATGAGCATTAAGTGGACAATAATGGAAGGGAACTGGACTGAGCAGCTGCTGAAGGAGCAGTCCTTCGTGGTCATATATGGAAAAATGAGATAGGTTCAAGCAATAAACCTCACTTGCTGAATACATACAAAGACAGATCTAGCATCAGTACTCTTCCTAAAGAGGTTTAGGGGCACTTTTTTAAAGGTAGGCAAAAAGGTCTTCAAAACAGTACATTGCAACAGTACTATAAATTACATAGTTCACTGAATCCTCAAAATTCAGCACATCAGCTGCTGTTCATCCTCTTCCTCATCTGAGGAGTAATTATGTGATACCCATTAAAGAAGCAGCCAATAATCTTCAAGACTTCTGTCTTCATCCTCACACCTACCTTCTCATGTATGTTGACACTGTAGATACACGTCTCAGATGGGGTAGCGAAGGGAAAAAAGGCAGAAGGCCTCTATTTTTAAAGGAATTACACATATAAATATTACCGAGAAACTGGTGAAAAGGACCTTATATAAAATTGACAGAAAGTCGATGGTAGATCCAAGGATTACTAATGACATTAGCTAAATGCCCTTAATTCCAAATCTCCTTTCCCATGCAAAGTTGTTTCTTACCTTTGATTTTACTAACACTGTGCATGATCATCAGGAAAGAGATGAGCCAACCTTTAGTATCAGACACGCCAAAGGAGTTGTGTTTCCCTACACTGCAAAGATCCCCAGGTCTTCAGAGTCAAAGTTTAGTGTTGCATGTACTTCAGCACAAACACTAACCAGAAGGAAGATGATAACATGGAAAAATAAGCCTAAGATCTCCCTTCTTAGCCATTCAGAAGACTTCTGAAGAGTTTCTGGTATCAGCCAGTTTCAGGAAGCTCCACTGTCACTGTCTGAATAAAATCACATATTCTGCTTCTCTCCAGGACTTCACTAAACTTGAGATACTCAAGATGCTTAACAAATTTCATAGCATGTTTACCAGGCTACAACAATGATGCTTAATAAAAAAGTCTCATGTAAGAAAAATGCATACTGTTAGCAGTTCAAGCTGATTTAAACCTACCAAATCTTACTCATAAAATAAAGTTTATGGCTGAAGTTTCGCATGAGAAGTTCTAAGATGAAATACTAAAGTTTTGTGCTTTTTCCCCTGCAATTAATGCTTAAGTTGAGAAAACAATGTGCAATGCACACTAACAAGAAAAAAATGTGGTTTACAACAGGATACGTACACTGATAGTAGAAAGTTTGCTGAGATTTCAATCTTTTTTAAATTGAATTTGGTTTTAAAGTGCTTCTTCCCAAGATATTGCAACTTCAGTGGGACATACATGCAACAGGGACCCATGTTCTCAAAAAGTATGTGTACTTAAAGCATCTTTAAGGCAGTTGCTATCTTCTCAGCTGACTTTATTACTACTTTGAAGAAACAAACTCATCTAACAGAATTCAAGTGCTGTAACAAAGAAGCAGAGGTCTTAGGGAAGTTACCAGGTTGAGAAATGACAGGCTTGGTAAATCATTGTTATTCTGTCTATGTAACATGAAATTGGAGCATTGAGGTATAGGAGATCCAGAGGAAGGGTGCGATTTGAAAACGTCTGACTGATCTTCCATCTTTTTTTTCCAACTATATTGTTAGAGTAGCAGATTTGAGTCACTATGTAAAGCTGTATGGTACATTTATTTGCAACTGTTTCAGGAGCAGTATAACAACTGTCAATCAGGTCTTCACAAGAGGAACTTATGCCCATAAACTAAGCAAGGTTTTCATTGAAGAGGCAAGAGTTCCAGAACTGATAGTCATTCTCTTTTCTTCCCCTTTAAAGTCAAGAGAAGTTATGGAGGACATTACATGCTGCAAGTCTCCCAGAAATTTGCAGCCAATTGCCCTAGGTTCCTAAGCAGTAGCTAAAGAGCCTTTCTTTAGCAATAAGTACTTTAAAACTTTATGAACGTTTCCACAAGCTTCATTGTACAGCTCCTTCTCCACCCCCAAACAACTTTCAGCCAAGAATTACAGTTCAGTCATGATGACCAACCAACTTTCTGCTTGGAATTGGGTCAGAACATCAGTAGCACTGTGTAAATAACACATTAGTTGCACAGCTAGACACTAACATGCTATGAAAAAGTCCCTGTTTAGATGTAAATTTTTTACAACACTGTCTAGAAACAGTTCTCATTTAATAATAGCTTTCAGGTTGTTAAGCTGCAAAATATTAAGCTACATCTGTAGCATTCACAGTTCAAATGCTGGGGTTTGCAATGAACGTACTTCAGGCTTATTGTGAATGTACTCAAACTTTTGCATGCTTTTCTGTCATGTGGGGAGGTTAGTATTTGACTCAAGAACAATAAAAATTCTATAGAGATTTAACAGGGATGAAATAAAGTCTGTATTGATATGTAATAGAATTCTTTATGAATTTATAATAGTCTACAAGATTTAGTAGAGAATAATAGCCTCTCTGTAGATTTTCAACCATCATATAGAATTTAGTCGTGTATGAATTTTTGTCAGTGAATAAATCAGACCTAAGTGTGTGCCTGAATTGCACCTATGGATCACAGCAAGGTGAAGAATGTTCATAAATGCACGTCAGTCAGATGACAGGCATAATCATTGCCAGACCTAGCAAAAAGGTCATTTCCTTTTTGAAAACAAGAGATTACTTTAGCTGACCTTCTTTGAGTTACTACTTTTAAATATGGAGCAGTTTCAAATTGGAATCCTGATCCGTACTTTGTAATATAAACTTAGATCTATTGGAAAACTTCATTAATTAAATCATGTTAGCTAATAAATTTCATGCTTTAAAAATGCATAAACTGGTTGGGGTTTTTTTTCCTCCCCATGATCAATGAGGGCACTTCTGTCCATGATCACCAATTAGCAACTGATCTGCAAACAAATTATTTTGCTTGGCCAATTACCATTCAGTAATCTCCTGAAATGTTACTTTTCCTAGCTACCCATCAATACACTTGCATTTGACCAAGGATGTCAGGTGGCAACTCAACTAAAGGTAAATAAAGTCACATTCTTCCCAAAGGGTTGTGCTAGATGTTGCCCTTTTGATGATACCCTTCAGGTTTCTTTTGCATTGTCAGAAACAATATTTTCTTAAGCATTTGATGGATGTAGGTACATAAAATTTAAAAAAAAACACCCCCAACCAATCAAGTCTGTTCAGACATATCAACACTACTTGTCCAGAAATTCATGTCCTACCTTTCCCCCTCAGCCCAGTCCATGGGACCAAAAGTAATTTTGCATCATTCCTGAATTAATCTCATGGTTCTACTTTCTCCTTCATAGGATTGTTACCAACATGTAAGGAGAGATTGTGGGTTTGTTTTGTTTTGTTTTCCCCCAGTGCAGCACTAACCATCATAGGAACTCTTTGGGAAAGAAGCAGTGATCCTCTTCAAACACATTATTCATTTCTTATCTCATATCTGTGTATGCATTAAGAACCAGTGCAGTTTGCTGATACTCAAGAAAAACAGGATGTTGCAAAGCTCAACCACACAGGAGCTTTTCGAGCTCTCTCCTCTTCATCAGCTCCGAGGCTGACACCTAGTGCCCAGGCCGAGGATACCGCTCAGCTACTAGCCAAAAACACCCATCCAAATGAACATCACGCTGACTTCCAATAAAATGAACAGATTCAACAGGGCTGAAAGGCTCCCATTCCTTTCAGCCCCGATTTGCATACATATTCTAATTCTCATTCGAATCTATTAAAAGAGTAGCAAGCTTATGGACCATGATTTCAGCATTGTTCATCCCTTAACAGTTAGAGTTGCTGGATCATTAATACCAATAATGAGCTAGAACTGCAATTAGCGTCTAAATGAAATATGCCATGAATTACTGATTTATTATTATGTTTGTCAGTAAAAATATACTAGGGCACAGCAGGGTAAGCACAGAAATTATATCATTCCAGAGACTTCAAAACTGCTAGTTTTTCCTAGAAGGTGTCTGAAAACAATATTTAGAAAGACTGCCATTTTATTGCCAGACAAGTTGTGAGAAAGACACAGTACATAATACAATAGGAAAATCCAGCAAATTTTTAAAACTGCAAACACTTAAACACTATTAAACAATTATGTGCTTGCTTGCTCATATGACCCACTTGCCTTCTTCCTTGGGTGTTTCTCCTTTCACCAGCTTTAAAATCTTGATCTTCAGACCCTTCTTGGACTGAATTTCAGTCTCTCACTAAACTGCCCCAAATGAAAACAGCCAGGCTGCTTAACCAACCCATTCTCCTCCTTTCTCTTGTGCTTATTTTCCAAAATCTGTTGGAAGAGCAAAGTCCTAAAGCGAGATTTGGTCCTCATACATCATTCATGCATTTCCTAATGCAGTCATTGAAATACTGATCTCACAGACATATTCTGCTTGTAATCCATAAAAAGTCTTTGTGATCCCAGCTCATCTAGATACCATTTCTACCATTCAAACTTTTCAAACATTTCAATGCACCAGGAAGAATCAAACTGATCTGATTTTGTTTTTTAAAGAGCATGCCATGAGTTACTTCAACATGAGTTCCAACAAATCTTCTCTTCTCTGACTTCATCTCTTGTCCTACTTGTTTTAGGATATAGACAGCTCACTTCAATCTTATATAGCGGTAGACATTTTATTATTTTCTTATGTACTTACATATGTGTAACAGTATAAAATAACCTAAAGGCCTAGTATTATATGTGGACTATCAATAGCAAAAAAAAATCACAACATTTAATGCTAGTTTAGTTTTCATTTCTTGCAAGACTTTCAAAGTATGCCCATTGATTAGAATTACATTACGGCAATAGGAAAGATCACTTTGCTTAAATCTTTTTGTCAGCAAAGACAGACCATCATTTGTGGATGATAATCAGTGAAATACAAAGTAACCAAATCTAGTTACTAATTGCAAATTGGCAGTTGTTTATGTAAAAGTTTGTATCAGATATTAAAAGAGCATGATTCCTAGTGCTCAGCTGTGTGGAAGAAATTTGCACCACAGGTTGCCTGCTACTCAGTTACATTCCTTCCAGTATTCCTTTAGCAACTTCCAGAAGTTATCTAAGAAGATGCCTGCAGCAGCTTATGAACAGTCACAGAAGACAACACAAACTTGCCTGTTCTAATAAACGTGACACTTAAAATATGAAGGGTGAACAAAAAGACCATAAAAACTGCTACGTGGAAGAGCCACGTGTCTGGAGTTACAGTTTATTTGCAGAGTCTCCCTGTGACCAGTTTCCCAAATTAAGTTTTACACTATATAGTCGCAATCACAAGATGCTTGAAAGTCACCATAGTCCACCAAGAAGGAAATCAAATATTCCTAAATCCTACTATATATTAAAAAAAAAAAAAAAAAAACCACCACCTCACACTTAGATTTGCAGTGTATCTCACACTTCCTTACAGGGGCTCTACCAAGAAATTCCATTGTAGGATGGGAGAATGAAGTTGTGATACAGTAAAATCACTGTAGGAAGAGCAAAGACATTCTCACCATCAATGCCTATCAGCCAGGCAGGGCATTCACAGTTGTCTGGCATCCACTTCTTCTCAATACAATCCCTTGAAGAGCCTCCTCTGTCCCGAATTCCTCCTCCATGGACCTCAGCTGCTGAACTAGAGGGGCAGAAAGCTGCTTGCTATGGCATAGAAACATTAAGTAAGACTGTGAGGAAGTCTGGGAAGCAAGCAAGAGGTGAGTTATTGAAGTATTGTGACAGAATTACTCTACAAACCTAATGGCACAGGTTTTGAGGGCTGTCTTTGTAAAGGGAAACACTTAGTTGTCAATCTGGCTTGCTTTTTTAGGTAAAAGCTTTTATTTTAAAACAAGTAGCAAAGCCAAAGTAAGCATTTGCCAGGCCTCTGGTGTAAGTTGAAAATTCTCAGCTTGTAATAAACCTAGGGTGGGGGCAAAGAATATATCCTTTTGTTTCTTAGCAGTTGGCTTAAAGGACTCAACCAAGAAGATCAAGTTACCTGGAGGACACAGCTGAACTGTGCTCATGTTTAGCACCTTCAGTTCCAAATATCCAGCATGGCATGAGTCTCTTACTCCAAGAAACCACAGCTTTTCACAATAAAAAATAAAAAGAGAGCCATTCTGGAAAGATTTAAATTTGAGTCTTGTATTGGGTTTCTGTGGCAAGGTCTTGGTAGTGGGGGGGCTACAGGGGTGGCTTCTGTGAGAAACTGCTAGAAGTTTTCCCCGTGTCCACCACTGGCCAAGGCCAAGCCAATCAGTGGCAGTAGAAGCACCTCTGTGATAATATATTTAAGAAGGAAAAAAAAAACGGCTGTGTCTCAATAGCCAGAGAGAGAAGAGAAGTGAGAGGATGCAAGAGAAAACAGCCCTGCAGACACCAAGGTCAGTGAAGAAGGAGGGGGGGGAGGTGGTCCAGGTACCAGAGCAGAGATTCCCCTGCAGGCCCTGGTGAAGACCATGGCGAGGCAGGCTGTCCCCCTGCAGCCCATGGAGGTCCACGGTGGAGCAGATCTCCACCTGTAGCCCATGGAGGACCCCACGCTGTAGCAGGTGGATGCCCGAAGGGAGGAGGCTGTGACCCCATGGGAAGCCTGCACCAGATCAGGTTCCTGGCAAGCCATTGTGGACCCATGGGGGGAGGAGCCCACGCCGAAGCAGGTTTGCTGGCAGAACTTGTGACCCCGCAGGGGACCCAGTGCTGGAGCAGTCTGCTCCTGAGGGACTGCACCCCGTGGAAATTATGAACCCATGCTGGAGCAGTTCATGGAGAACTGTAGCCTGTGGGAAGGACTCATGTTGGAGAAGTTTGTGGAGGACTGTCTCTCGTGAGAGGGACCCCACGCATGAGCAGGGGAAGAGTCCTCTCCCTAGGATGAAGAAGCAGCAGAGACGATGTGTGATGAACTGACCCCAACCCCCATTCCTGTCCCCTTGCACCACTGGGGGGAGTAGGTAGAGAAACTGGGAGCGAAGTTGAGCCCAGAATGAAGGGAGGGGTGGGGGGAAGGTTTTTAAGATTTAGCCATTTTTTCTCCTCTCCTTCTCTGATTTTGATTGATAATAAATTAATTACTTTTTCAAGTTGAGTCTGTTTTGCCCGTGATGGTAACTGATAAAATAGTCTCCCCCTGTCCTTATCTTGATCCATGAGCCTTTTGATTTACTTTTCTCTCCTCTGTCCAGTTAGAGGGGAGTGATAGAGTGGCTTTGGTGGGCCCCTGGCGTCCAGCCAGGGTCAAACCACCACAAGTCTATAAGTTATAAAAGCAAAGGCTAGAAACTATATGTCACATATACTTACCTCTTACAGTTTAAAAAAGGTCCTTCCTGAATGTTAATGTGACTACTGGGAAAAAGAATTTAGAAATTTTTAAGCAGGAAACTCACACTATTAACACATTTCTCACAAGTAGAGTGCCAAGACTCAAACTTCTCACTCTGCCATAACTACTTGGGCCCTGTAGGGCTTTTTCACAAATCAGATTTCACCTCTGAAGGAGTATTTTAAGCGGAGGAATACTAGCACAGTAAGAGATCAAAACTATGGAATGCAACATAGATAACACCTCATAAAAAGGATAAATTTTACATCATTGTCTTGAAGCACAAGCTTATATTCCTGAGGCTGGACTCATTGATCTGATGTTAGGCATCTTTTAAAAATTCTGTGCATCAGTCTTATTACAGTTATGCAGAAAAAGCTCTTGGGTTTGTATTCTGTAAATCAGGTCCCTCTATGCATAAAGTGTAAAGCACAATCTGGATGGCTGTAATAACTCCAACTTGTTAGACTTACTTTCCATGTAGGCTTATGGCTCCTCAGATTCTTCAGATGTCCCTTTTTTACCTTCTGTTTGATAAGGCATGCTGTGGGAAGAAATATGGGTTGGTCATTTTTGACATGAAAGGCAAAGGGCAGACCTGAAATTTTGTCATTTACCTCTATACATGTCCTCATCAAAAAGGTCAAATTTTCTATAAAAAATACTTTAGTGTCACTTTGTTGCCATGGGATAATTCATGCTCAAAGGCCTCCTTTTATCTTAGGCTCTTGTCTTCACTATTTAACGTTCAGCATCAACATCATACACCACCCCTCATCATCATCAACATCAGAGACACTAGTTCAGAATTAGCAACAGGAAAGTCACTAAAGGCTTGGAGGCTCAGTTCAAATAAGCATTCAAAAGTTCAACTGTTTATCAAAATCATTTCCATTTCTAGAGCAGACTGGAAATTATATAAAAATAAACTGTGGTGAACTTAGGCCATGACATGCAGAGGACCCTGGAAAGGAGGTATGAATACACCAAGAAATTTTTTTCAGCCTAGAAGGCTTTTTTAAAAAAAAAATATCGCAATTTCTAATCAGTAATGCCTGTCTTAAAAAGAAAAAAAAATATGTTTAGAGGCAAATTTGAGAACAGAAGGAGTAACAGCAGACAGAACTCAAAGCCCAAACTGATGCATCACTTTGGAGAACACTGAAAACTAGTTTAGGAAGGATCAGTCTGCAGGGTCATTCTCACACAGCTCCCTCTCACCTGTCCTATTACAGCAGTACCTAACTAAGAACAGACAAATATCAGCCCCTTGCAGCTCAACCCTGAGTCATTCCCCATCCACCATGCAAGTCAGCCTTTTCCCATTCTTTCTGGTCTAAGGAGTCTGCATTTTGAGGGGAAGACCTAATGTAAGTTAATTCGAAGGGTGGATGACCAATAAACAAAAAGGGGGGCAAATTTGACTAGCCAGTGGGAGACCTGGTCCTTCAGCGTGCTTTCTCATAGACATTCATAAAACCAAGCAAACTGTACACATAAATCTGCAGCTTATTAAAAAGGAAAACACACACTGTCCTTGGCAATATCTTTACGTGTTGGCAGCTATGCAGTCAAAAAGTAGGTTTTGCAGTCAAAAAGTATGTTTTCCTACCTCCTGATGACTCCAACTGATTGAAGGGATTGGGTTTCAACTTCTCTCCCAAAAATGTATCTTCAGGGAAAGTTTAGGACTGGAAAATTTCAGCTTAAACATGGAATATTTGTGACAACAGTTGTAAAGGAAACTTCTCAGCAACCTTCCCAGAATTTCAGTGTGAAAAAGTATCTGAGATGCTTTCTTATTTTTTCACTTATTACAAGACTGATTAATGTACAAGGACAAACGCCTGGACAGGAAATCTCCATATTCAACTAAAAGATGAAAATCAGAGGTGTGGAGAAGTGTTCATGTATTTGATAAAGGTGGCTTGAAAATATTTAAGTGAAACATGCAGGCTTTTATTCATGAGTCCTAAAGGACTGACAATGCAAAAGTTGCTGGCTTCCTTTTTGCACAGCAGCACAAACACAATATTCACAATGCGCGATCTCATTGCATTAGCCAGCTAGTGAGTGTCACTGCTTCTGAAAAGGAAAAGTCTGGTTGTACGAAATCATTCTGCCTCAGAGCTAGCAAAAGAGTGGCCTTTTCCTCCCCCTTCTTCAAGGAGCTGCCAAGCATGTCAGATCATTCATGTTAAATTATGCTGGATGGCATTGAGATGTGCACTACTGTCATCTAACGGCTGAATTGCTGCTGTCAAATCCTTTGCGCTGTGAGCCTCCGGTAGCAATCCAGCAGCGGTCCAAAACAGGGGAACAGACCTTTATCTGCTAATTCACGGCTAGTTTGAACCTGACAAAATAAACAACACACATGACAATCAGAGAAAAAAAAATAATCTAATCAACTCTAACGTCTTCTGCTGACCTGTAGACAAACTAGTTCATCAAAATCCCATGGCAAAATTCAGTTCTGGCACAAAGTGCAATAGTCTTGTTGATTTAGTCAGAAGCTTAGTTAACTACATATTTTAAACCTTCACAGTAGGCAGAAAGAGTGAAATTAACTGAAAATTAAAGAGAACACTCATACAAGCAAAACATTTGTCTGCAGTCTGCTATCTATACCTTGAATTGTACTGTGGCTTTAACAATTTAACTCAAATGAAATTAGAATTACTGACTGAGGTTCAGTAATAATTAAGCTTGTGCCTTTTACCTATTTATTGCCCTTACCAGCCCCTCTGTTTACTTAGTAAACAATCTTTCTTCAGCTTTCCTGCAGTTCAGTCCGTGCTAGGAAAATGCTAATCTCTCCCAGGTTTTAGCTTTCTCAGTTCCCCTGCACCATGGTTTGACCTGCAGGCAAATGAAGCCATTCAAATATTTGCTTATCTTGTCATCTGTTCTCATCAGACCTTGCAATTCCTGTCATGCCCCACATGTCAGTTTAAAGCATAACGTCATTAATACCTCCAGTGCACTAATGGATGCTTCACACATGAACGCATTAATGAAATGTGTTATTGTTTTCCCTCACAGGACATTAACAATCTCGCTCACGCTGAGCCCCTGAAGCCCTGCAGTGCTGCTGAAAACCACTAGCTATCAAATGAACCCTCAGTTACGCCTCAGTAACTTTAAGTTCAAGTTTATCACTGAAGTGTCACTCATGTGAGGAGAAGATACAAGCCTCTAAGGTCTTTTGGGCCCAGCTTGAATTACCATAAAGAGTAACAGGAGGCAATAGCTGCAAGGGAAAAATACACCATCGTATAAATGAAACCCTGTCAAGATAAAATAGGAAAGATCTGGGTGTCAATGTAGTCATTTGTTTCTTGTTTCTCCCCTTTGTCTGTGCACTGATGGCTTGGATAATGAAGACAGGATTGGTTTTCTAGAGGACAGAAACACAAATAGTCTAGTTTCCTGATAGAGACATTAACTATAAGAGGCAATAAAGATTCCTTACGCAAACCATATTTAAAATCGCTTTTCTGTACCTTTAAGAATTATTTCCAGAGGAGTTGCGAAACAGCCACAGCAAGTTATGCTGCTTTTACATACAGGTTAGCTAAATAAGGCTGCCTGTCTTCTGTTAGGCTGTGATTGCAAGAGCACTTTGGCAGCAGAAATAGGGTAGTAGCTTTTTCACATCACGAATAATGTCGCTACCTTTTGTATAGGTCAAGGTAGAATACAAATCAAGCTTTTCCTTGCATTCACCTTCACCATGGGAATCAGCCTCTAAGCCCACATTTTAAGTTTGTATTTCGCAAAGCCAACAGATGAAGTTGTCCACTGTACAGTTGGCCTCAAAAATCAGAGTTCAGAGTAGCTGGTAACTTTGAATTTTCCACAGAGTGTAACATATATTACTGTGTAAAGTTCTGAACAGGAAAAATACAGCAAAATACTGGAATTTCACCTAGTGTTTCAGGTATGAAATCAGAAAGTTCTCTTACACTACAGTCATCCTTTGGCTCTCACTTTATTCTCGAGCAATGACATTCCTGTATGGTGGCTATAGGCATGGCTAGCAGGGGGGTCATGCTGGGAACAGGCAATATAGATCCCTAGCTGTAGAGGAAACAAGTAGGATAGTCCTGCAAAGGCCATACCTGGCTCATTCTAGGAGCTGTGATGCTCCAAGGAACCGCTAGCATCCCCCTCCTGTGAACTACCCTGAAAGCCCCATTTTTCCTCATCTGTCCAAGACATGATATGAATCTCAGAGCTCTCAAGCATAGGAAGGTTCTGATGAGTAGCCTGCAAGGTCAGGAAGGTCAGCCACCCCTATTTCAGTTTATTGCCTATTAACCTCTGAAGACAAGTCCCTGAATGTCTTCACGATGATATAGTAGAAGTCCTGCATACATTCTGCATATTGTACCAAATAAGTCCCAAAGAAATAAAACATAAATGGGGGGAATGAGTCTTGTAATCAAAATCAACAAACTAGCTTCTGGAACTTCCAGTGCTACAAATGCACAGCTGCCTTCTGTAGGATAAGGTGGACTGCCACGAAATGTTTCACTCTGCCCAGGGTACTCACAAATAGTTGCTGTTTCTTGTTTCTGAAATTTAGACAAGTGGAAACATTTCAGAATTTCTAATATTTGCAATGCAGAACCATTTCTGAGACTCATCCCCTTGTTCACACAGCAAGTCCTCTTGTGCAAAACATTTTTTTTTCTCCAGCATATATTTCCATAAAGAAAGAGTGGTAAAATCAGTGTCAGCACATAAGAGCTTTTTCCTTCCTGTGGATTTATTAGTGTAACTTGTCCTCTTTCTCAGGATCTCACAAATCAGTGATGGATCACAGTGTCTCTGGCTCAGATATCACAGACTG
The DNA here is from genome assembly GCA_023375905.1 of Nycticorax nycticorax. Taxonomy (NCBI): domain Eukaryota; kingdom Metazoa; phylum Chordata; class Aves; order Pelecaniformes; family Ardeidae; genus Nycticorax; species Nycticorax nycticorax. The sequence goes on along the minus strand of JAKFQP010000490.1, from coordinate 347,216 downwards.
TCTGCAACATCCTGATCTTTTCTTTTTATTGCCATTAGCTAATCAATATGTCCCATAAACCTATGACTACCTAATGCTATTACATGTGTTACTGAACTTCATTTCTGAACATTTCCAACGAAGCATTTTTCATTACCTACCCATTTCTTCCTCTTAATTTGCTAATGGGAAGGCTTATGCAGGAATGAAGAGTTTTTATCCCATTTGCTTCTGAACAAGCTAAAACAAGGCATGCACCACAGCCAGCAAGGCTTTCTTAATGTTTTCCCCCTCCTTTTTAAAATGTGCATTCACAGAAGAGTGGTGTGTGTTCTAGCACCAGAAATGTTAATGGAAAGGATGAATTGCCTGCTCTTTGGAGATGCCATACAGTGCAGCAGTAAGTACATGGTCACGCGCTTCCCACATGGCTATGAGTACAGTCAAGTTGAGCAACAAAACTGTTTCTTTGACAGCAATGCACAGTAGTAAATTGAAGTACCAGGGAATGTTCCTAGGCACTGAAATCCAGTCATTTCTTGTACTAAGTTTTCATAATGACCCCTGTTGCTGTCCTAAACAAATTCCAGGCACAAATCAGGAGCTGGGAGAGGCCTCTTGCCCATGCTAATTGCCAGTTTAGGAGCAAACTTTGCTTTTCAGATGTCAGCAGTTTAAAATAATCTGGACACAGGCTGTTCTGTGCCAGGTGGTTGCAGTATCAGAAAGATTCTAACCTAATTTAGCCTACGAGGGTAGATTACAGGTTTTAATATAACTCCATATATATGTGTATGTATACACATAATGTTATTTGTATACACACATACATGTTTCCACATTAAGCTTTTACTGGTTCTCTACTTTCTCTGCACATTTGTGTACAGGAGAATAAATACATGAAATATTATGGTATGTTCAGATACTAATGTGCTACTTGGCATACCAAATGGAGGAGAAAGTACCTATGTCTACATTAACAAGTAATTTAATGCATTTAGCATGGATCTGTACATTTAAAGAACAGGTGCTGAGGCCCCTTCATCTACACCTCTCCACAGCATGCAACCAAAGGGGGTGCTACTTCAGTTTAGTGTGCAACCCAAGACTAAGCATACCCAACACACACATAGTTTAAAGCTATCCCATTCTCTAATGTATATGGAAATGAACTTCTTGAAAAGCTGAGCACTAACAAGTTGGGGTTTTTTAATCTGTTTTACTATTATGGATTCTTTCTAGCTCCTCTTGCCCAAGGAAAGAGTCTCAAGAGCAGCAACAAGGCGTGCCTGACCATTAATGAGAAAAGTCTTCCAGAGGCAGACCCCTCGGTTTATGGAGGTGCATTTCAAAAGCAACTTTAAAAAAAATACATATTCAAGTGTCTTAAGAAATAGCAAATTAATTCCAGCTTCAGTAAAAAAAGTAACTTGATCACAGTTGCTGCTGTATTATTTCATTTTTTTATCTTCATACACATTTTTTTAGTGCTACTTTGATTGAAATGAAATCTAGTGAAAGGTATAAAACTTGAACAACACTATCATGCATATGTGGAACTAAACCTAAAATTTGTTTCATTAACAGCTATCTTTTCTCTTTGTTTAGTATTTTCTTTCCACAATCTGGGAGCAGTTGATGCTTTTACTCCTTCCTTTGCTATTGAAGCATGCACAAAGCATTTCCTCAGGCTGATACTGTCTGCCTGAAGCTATTCATTCCCTGTATCTTTAGCCAGAGTAGCATCTAGCCAACATTTTCACTGGAACAATGCCCAGGTATGCTACATTAATTCAGGAAACTACCTTTTGTCAGTGAGCATTAGGGATTATTACCCAAGAACTATATATATATATATATATATATATATATGCAGAAAAGTAGCCAACTTTCTAATAAAAGTGCCCAAGGGCCAGATTTTTAGAGGTGTTCAGGTGTCTAAAGATTCAGTGCCAGCTGGGCCTGTAGGGTTTTTTTTAAACCCTCCCCCTTCATATCTTAAGATCAAATTTTTAAGTGTTTGCAGATGCCAGAAGTTCTTCATAGCTATAGGTAATGGGAGGACAGGAGGAGGGAAACCTAGCCCACAGGGAGGAAAAAACTTTTGCTACAGAACAGAGAAATGCCAACTCTTACTGGTCATGCCTGTGTTTCTTCTAGAGCAGTCCTCAGAGCAGCTGTGATCACAGCATGCCTCCTGTCCATGTGGCAGCCTGCTCTGAAGCGTCCCCCTGTATTCTACACCACCAAACACATACACACAGCTTCATGCACTTCACAGGACGCCCTCTGGCTATACTCCAGGCCATGTTTGCAGGCTTATTTTCTGTACAGGCAGCAAGTTCAGTCTTAATGTAAACAGTAGCCAGCAACAGAGAGAAAGCCTACATGTGTGTAACTAGTGGTGACCAGATACCTCAGAGTCTGGTTTGTATTTATCTCATATAATAAGACGTAATGAGTTGCAAGACTTCATTTCCATGGAGTAATTTTGCTGGGAAAGATAGGGATGGAAATAGAAAGTGGTACAGCTAGCAAACAGTGACAGCAAGGGAGGACAGCAGATGGAGATCTAAGAGTACCCATGTGAAGCAAATAGGGTTACTCTTCCTATGAACCCCTAAGCAACACCCATGCTGTTATAGTATCCCATACTCTGCTGCTTCTCTCTCATCCCTAATCCAGGTTACATTGCTGAAAATGTTCCAGGGTGACAGGAATTCTGGGATGTAGCACAGAATCCCAACAGGAAGCAAGTGACAGATGATATGATCTGGCTTATGGTTTTATCCCAACGAGTGTGGCAATTAAACTTTTTAACCATTGGAAGATGATGATTTTTCTTTTGAAACTGGACTATCCTAATAATTTCAGATTTTTTAACACATTTTCATTACCTCTCCAATTTCAACTCTCCAAAATACATTGGGATATTAAAGAAATGTATTGCTAAGGACACAGGGTAAGTCTATCCTTTACTGTATTAGTACACTACACTTTAAATCTTTAGTGTCTCTACAAGCAGCATTTGTGGATGACATCAAGTACTGCATAGGCAAGGATGATACAGCTGGTGCACATGAAAGCACAGCTTACTATTTTCAAGGACAACAATTGGATTTACACGATACTGTTAACTAAGGAAGTTGCTTGAGTCTTTTCAGGAATAAGTATCAATGAATATCAGTTGTAGGATATTATCTAAAGGGCTTCATGTTTTCTGGATGTTGATACTTATTTCACAGGAAGTCCTCTATCCAATCTAATATAATCAGAGCAAGAAAACAGAATTAATAACTTAGTTGCCAAAATACATTAAAAACCTTCATAGACGTCATCTCACTGATAAATCATACATAACTTCTGATATAGTTAAAAATTTGAAGTACTTTGCAGTAGTGAAAATAACTTCAGAAAACAGCTTTCAAGAGTGATTTAATCTCTCCAGGAATATATCAGTGAATCATTTGATTCAGTTGTATTCATCTTTCACTTTCTGCCACTGTACTGCATTAGATTCTGATCCTAAGACAAGGGGTAAATAAAACAAAACAGGTCTCCTTCTTGTACTAATAATTTCACTAGAATCATCTGCCTCAGAAGCCCCAAAGTCATGCAGTCAGGATCAGGAGACATATCACACTACCTGGGAAAGCAAGCAGTATACAGTGAACCACTACCAAGAATTTCATACACTGTATTTCTAAATACTGTAATTGTATAGCTTCAGATTTTGAAAAAGACTATCAAAAAGTTAGGACTGAACATCACAATGAATAAAACATTCCCTGGTTAAGACCAGTGGTTTCTGATTGGAGAAATTCTTGCATTTAGATTTTGCATAGATTCTGGAGCAGCTGCAATTCACATTTTTCAGAATATGACAATATGCTGCTGCATAGAGTTCTGAAAACACAGCCATTATTCAGACAGGTGCAATGTGAGTCTATATAAATCACCAACTTTGTTCATGATAGTGGAAAAGAATGAACAGATAGCATCATCTGAACCTTAGCAAAATGCATCTTGTATTTGCTCCTCCACAGATTGTACAACATCAATGAATGTTGAATCAGAGACCAGCTGACATTATTACTATTGCCATCATCATGGTAATATTTAATCATATCACCAAACCTAAAATCAGTTAGAAAGACTGGAACAGTGAATGTTTGTCATCTCAGAAATCAGCAGTAACATTTTCAAGGACAATGGAAAACAAGAAAATCTGTAACATCCACATGTCTATCCTTATTCGGAAATGAATTTGTTTGAATAGTCATAGTGATCTTCAGAAAAAAAAGGCAACAGCACAAGAGAAATATTTAAGATTGCATTCATTGGTTTCTCATGTACATTTAAGGTGTAAGAGGTACTTCATTATAGAATACATATGCCATAGTGAAGGAAAGATTAAATTGCAAGAACATGGTAGGACGTGGAAAGACTTAAATTAGATTTCTTAACATCCACTGTCTTTACATGCATAAAAACTAATATCTTTGTTTCAATGATACCACCTTGTTTCAATGATACCACCTAGGCTTCTGGAAAATCTCAGTTTTGTTAGCCTGTCTACTTCTAATTCTACTTCAGTTTAAGTAGGCTACAGCATTGCTGTTCCTTTGGCCTCTGAGCCAAAACAGGCCGTTCATTATATCTTGTGAAGATGAACCCTTTCAGCCAGACAGAATAAGCAGCAATCCCATACCTGCCTTGAACTTTAAAAAATCCCTTCCCTTAACATCCATTTATCTGTGACCTGGATTTAAACTAAACAGTTTGATGCACTTTGTAGGCCTTGCATACAACACACAGGAAAAGAGTCTATATAGAATGCAGAAGCATGTTAAAGAAAAAGAAAAATCAGAAAAAAACAGGAAGAATAATGCATCCAAAACAATGTCTGATACTCCCAGATGCATCTTTTGGTCTGACATATTACTTCTACCTACAGTGCCCTGTCAAAAAATAGGGCAACTTGTATACCTTAGGTCATCTTCTAATTTCACGGAAGACTTTGGAAACCAAGCGTGGGGAATTCACAAGGCTGCTTTTGGTGACTTGATCTGGGTAGTAACAACTGACATGGTATGTGAGCGTGAAGAGCATATACAAATGGACTACCCAGAACTGTCACAAAGCATTCACCAAAAACCTGATAACATTATGAGGCATTTAGCAAAAACAGAGCTTGCATGAAACTAGCATTAGCCAGATTGAACACTAGCCAAGAGATTACCAAAAGACTCTTGAGAAAGAGGAATCCACTTGAAAAGAATTATTTTATTTTTTTTTAAATATGATTGAGGGAAAAGACCATAACAGAGCAGCAGTCAAAGTGGGTTTGAGACAGACAGAAGTTGCCTCCCCGGTGTTGTGACTTCCGCCTGATGAAGCAACCTCCCTGTTGGAGATGTACCCTGTGCCACTTCGTGGGGTGGTGGTGCAGGGTGCAGCAAGCAGGGCCCCCCACCTCTAGTAGACCTGTGTGACCTCATAGGGGGGTTTCTTACCAGCAGAGCCGGAGCACCTGCGCTTCTGCCAGAAAGCATGGGGAAATAGGGAAACCTGCCCGGTTAGGAGGGGGGATGAATTTGTGATCCACAGGGCCTGTGACAGTGGGATTGAGTCTGGAGAATTACTATTTTTGAGGATTAAACAAGCACGTTTGAAAATTTGTAGGTGCTTATGAATATTTTGTAAGTGTTTAATGTTGTGGTTTCTGTTGCATTGCTGATACTGACCTTGAATGTGTAGTTCACAGATTACCAGATAATTATATGTTGTTAATAAATCAATAAACAAGTATCATCTGATTTAAACAGCAGTAGTTGAGCAGCTTTTTACCCAGTGACACTGACTATGACAGTATTTGTTGCTGTCAGCTGGTACCTGTAACCATTCCCTCCTGGAAGGTTAAAAAAGTTAAAGGCAGTAGAGAGCTGCTTGGATTCTTTTCTAAATGAGGATGTTTCTCCCTCCCTCTCCTCTTTTGCTCTAGGCCAGTTAGCTCTGAAATGGAAGCGGTCCCATAGCTAAACAACTGCTTCTCCCTTGCCAAAGAGCATGCTTCATACCTCCCTCCTTCACAAATTGTTCTAAAAATTGAGATTTTCAGGAGCTCTATGCCACTGCCTAACCAGCCAAGCTATCGCCTGTTTTGCTGGAACCCCTTTTCTCCTTCCCTTTAAGCCACTTTCCTACAAAGAAGCTCAGTGAAACCTGCCCATTCAGACACTACCCATGGGCTTGACAGAGCTACAAACCAGTGGAATTATGATGCTGAGGAGTCTGTAGTCACTGTCCCAAACAGGAACTTCAGTTAATTACACAGCATAAGCCAGAATTCAGGCATGGTGCATCTTTCTTAAAATGACCACAGAATATAAATAGGCTAATTAACCCCCAAGTTATTCAGTCCTAAACTTGTACAGTAAAAGCAAAATGTTTTAATTAGCAATTTCTTTATAAATATAAAGCCCAAAACTGTCCTTCCTTACACTTAATTTAATAAGAATATTGCTTATCACTAAGTCTATCAGAACAGCACAGCCCTGTGGGTAATTGCCTTATCTGTTTACTAAAAATGCATCCATCGGTTCCTTTCAGTCCTTTCTCCCCAGTTAAACAGGGTTCAGGCAGAAAACTGTCTTAACTGTATTTTACTCCATCAATTCTGAGACAATAATTCTGCTATAATAATCTTTTCTGGTTTCCATGTATGCCAAATCCCATCGCATTCATCACTTTAGATCAGCATTATTGCTGTTACCCTCTCACATAATTTTCCCAGAAAGTTTTATAATTACGAGTCTCTTAATTATAGTTTAATCATAGTTTTCTTCAGGTAGAACAATTAAATTAAAATAATTATAATGCATACTGGAGAACATTCCAGGGCCCAGGAAATAGTAGAGCACTACATTCCCTTTTTTTATTGAAAGAACAAGAAAGAATCACTTTGATTTTTCACACTAGGAATGTATGAGGAATATTCATTCCTTGTATTTTGTTTGTAACAAATTGCGCTATTTAGACCATACTGATAATTCTCCAACAACATGCCTACCACCTCTATAGTAAGCTTTTTTTTTGTAGGCTAAGAATTTCTGAGTACGTACATTCAGAAACAGCTCAAGTTTTTAATATTAACATAAAGCTGGACATGGTGAGGAGTAATACCAGGATTGGATTTTCATAGAAAAGACAATGTGAAGCACAAAACAAGGCAGAAGTAAGCATTTAGGGCATCACCTAGTTGGTGACCCAGAACGATCAGTCCTTAATATAAAGGCCTCAGGTAAAAGAAAGTTGCTCCTTCAGCTCAGTAGGCAAAACATCCAGGAGAATTGTCAGTATCGATACTGTAAAAGAACTTCAGTGACTGACAGTTTATAGCTGAAATAAAAGAAAGATAACCTTTTACTTCAGAAGGTTTGGGTTAGTTTCCCATTGCAATCCAAGGAACGACCTCACAGGTTGTTTGATAGCATAATTAAAAGCTTCTGTTACAGAAAGCTCCATGAGGAGCAAACTTTCAGTTCCGATGATGTGGTAGAGCTATAAAGCACTGGTTTATACTTTAAAAAACCTCTCAGCTATGTGTAATCAATAAACAGAAGTTCCTATGTTTTTTAAAAATGCAAAGGCGCTGGTCCCTTATCTTTACAGACTTAATTTTACAGGTTCATTAAAACAAACTAACTGCTACAAAATAATGAAATGTGAAAGAAAGGAAAACATAAAAAAAAAAAAAAAAAATCAACCCTGCCCACGCTGCTGGGGAAGAAAGGAAAAACCCCAAAGACAAGAAGACCACTCAATTATGATTTCTCATCATCAATGTAAACAATATTTTATAGATCAACACCTTGCAAAGCAGATGAAAGATAATGGATCTAACTTAATCTAGATTAGGTAAATACAGCTAGATAGGAATTGCAAAACTCTTTGAACTCAAGACCAAAGTTAAGCTATCAACTTTCTTCGTCATTGAGAATTCAGTGCCAATATACCCACGTGGAACAGCCTCAGAAAACTTAAAGCAACACAAGTTCTCTACATGCAGTGCATAACAAATGCACCCACAGGACAATGTCAGAGATGTTTATGTAAACATCCAGTACAACCATTAATTTTCTCCATATTAATGCAATGAGTTAATGAAGTGTCATTTACTTGTACCTTGTCTATTACCGTAAGTACAAACTGCTGGTTTAGGCAGCACAGCTGCAACTGTGCCCATGTTGGGAATGGGGAGAATACCAAGTACATACCATGCACAGATTAATCTTTCTGGTATAAACTAATTGAGGTGAAGAGAGACAGCAACCAGACTACTTCTAGTCTTGGAAAAAACAACTTCTATAAGACATAAGGTCACTGGAGCATGAAAAACACCTGTTCACTTTTAATAGTATTCATAATATTATAACAGACCAGAGATAGTGATACTCATGTAGATTTAAAACACTGATAAATACTTACAAATTGTGACAGCTGTCAATCATATGAAAGGCTTTCTTGTCCTAAAGGACACCAAACAGTCCCTACAGAAAAGGGAAAAAAGCCCATCACTGTACTTTGTGGTTTCCCAAGAAATCCAGATGGAGGGTGTGCATATCTGCATTTCATCTCCATCCCTTCTGTGGGAGGGACAGCACAATCACTGCCCTTCTCTGGACACAGCTACAAAATCACAAGGGAAAACATTATCTCCACATGTCCCATCATTTGGGCCTGCAATAAATGCATGACATTTGACTTACTGAATTTTAAAACAAATTACTTTTATTTCTCACTAATATTCTAGGTAATTAAAAGTCATATTTATGATGCAGACTGTAAGCTTCACAAAACTTTTATTAATATTCCACACTCTGAAGTTGTAAAGTTGAAGGGGGAATTAATTATATGTACTTATTTATATTGCTGAAACTATCATAATCTGTTTGTTTATTTAGTACTAATTTTTATATATGACAACCCCTCAATGGATCGGAAGTGCTAAAACTAGTACCCACTGAAAATGTTTCAGACAAATTTATGTTCAGTTTGCTAGAATCTGGTGTGCAGTCAAATGCAGCAAATTAAATGTTCTATAGGTTATGTTTTATGTTCAGTGATGAGTGTGCATTAAAACATATACTGAAGAATCACATGATGCTTATAGATAACCACCAAATGAAGTATGAAAAAGAAAGTGAGGCTGTATTAGCTAAAGTGAGAAATTGAAGGATGGTAGAAAATAACAGTAATGGGTGGAGAGGTGAATGGTGGAGCAGATGGGGAGGATGGCAAGGTGTTGAAAAATTAGTTAATGATTGAAGCATCTTGAAGAGGAAAACTACTTTATAATCGGTAAGTACCATCATTAATCAATTTAAGTTGATTTTCTTTTTTCAAACAGCCTGTCTATTACATTGAAAGATTCCCCTACATGTTGTGGAAGGATGTAGTACCTTCAGCATTTCTTTGAGCTGAAGGGCTTGTCAACTTATTGACTGTTAGGGACATGAAGTTCAAATGCAGAAGCTCTGTAATAGCTCTTATGTTCCAACAAGAAGGCCACAGCAAAGCTATTATGAAAACAAAGGCAGTGTAGTGAGAGACAAATGGATTTTATGCACACTTGTGCATACATGTACACAAAAATCCTATACAAAGGAGTCTTCAAGTGTATCAGTACAAGTCTAAATGCTGGATCAAATATAAGCAAAGTAATTACTGGTCTCTAGTGCTGTCTTAAATATGAAAAGACATAGAGGCTATGGAGGGACAGCAGTCAAGGTTTTGACTAAGCAAGTATTTGTACATAGAATTTAGAATCTGACAAGGAGGATGGTGTCACAAACAATCCATGTTTCCAAATTATTAACACAGATCATTTGCTGAGCTGTTAAGACCTGACTGGTTACATATTCTGTTATTTTCCTGTAGTTGTCATCAGCTATTACCACATTACACATTCTCTGAAAGATAAGTCTTCTCTGTAATGAGAGAAATGAGAGTAATGAGAGACAGTAATGAGCTGGTCTCAATTAGATGTGCGTCTATGCAATGGAGGCTACAGTCTAACATTACTTAGCACAACAAAGATATAGTTCATAGTTGTAAGTGAATCAATGCTTTGACATGCAGTCAGGTTTTCAACAAGCAAAAGTTACTATTTTCAAACACTACTTAATTCCTTCTTTCACATTTACAGGAGATAATATACCAACATGGAATTTCTGCTCCAGGGGCTGCACCAACATGTGTTCTCCTGCCACTGATAGCAGCACTGCCCTATTTACTAAAACATGAATCAGAAGATTTACCTCATGTCCAGCAGGTATTACAGGACCTTTCCTCTTTCATTTATTTATTTATTGGGTCATGTCTTTTAATATAAATCTGAAATTCTGAATACTGACACCATTGTTTGTGTGAGTTTAAGGTATGATACTCTAGGCCTTATTTATCAGATATTTGTAAATCCAGGTCAATAAATGTGGTTACACTTGATCCAAAAGGCTAAATCCCCTCTCTCCAACCAACAGATTTGAACAAAAATGCTGTAGTAAAATATAACTGCTTAAAAGCCCTATCAGTTAGCAACCTCCTTTTCAAAAAAGAAAAAAAAAAAGAAAAAAATCAACTCAGGCCCACAACTTTTATACCTTAGTAAAAAGAGTTGTAGACATCAACCTGAGCTTTGTCTGTCAAAAAACTTGGATGCCAGACACATTTCAATCTATGCCACAAAATAATCTTTTCTTCTTGATGAAAATAGACAAAGAAAAAGAGGCAGAAAAATGAAACAATTTGATGGCAAGTCAGTAGTTATATAATTCTTTGGCTAGACCCTTCTGTATCTCTTCTTGGGGAAAAATAAGAACAGTCAGTAGAATCAGACACTGGGATTAAATGACATTGCTATATCCTTCCCAGGAAAAAAATTATTTGCCATCATTTGTACCACATCCTCTGGTCTGAAGGATACTCTGTCAGTTACAAGCATACTTCAAGAGTGGCTAAGGTCTGTACCATATGTACAGTAAACCAAAGAATTACTTAGTCTGAACCAAAACAAGTGGAAAAGAAAGATAAACTGATTTAACTTTCATTGACTACTCATCATTCCCTAGTACTATACCTAGCTTAATTTTAAATGTGTTGTTTATCTTGTTCAGTTTTGGTCCTTTTATTCTATAGGATAGGAAAGGAGGTCTAGTTTTAATCAGATGTTCCATAAATTGATACAACTCTGATTGCACTGTTCTCAACAATTCTTTTCAAATTCTCATTCCAGAGTGATAATAAAGCCTGTTTGCAAACATAAGTAATTTCTCTTTGATGGTGGTTTTACCCTTTGATTAATTGCAAATTAATGTATCTCAGGCCAAAATTGCAGTGTTCACATAAACATACACTATCCATTTATAAGTTTGAGTGATTCCTCACATACTGTAAATCTCAAGTACTAATTTAAATTTTAACTCATCTTTCTGCTAAGAAGATACCAAAATCAAGTAACATGACTGAATCAAAATATAAGGGAGACTGATAAGGACCATTTCACTGTCAATAACAGAAAAAGTCTACTGAATCACATGAAAGGTCCCTCTAGGCTAAGTCCCTGTCTCAGATAGCACCTAGTAGTTAGTTTCTTCCCGACTCCTTTTCTTTAGTCCCTGATGATCAGGGAGAACTCTAAGGTTTTGAAAGGGACAGGTGACACCCATGTCCAAGGAGACTTCTTTTTTTTAAATGTATCTTGTAACAGATGAGTAGGTGTGATGGGTTGACCCCAGCCAATAGCCAAGCACTCAGACAGCTGCTTGCTCACTCACATGTCCCATAGGATGGGGAGAAAATAGGAGAAAGGTGAGAATACCATAAAAGTCCATTGAGTTTATTCAGTACATAACTTGGACTCCATCTGTTACAGTGGTTGCTCATGGTTTGTTGTGTTGTGGAGAAGCAATGCCAGCTCAGGCTGAGTCACCACCACACTTGCCCAGTTTTTAGTGAGGTTCATTTAGGTGGTTCCTGCTATAGTGCTTCCTATAACATACAACTCAAAACATGGGTTACAACAGGTTAAATGTATATCCATTACAATCTCTACCCCTCGTCCCTTTGGACCAGGCTATAGAGTTAGTACTGCAACAACACCCACCTGTTGCACCTGTACCAGCATGGATCCTCCATGGGCTGCAGTCTCCCTGAGGGTTTACCTGCTCCAGTATGGCCTTATTCACAGCCACAGTCCCTTCAGGAGTGTTCCTGCTTCAGTTCATATTTGACTTCCCATATGTCTGGTATGGCAGTACAGGAATGGCACCAATGCCAGGGTCATATGCCAACCCAGGCACATGGGCACATACTGTTACCAAAATGTTACCAGGCACAGCAAAATAAGATGGTAAGTAGTACATCAAACAGCAAAACCAAAAAACATCTACTAACAAGCCATAGGCTCTAACATACAACAAAGTAAATGAGCCCCATGGCAAGCATGGGAGCCTGCCAATTAATGGCTAAGGAGTTATAAAAGCTATAAATTCAGTCGAGCACTCTACAGTCAAATCTGAAGTTATGTTGAACCCCTTAAGCTCCATGTTGTGCAACAAAAAGCCCTGTGGTGGATTGACCCATGCCAATAATCAAATACCTAGACAGCCACTCAGTCACTCCCCTATCTCTTGGGAAAGGAACAAAACAGAAGGGAGGCAAGAAGACTTGTGGATTAAGACAGACAGTTTAACAGGTGAAGCAAAAGCTGCATGTGCAAGCAAAAAGAGAAATTTATTCACTATTTCCCATGGGCTGGCACGTGTTTAGCCACTTGCTGGAAAGCAGGGCCTTAACATGCATAATGGTTAGTTGGGAAGACATAAACCATAATCACAAATGTCCCTGCTCCCTTCTCCTTTCTTTCAGCTTTTACTGCTGACCATGTTGTTATAGGGCATGTAATATCCCTTTGGTCAACTTGGGTCAGCTGTCCTGGCTGTGTCGCCTCCCAGCTTCTTGTCCATCCCCAGCATAGTCACCGAGGAAGGAAGGGGAGGGAGGAGTCCGAGAAAAAGAAAAATCCTTGATGCTGGGCAAGCACTACTCAGCAGTAGCTAAAACATTGGTGTGCTGTCAACACTGTTTCAGTTACAAATTCAAAACACAGCACCATACAGCTTACTATTAAAAAAACAAAACCAACCCTCCATCCAAACAGACAGAGTACAGTAGGGAAGAAAAGACTGATGAATTAAGGATAGTGATACTTCTGGTGAATTTTCTTAACTTCCAATAGTCTGCAGTTTAGGGACTTCCTGAGGTGGTGGCATTAAGCATTTGATTGGATAGCTTGTGATATCACTAGATCTTTAGCTAGAATTTAGAAAATTCACTAGAACCTACTAATCTTTTTTTGTATATATGTCAAGTACTGGCATAGACATTCTGTATGACAGACAGTGTTACTGTAACTTCAATTCACAAGTGAAAAACAGGTTTCATCTCTACTGCAATGGTTCTGTACAGGGAGTTGCACATGGAAATAAGATTTTGTGCTACACAGTACATGCCCAGAAAAAAAAAACCACCACAATTTCTTTGCACTGCACAGTCTGCATGTGTGCCATTAGGTCAGGTCATCAAAGTAGGTTATCACTCCCCAGGTTATCAGACCTTATCAGACCTTTGGAAATCTTGGAGGAGTGGTTAGAATCCTCATATTCTGCACAGAAGAATTCAAGGAGGACTCAAAAAAAAAAACAAAAACAACCCCACAATACTGGCCAAGCATCCAGATTTTCCCAAATACCACTGCTTTTAGGTCCCCACTAAATACTTGCATGACTAGTTATTTCTTTTTCCTTTGACCTTTTATCATATTCTAGGAAGCTCATCTTTTCTGTGTTGATTTGTTCTACCGTGTTTCTCACTGTTTTATCTGTCCTTGCACATCCTACCAATTTAGGAAAGCCTATGTACTCTGCCTCTTGCATGCTCAGCATGGAAGCACATGCTCATATCATCAGTGCCTACATGACTTAGGTACCGCTCAAAAAAAATTAACACACAGATCAATCCCTCCCCATCAAATTGTAAGATCCACATCCACAGCAATTTGAGTGGAAAAGTTAGCAGAAAACTATCAAATACTTCCTTAAAAAACATTTTGTATATTCCATGTTGGGTATCAATGCAGTAACAGATCACACAGGAGTATGATTTTACATATTTTTCACCATTTATAGAAGCAATGATTTTGATATATATTCTTCTTCTCTCCCTCTACAATAACTTGCACTTCAGTTCTACTGACATTTACTTTCATTTGTGTTGCAAGAAAAATGAAGGTTGAATTACTCTTTTTATAATTCCACCCCTTGCTTATAACTTCAGCAAATTTTACTAGTTAAGAGTGAAATTTTCATGCTTCTCTCTGCTTAAGGCTATATGAAATGTATTTAAATGTACCAGCAGAAACAGCTCAACCATTTCCCAGAAAGAGGTCAATGGAAAAAAAAAAAAATTGGTGAAACTACCTGTTTAAGTCAGATGACTTGTTTAATACCACTAGCCACTTCAGGACTTGCATTCTGCAAAGAATGAGCAAACAATCAACAAGCTACATTTGCTATCTTGATAAACATACACAGATTTGAAGAAGCATTTGGAAAACAGAGCAATCTTCTTTTGTCCAAGACTTAAAGTGAGCTTTGTATCTTAATTCTTTGAAAGATCCAGCTTTTCTTGACATTCCCAAATCACTTCAACCAGGCGCCTTGCCAGTGTGTTACTTACTGGCATGGGAGTCTTATGAAAAATACGCTTTTATTTACCAGGGATGATACTATTCATTTTGCAATATCTTCTGGTACAACCGAAAGAAAACTAAGTACCACACAGAGCTATACCATCTAGGATGAGCAGACCAAGTCTATGCTTGATTGTTCTATCTTCTATGAAAGTTTTCCCAGAAATATTATACTCTTATGCCAGAGTCAAGGGTCAGTCATAGGAACTTCAGACATCAGCATGCCCCTGGTTTCTGGCTAACACACACTAGCGATTCAAGTAATATCATTTCTCTAGTTACTTATTGCTGTGGCTTAACCCCAGCCGGCAACTCAGCACCACACAGCTGCTTACTCACTCTCCCACACTGGAATGGGGGAGAGATTCAGAAGGCTAAAAGTGAGAAAACCCATGGGTTGAAATAAAGGCAGTTTAATAGGTAAAGCAGAAGCCACGCACACAAGCAAAGCAAAACAAGGAATCCATTCACCACTTCCTATGGTCAAGCAGGTGTTCAGCCATCCCCAGGAAAGCAGGGCTCTGCCATGCCTAACAGTTACTTGGTAAGATAAACACCGTCACTTCAAACATCCCTCCACTTCTTTCTTCTTCCCCCAGCTTTATATGCTGAGCATGACATCATACAGTATGGACTATCCCTCTGGTCAGTTGGGGTCAGCTGTCCCAGCTGTGTCTCCTCCCAGCACCTTGTGCCCCCCCAGCCTTCTCGCTGGTGGGGTGGTGTGAGGAGCAGAAATGACCTTCACTCTTATAAGCCCCGCTCAGCAATAATGAGAACATCCCTGTGTTATCAACCCTGTTTCCAGCAGAAATCCAAAACATAGCCCCATACCAGCTACTGTGAAGAAAATTCACTCTATCCCAGCCAAAACCAAAACACTTCTGTTAAGAACACAAGAAATAGAATGTAAGAATATCTTTTTGGGTTCCCATGATCCCCTGAAACAAGGGAAGATAAATGATTAGCCAAATCACTCAAACTATAAAACCCAGACTGGTAGTCTAAATGGATCACAACATACCTCTAGGGGTCCCTTCCAACCCATAACATTCTATGATTCTATATACTTGCACTCTGACAAGATTTAACCAACATTTTTTCAGACATATGACATTCATCACTGAGGAGGGGTTACTATTTAGAATAGTTTATTTTAGGCAATTTATTTTAGACTTCATACTCCTCCATTTTACATATTTCCAGCAGATAGTAGAGACCAGCTCCACAACCCACATGCTTCTTCCTCCTCACTGCTGAGGACTCGGCTGTCTCTCACTGAAGGTAATCACACTGTAATTAAGAAACCCTTAGCTTGAGCAGCTGCTTAACAAGCTTGGTTGTTGTGAACTTAGCCTCACCAACACCTGACTTACCCAGACAACAGGAAAAACAGCCTTAACAAAGATTATCACAAGTGCACAGCTGAGGGTTTTCTCAGAATAAACTTGAGTTTTACAATAAGACTGGGATCACTCTCTATCCTGCTCTCACCATTGTAGTTCTATACTGAATTTGTAAAGGGCGAGGCATGGTGTGGGACAGGACGACACAACCCTGAAAAAATGATCAGATAAAAATAAATTATAAATGGAGTTTAGACTTTCAACATTCCACTTAAAGCTGTCTTGCAGCAACTTTCAGAAGGTTAGAATAGCTTTATCTTGTTGCACATGCTTAAAAAGAAAATCCGCAAGACCAAATGAGGAAAAATCATTTGTCTCTGGAGTTAAGTGACGGAACAGGAAGTTCTCTTTTCCAGGTGTTTCAAGTTCTTGCTCTGAGGTCAGAGGTAGTTTACCTTCTCATGGTAAACAGGCAGCAGATTCATATCCATAGCTCAAGTAGATTCTGCATGCACTTCTTGTGGAGAAGTTCCTGAACCACAAACAGAAGAGTCCTTGAAACTGTGGTCTCAAGATAACCACTAAAAAAATAATAGCAAGGATCTGATGTCAACATTTTCTGCTACTTAAAAAAGGATAAAGCAAATCTTCAATCTAGATTTCCAGCCATTTTTTGGCAGACAGCTACATCTCATAGGCTGGACTCTGGAGAGTACTCTGGAGACAGTATAATAACCTCAATTTATCAAGTTTCTCTTGATAGCCTCTCTAACCAACAGTCATTTCCTTACTAGAGAGAAACCTTCCTAGACACTACTAGTCTTTTATTTGCTAAATTTTGAGTGGGTAAACTGAGTGAATGTAACAAGCCTGTAGACATTATCTAATAGATTCTACTGGCTTGAGCTGTCACAAATAGTCCATGAGAAGTCAGTTTTGCAAATACCCGTCAATGTCTCTTCTTCCCTAGGTGCAATCAGTTGTTTTCAAGCCTGGATTGAATTCGTATGTATGGAACTCATTTGAAAGGCAACCCTTCTCCTTGGCCATACTCGTAGAATTACTAATACCAGAGTCTGAGCTGAAACTTCAGTGATGTGTGAGAAGGCATAGCTCGTAAGACTTTCAGCTTCAAAAATCTCTTACTTGTTCCCCAACAACGATCATCTGTCTCTGGGACACACTGAAAGTAACTGCTGAACTGGAGCTGCAGGGAAGCGGCTGGAGACGCATACGACTTCTGAGTTAGTTGAGATGTGAAGACTAAGCTTCTACACGTCCCGCTCCTGGATTAACTTTTATCTGACTGAGTTTCACTCATCTGCTAGGACAGCCAATTCAACTCAGTGAAATTAATACTTCTGGAGTACTGGTAATATAATGGTTAAGCCTGCTCCTGTAGATTAATCTAGATCACCATCACATGTGCCTTGTAATGATTGTTCCACTATCATCTTGTGAAGACTCTGTTAAGGTCACATAGCTATTTGCCTCCCTGAAACAACTTTAATGATCAATCCCTAAAATACACTGGCAATTAGGATTATTTACTTACACGAGGAATTAAGATCTTCTCATTTACACAAACTATATTTACCAATAATACACATTTCAGTTCTGCCACAACACACAGCAACATTTACATCAATTATAAACAAGTTTTTAAGTCATATATTTCAATATATATGTTGAAACCTAATCAGCCCCTTAAGTCAAACAGATTGTCTTTTTAAATGTTTACTTTTCTTATTTGCTATAAGTAAGCTTTTAAACACAAAATATACTAAGCAGCATTTCATCTGAATCCTATCAAACAAAGTTATTGAAGCATGAGGTCTATATAACCAGTGAAGCAGAAGGCCATGCTATTACATGGATAAATGCTCCAGAGTTACTGAAGCAACACAAAAACAATCATAGAAACATGGCTGTTGAAACCTCATAACCAGCTCATTCTGGAAAAAAGTTTGTGTATAGATATATAGACATATATATATGAATATATATACACAAAGAAATACAAGCCATTTGACATCAAACCCCCAGAACAGATACGTGTGGCTTTGATTAAAAAAAAATTTATTTCCCACTTGCCTCCTCCCAAAACCAACAGAAAACAAGCCAGAAATCAAAGCTATCTGTCTATGAGACTTAAAAAAAAAATTAAATCCTTATTTCCTTATGGTTTATTGTTTTTTCACATGTTCGGACAAAGGAGAAGTAACAGTTCATAACCCATTTTGTCTCAGGAAACAGCATCACCTCACAGGAGCTTCAGCACCCACCGTCTTAGAGATGCCCCTGGGGTTCTAAGGGGGCTCTGCTGGACTAGATGATCTCCTGAGGTCCCTTCCAACCCTTACGATTCTGTGACTCTAACGCAACTCATATTCAGTTACCATTTGGGATTAGACCATACCTCCTGGCCTACCTTTTAGACAGCCAAATTTATGCCCAAGTATGTAGAGTGTTGTGCCATTTGCTCCCCAGGATGAACTGGAGAGGGCTGTTGGGTACTTAAGGCCCCAGATGCCCTGGCTCACAACTGCTTGGCAGCCACAGCCACCATCAAGTCCACTGGGGATGTGGGATGATGCCAGGGCTGGGGCTCTTCCAGATGGTGGACGTGACCGACTGATCTTGAAATCCTCTGTTTAAAAAAACAGAAAGAAAAAAACTTACATAAAACAATGTGAGTTTCTATAAAGCAGTACAGCCAAGTCCCATGGAGGGCTGCACCCTGCTCCCCACATGGCATGAGGGAGCGTGAGGGAGCACAAGGCAGCACCAACAGCCAGAGCAGGGCAAGGCCGCAGAGAGGCTGGCTGAGCATGAAATTTTACTTCTTTATGCAATTCACCCGGCGATGCGGAAGAACACGCTTAGCAGCCTGCAGCCCACGCAGCCTCTCGAAAATAGCTGCTGTTACAGGCTGCCCATATAAATAACACTCCCTCCAAGGCCTCCATTTACCCACTTTGTGATTTCTGTCCCCATCTCTCCCCTGCCCTCTGAGCCTGCTCCCCTTCATGAACATTCATTTCCTCACCACAGCCTTGCTAGCCTGCAGCAGGACAATATTTGCTCTCTCTCTTCCCACACACAGGGCCTCTACACACAATAGGGAGGGGTTTGGCTCAGAAAGTCCACCCTGGGGCATATCCCCAACAGTAAGACATCAGCACCCACCACACCGCTCACCCAGGGGGACGCCATTACACCACCACCACCACCACCACCACCACCACCACCTCTGGTGGAGGGGGCAGCCCTGCAGCTCCACCCTCACACCCCCCACTCAACAGTCCCACTGCTGTGGGGGGAAACCTTCAGGTTATCCCCCAGGGCCAGGGTCCCACTTCACCCTCGCCCACCAGCTCCCAGGGCACCTCAGCCTCGTTAGCCATCCCCCACCAGCATCAGCCAGTGCTTTGCAGGGTTGGGACCTCACAGGAGGCTGACAGCAGCTGGTTGGGGCAGATCCCTTTTCTCATGTGTTTGTGCAGCACCTGGAAATGTTTAATTCAAGCCTCCTGTGATCCCCGGGGGGCAGCAACCTCGCCACAGCAGCAGGCAGCTAGCCCCAGGCCTCAGCAACAGGGCCAGTGGGCTGTGGGGGCGATGGTGGGCCAGTCCTCAGCTCCACCCACAGCCTCCACAGTGAAGGCAAAGGCTACCGTATCGCCAGGCCAAGTGTCTTTGATCCAGGGTCAGAGGCTCACCACTTAATGAGTAAGGTTTTTCCACGTTTGCAAGTGTTTTCCATGGCACACAGTAAGATTAACGTGGAGCTCATTTGTTTCCAACTGCAAACATTTGTTCATTACCCTAGGCTGATCAGCAGGGTAAAGAACAAACATTTGCTGCATTGATGAAATGGGGCAATGAATAAATACCTTGGGACTAGCCAGTCTTAACATTTACAGTTGTTTTAGTTAACTTGATTTAATTGCCAATTAATGTATGCCTCCTCAAACCCAAAAATTCTAATCAGGGTACTCCCAAAGTGAAGGCCTTTTATTTCTTATATTTTAATTATTTATTTCCTCAAAATTAACAAATTCAGACTACCAAGATACATGTGTAAAGGGAGTCTTAAAAGAAGGAATTTCTTTGACCTACGAGATACTACTCCAGGACACAAAATACGGTGCACATTCCTCACTCTGTGCAATATTGTCAGTCAGAGGAGCTGGAATGGGGTTTTTTCCTCCGTTCAGAGACCATAATGAAATGCTTTTCATTACAGAAAACTTCCCTACAGCAATTTGTTTTCATAATAATAATAACCCAAAAGACAAATGAAAGCAATCAAAGAATGAAACTAACCCAAGCATTTTTGCAAGAC